>CM074946.1:1145937-1163594 GCA_037577455.1 Pangasius macronema
CTGGAACGCGGTGACGTGATGATAACTCTGTAAGGGCGACTCGGACCTGGAACGCGGTGACGTGATGATAACTCTGTGTCAGGATGTGCTTTTGTTCGCTCCTGTAGAAACTCAGTTCAATACGACATGTTCACACAACAGAACCCGGCTCCTGTCACAGCATCACCTCAATCAATAACACACCTCCTCCTGCTCTCACACTCACACACTCACACTCACACTCACACTCTCACTCACAGCACACACACAGTGTTCTGAGGCGACCTTGAGTCACACACTTCCAACAGAATTAGCACAAAGTACACACTTCATCACTCCACCTTGGTACTTCACAAATCAGAGCTAAGGCTGCCACATCTCATGTTCATAAATCATTCTAACTGCGCTTATGATTCTTTATAAGCATCTGTATAAACTCTAATGATGCCTCATACAGCTCTATAATGTTATTCATGGCGTTATCATGAATAGAGACATTATTAGAACCATAAATGCTTCGATGGTTTACGCTGGCAACGTAACTCACCTCCTAAACATGCTCCCATGGCCAAAGCGAATATGAGCGGCTTCACCGGCAGGTTCACGTCGTCGTCCTGGCTCAGGTTGATCAGCACTGGAATCTGTAACGTCAAATAAACAGACAATTCGTTTGCAACGCTACAGACAATACCACAGAACGTGAAACGAAGTCGGCACGAACTCAAGATGCAGGTCATGGACAATGCTACGTGCTTCGCTGAAGCTTTTCATTTAAATGCTGCCTTTTCATTTGAGCATTTTTGACTGAGGCTTTGTGACTGTCAAGAACCTTGCTGTTAGCAGATTGAGTCATATTTCTGTATAGCACAGGCTCAGGGGAGGAAAGAAAATCAATAAAAAGCAACATTGCGTTTATCTATTTATATTCGCCCTAACAGACACGCTGCATGAATCACAGCATCGGGAAAATTGGATGGAGATGAAAATATGGTTGGTTTGCAATCGCGTACAGTAACAGCGTCTCAGCCAATACAGACCTGTCTCAGCTCCAGCTCAAACCCTGAAGCGCCCATTCACTAAAGATAGCACCGGGAAAAACAACCTGATTTTTTCGCAAATTGGATCATTTATACCTAAAAGAGCAAAATATAGACGTGTGTCTATGCAAGTAAGTTGATTTAACATCCACGAATGTGAATCATGAAGCATGAAAGTCACCTCAGGAACGTTTGCAAATGAGTGCAACTGAAAAGCAGGTATTAAATTTGCAGAAGCCTCTTTCTATGAGTGGAAGAAAAAAAATTAAGAGGTTAATAATGAGAAGGTTTTATCAAGATTATGCCATATATCACATCACAGATAACATCTCGCATCAAATGATCAGAATGATTCTTAAAATAATCGCTGGTCCATTGGATGTGCAGTTATGTTAAGTTTTACTCCAGGGTTCTGAAACAATTACGGGTATCAAGAAGACCACAAGGCTAAGTGACTTGAGATTTGACCATAAGGCTAAGTGACTTGAGATTTGACCATAAGGCTAAGTGACTTGAGACTTGACCCCGAAGGCTAAGTGACTTGAGATTTGACCGTAAGGCTAAGTAACTTGAGATTTGACCCCGAAGGCTAAGTGACTTGAGATTTGACCATAAGCCTAAGTGACTTGAGACTTGACCCCGAAGGCTAAGTGACTTGAGATTTGACCGTAAGGCTAAGTGACTTGAGACTTGACCCCAAAGGCTAAGTGACTTGAGATTTGACCGTAAGGCTAAGTGACTTGAGATTTGACCATAAGGCTAAGTGACTTGACAGAGGATTTGGACTCAAAGTTAACTAACCTGAGACCCAATTTTAAGAGACTTAAGACTCAAATTGGATTTCAAAGTAAGTGACTTGAGGCTCAGCTCTGACTTGGGCGTAAGTGACCTGAGGCTCGATCTTAATGGGGGTGACTTGAGGTTCGACTCTGAGACTTTCGGGGGTTCAGGTTCTATTTGAAAGGAAGTGACTTGAGACTCAACTCAAACTGACTTTGAGGGTAGGTGACTTTAGTCCCTTCTTTGACTTGAGGGTAAGTGGCTTAAGAATCGAGTTTTATTTGAGAGAGATTTGACTTAAGATTAAGTGATTTGAGGCTCAACTTGACCTCAGGGGTAAGTGACTTGAGACCACACTTTGATTTCAGGGAAAGTGACTCAACATGGAGTAGAATTGACCTTGATTTGAAAGAGGGGATTAACAGTAATTTGGTTGATTACCGTTGAACACTTGCTATATCGATTGCAAACCAAGGTATGGACTTGAGGGTATATAGCTTGAGGCTTGACTTGGACTTAAAGATCCACATCGGCAGCATCTCTACTAATCATGTCTATTGGTTTGAATTGTTGCATATAAGGATATAAACTGTTATAATGCCAATTATTTGGATTCTATCATTCTGTGCAGTATATTCCCACGAATAAGTGTCTTGTAAGAGCTAGCTGGAAGCCATGATTCCCTCTTAGCAGTTCCCATTTCCAAATATTTATTTTAGCATGCTTTTTCAAGCTAAATATACAGCAGGCAATAAACCAGTGCAGTTCTATTTAAAGTGAAAGGGGTTTATTGTTGAAAATGCAGTCTGGTTTGTAGGATAAAGACCCTCTACACACAGTAAGATTACGACGAGATGCACAGAATGCTATCCTGTAGTTACAGCTCTCAAGGCCCACCGGTTTTAAATCTATTAAATCGCATTGTGGCTTCAATAGTCCAATCGCCACATATTCTTCAAGCGAGTTCCACCTTCGGAATAAGTCCTAGCTTTCAATTTCGGTTCAATATGTAGCCCATTGTGTGTTCTGCAGGAACGCTCTCGTCAGCCTCAGCTGTGTCGGGCTTGAATAAATTACACAGCACAATCGCAATTACATTTTTTTACTACTTCTTCCAGCCGGCTCATTGAGCCATGCCGCAGCCGGCGTGGAGAGGGAGGGCCCAAAGATCCTGCGCAACCTTCCAATTGAGCTGACAAGAAAATAGCAGTTTTATCTTTCCTGTGGAACACAAATATCTATTCAAATTCCATCTGGAAATAGTGAGGAAGCCCTCAAACCTGACATGGAAACCCTTTCACTGCTATTACACACACTTAATGCTATGTCATAACTCTATTTATCTATTTCTAACCACATGTTGGATAATGATCTTATTTTAGGGACTCATTATGTTGCCTATGAGGCCTAGTGGAGGAAAAGGAAGGTTAAAAGATCCAGCACCTATAACAGCAACACCGTCAATCCTGTCCAGAGCCGAAGACGAGAAAGACAAGCCAAGAGGAACACAACACTTCTGATAAATGTTCATAAATTTTCATAAAGTTACATGACACCTTCATAAGCCATTTATGACAAGTATTCATAAATATTTATAAAGGCATATTTCATCAGGTGTTACCTGTCATGAAGAGGACTTTTAAGGTCAAGTTGAAATAAACCTACATAAATATTTATAAAGGGTTATTCCAACAGGCATAACCTGTCATATCATATTTTTTTTTATAAATGCTTATTTCAACAGGTACAAGTGGACATAAATTGCAGTCAGATTGACAGAAACTTATATAAATATACTGTATATTAAAAGCTTGTTCCAAAAGGCATAAGCTGTCATAAGCAGTACATTAGTCAGTACTGACATAAACCTACATAAATATTTATAAATGCTTATTCCAACAGGTATAAGTGGACATAAAGTGGACATTTGTCAATACTGAGTTCAGTCTGACAGAAACCTACAGAAATATATATTAAAACCAAAAGGCATAAGCTGTTATAAGCAGTACATTAGTCAATACTGAGGTCAAACGACACGGCATTAACCAAAAATTAACTTACCAAGTGTTAGGTCTTAACTCGTGTTTAAAAAAAGGGCAGCCCTCTTTCTTATGTCATCTTACACCTGTTGGAATAACCCTTTATGTAGGTTTATGTCAACTTGGCCTCAATCTTACGCCCATTGCAATAACCCTTTATAAATGTTTCTGTAAGTTGTTATAAAGCATTTATGTCGATTTTTATCCTTAACCCCTTTTTATAGCTGTTATGAGTGACATTTCACAACATTAAATGTAACTATAAGTGGATAAAAATGTGGATATGGCGTGTCATTCTGTAGTAAATGGAATCGCTGGTGAATTACTTACTGCTGTTGTTGCTGTTCTTCTTCTTCTTACTATTATTATTATTATTATTATTATTATTATTATTATTATTTTCAGCAGTAGAAGTGGAATTTTCCGCTTTTTAACCTCGTCAAAAACGAAACAGCATCAGAAAAGCGTGTGAGAGTAAACTCTCGGTTTTATGATGTGTTCTCACACAACAGAAGTTAATTGCCCACACACTGCTGTACACACACTGATTGTGAAACTAATTAGATATCACATATTTAATCCAAACACACTCTGCGACGTGTCAAACGACTGAAACCTGCACAACGACAAAGCAGGAGGAGGCGGTGGGGCAAATAAATAAATAAATAAATAAATAAAAGGCAAGTGTGTTTTTCTTATTCCTTTCTAACTTGATGAGAATCTGCTGAATCAATGTCGGCTTATTACCGTCAGAACCGTACTGTAAACAGACAGCAGTGTTTCGGCTCTGCTCACGGGGACAGGGAAAGACGAGAAATGAAAAATAGATCAGAGAAACAAACAAATAAATAAACAAATAAATAAATAAGAAAGAAAACAGGAAGACAGAAAAGTAAAACCGAAGTAAGTTTGTTAAACATCAGCAGCTCACTGTTCTAACTATGAACACATTCATAATGCATTATACACATTGTTATAACTATATATATATATATATATATATATATATAAAAATCCATTATATTGTACAGCTATCATTAATATCTTTATATATATCATTATGAACATGTCACCAAGCCCTACTTTGCAAAGCCCTACTACTGCTCTAAGCACTGCTTACAGTATAATGCATTCTTTGTACAGTGCGTAAACGCATTATAAACACTGTAATGCCTTATGAATGCACTATAGCGAGTTGTGAATGTAATTAATAAGTCCTTACCACATATGACCTTCATAGACAGTGTTACCTAAATTTCATCATTAAAACATACCTGTTATAACCTGTTATAACTGTTTTAGCAGGCAGAAAAAACTCCAACTGAAAAGAAGCATAAACTCCTCTGGCCTGAAGATGTTGGAAAGCTTAAAGCTTTACAGCTTCACCTCTGACACTGGAGACTCCTTCCATAAATGTTAAATAAATTAGAATGAGTTCGTTAATATTCATGGCATTGTTATGACAGACTTATGTACTGTACAGTTTTTCTAGATTTTTTTATGTCATGTCACCTTAAAGTCAGGTTTATGTAGTTTTGGTTGTTTTGGCTGCTGACACATCACATGATCATCACGAAGTATCAGCTGTCATGATGGAGTGAATGTCCTATGTCAGCCCATAAACTGTCATAACGCAACCATACTGTCTACTTTTACAACCTAACGTCTACTTTATGTCACTGAACTCAGGTGCTATGTCACCTGGACATCAAAAATGACTAAAGCTATCTTTATATTCATGGCAGCTGCTCTGTTGTACTAAGTCTTAAAAGTTTATGGTTTATAAATGTCTATAAATGTTTTTAATGTATATTTATATGTCTATAATGCGTATATAAATCTCTATGAAAGTTATAATTAAGGATTTATGTAGCTCTATGTAGGTTGGAGAAAATGTATAACGCATTGCTCTTTAATTAGTAGAAAAATTGTCATCGTTGGCAAATTGCTGTGGTGTAAGAGGAATAAAACACTTGGGAATGTGCCGTCAGTCGTCAGGAATGGGCTTATGTAAGTATTATGTAGGTATTATGTAGCCTTATGAACACTGCACTTAGGTTTTAAGTGTTAAAAAAACTTTCATGTCTTTATTTTGGACGTATTAATAATCGAATCGTTTTATTTAGCTTTATGTGTCGAGCTGATGTCAAATCATCGTAGAAATCGGCTTATGATGCGTCACGGATGTTTTCGGGTGAGATGAAAAAATGTTATTTTTAATGAAAAAAAGAATTTTTCATTATTGCTGCCTCATAAGAATGAATTAAAATGTGTTTTTTTACAGCGATCAGATTCATTATTCAAAGTGGAACAAATTAAGCAGGTGTTAGGTTTGATTTAGAGAGGGAGAGCGTGTGTGTGTGTGTGTGTGCGTGTGCGTGTGTGTGTGTGCGTGTGTGTGTGTGTGTGTGTGTGTGTGTGTGTGTGTTCATTACCATGGTAGCAGTGAAGGGAATGTTGTCTATGAGTGAGGAAGCCAAAGCTGAGACCCACATGACCAGGATGATGGCGATGGCCAGACGCTCGCCCTCTGGTACAGCCTGAAAGAGTAGATAACAACAGAACTGTCACACACACACACACACACACACACACACACACACACACACACACACACTATGGCATCCTCCCTCTTCACAGGCATTTGAATGCCAGCACTGAGGTGGGAGATATGTGTGTGTGTATTCATCACACACACATTGCATTCATTATCACTGCATTCACAGTCTGTTCACAGTATTATCACTATTCACAGTCTCACACACACACACACACACACACACACACACACACACACACACACACACACACACCGCACTTTGTTTTTTCCCATCTTCATCTCTCACTGTGTTCCTCACAGTTATAAAACAATCATTCTCTTTCTGTCACTCTCTCCAGCTCTTTCTGTTCTATCCCTCTGTCTGTCTCTCCCTCTCTCTCTCTCTCTCTCTCTCTCTCTCCCTCTGTCTCTCTCCCTGTCTCCACTTGTCATGAATAATTACTCAGAGTGTAAAAGGGCCGTGTACTAAACCCGACCTGACGTCTCCATCTGAGTGTGATCTCCAGCCGAGCCTGAGCAAATCTCACCAGCTGTAATATGACCCTCCACACCGACACACACACACACCCACACACACACACACACACACACACACACACACACACACACTCTATCAGCTATAATCTGTCAGGTGCGGATCAGCAGACTGTGGCTGGAGGAATTCAGTGCCATTGACAGCTAAAATCACAGTTTTCCTAAATTTGACTTTATTTCACAGTCAGAGGCTTAAGTTCCTTAAGTTGTTAATGTTTATGTGCAGAAAGTTCCTCGTATTCAGAGTCGGGTTACGCAGCTGCTAAGCTCGATGCGCTCTCCTGTAAACACGCCCACGGTTTGAAGGAGAAGCTGACAGAGCGCTCATCCGCTACACGTGCAGAGAAACGTTAACTCCATTCGTGACTTAATCCGGAAATATCCAGTCCTTGAGACATCTGTGATGAAGCTGCGTCTCCTCGCCTGTCCTCCACGTGTGCACTTTGAACTGACGATGTTATTCACTAACGTAACATCTGCGTATTATTGTCAATATTCCCCAAACACCTACACAACAGATCACGCAGGTTTCAGACTCACTTTAATTAACGCCGCTGTCTGTGCGCCGATGTAGTCGATCAGCTGTAACTGCGCCAAAGCCTTTAAAAAAACAAGCAAAAAACACAGTGGAGTTAAAAAAGACACAAACGAAACACACACAAAAAGACGATGGCCCAGTTTTTCATCTAATAAACTCAGCTTGGGTGTGTGTGTGTGTGTGTGTGTGTGTGTGTGTGTGTGTGTGTGTGTGTGTGTGTGTGTGTGTGTGTGTGTGTGTGGAGATTCCCTCTGCTCCCCTGTACATTACAGAATAAATGATAAAAGAGAGAAGAGTAAACAGCCCAGTGCAGTGGATATGTAATCACTTATTATCTCTCTCCTCTACGTATGTCTCCATTTCATTCTATATACATCTCTCTCTCTCTTTGTCTTTCTGTCTCTCTCACTCTCTCTTTCTCTCTCTCCTCTATTTATGTCTCCCTGTCTCTGTCTTTGTGTCTATCTCTGCTTCTGTCCCTCTCTTTCTCTGCATCACTCTCCATAAATGTCTCCCCATGTCTCTCTTTCTGTTTCTCTCTCCATTTCTGTCACTCTCTCTCTCTCTCTCTCTCTCTCTCTCACTCTCTCACTCTCTCTCTCTCTCTCACTCTCTCTCTCTCTCTCTCTCTTTCTCTCAAATCCAAAAACAGTTTTACTGGCATGAATTATGAAGTTAACAACTACTGAAAAAGCATTAAACAGGTAAGGAAGCAGAAAATAATAACGGCAATCATGTTTTAAATAATGATAGTAATTTACATGGGATTAGCTCTGGGTTCTACTTTATTCTACTATTTCTCTCTCTCTCTCTCTCTCTCTCTCTCTCTCTCTCTCTCTCTCTCTGACAGTGGTGTAAGAGGACCGTGTACTAAACCCGAGCTGAGGTGTGTTTATAAACACGGCCGTACCTCCATGAGCACGAACAGTGAGGCGAAGAACAGCAGCGTGGCCCACTCCACTCTGTGCAGGATGATCTCGAAGTCCTGGATATCTGCCAGAATGAGCAGCCACAGAGCTCCCAAGACTGCGATCCAACCTGAGGGGGACCATCAGTACCAGACATCAGTACAGAACATCAGTACCAAACATCAGCTCCAAACATCAGTACCAAACATCAGTACCAAACATCAGTACAGAACATCAGTACAGAACATCAGCTCCAAACATCAGTACCAAACATCAGTACAGAACATCAGTACCAAACATCAGCTCCAAACATCAGTACCGAACATCAGTACCGAACATCAGTACCGAACATCTACACCAAATATCAGTTCTAGACATCAGTACCAAACAGCAGTACCAAAAATCAGTACCAAACATCTACACAGAACATCTACACAGAACATCAGTACCGAACATCAGTATCAAACATCTACACCAAATATCAGTACCAAATATCTACACCAAAAATTAGTACCGAATATCAGTACCAAACATCTACAATAAACATCAGTACCGAACATCTACACCAAACATCTACACTAAACATCAGTACCGAACATCTACACCAAACATCAGTACCAAACATCTACACCGAACATCTACACAGAACATCTACACAGAACATCAGTACCGAACATCAGTATCAAACATCTACATCAAATATCAGTACCAAACATCTACACCAAAAATTAGTACCGAATATCAGTACCAAACATCTACAATAAACATCTACGACAAACATCTACACCAAACATCTACACTAAACATCAGTACCGAACATCTACACCAAACATCAGTACCAAACATCTACACCGAACATCAGTACCGAACATCACTACTGAACATCTACACCAAACATCTACACCAAACACCTACACCAAATATCTGGTCCAGACATCAGTACCAAACATCTACACCAAATATCAGGTCCAGACATCAGTACCAAACATCAGTACCAAACATCTACACCAAACATCACTACTGAACATTTCCTCATCTGCAGAGAGCAAAAAAGAGTTTTAATCACTTTCCAATTATTATCATTAAAATTGTTAGATTGAACATTTCACTCATTACAAATTTAACAACCATCTTCTGGATGAAAATGTGCCATTTTTGACCATTTTTGGTTGATTTTTTTTTCCTGTGTCCTCCCAAATAAATCTGGCTAACTGATGCTAGCTGTATGCACACACTGATAGATTTTTACTTCTCAGTAATCAACGTGAAACTTCTGCATTAATCCATGACAGAGAGCGAGACAAGATATCACTAATGTGAGATGGAGGGAAGGGGGCGGGGCTTCCAGAGGGTCAGTTCATATCAGAGAGTTCTGAACACCTACGCAACTATCAGCCGTTCCAGAACATCGGAGTGTAATCTGATTTTAAAATGGAGAGCTCCTTCTCAGGTTTATGGATCCTAATGGTATACTTTACTCCATCTTTATTTCTCTTTCTATCTCTCCCTCTCCCTCTCCCTCTCTCTCTCTCTCTCTCTCTCTCGCCATCTACAGTGACCCAAAATCAAGCATTCCACTCATGCACATCCTTCACATCTTTCAGCAAGCAGGAGGCAGAGCAAACAGACCACTCAATTAGAGTCTCACTCCATCCGACACACACACACACACACACACACACACAAACTAGTAATTCAACCAGTATCTAATCTCAGCAGTTGTCTCATTAATTAAGTGGTCATGTAAACACACTAGCATACAACAGATTTAACCTTCTGATAGCTCAACAACACAGACATCGGATGAAAGCTGTGATTGGACGGATGTCAGGGAATCTGATAAAGGCACTGGGGTTTTAGAGCATTATGACAGGTCATTACAGTCCTTATACGTGTAAATGTTTTACTCTATAGTAATATATTATACCTTATGAAGCGCTGTAACTGTTATATGAAAGCTCTATACAGTACATTGCACTTAATTCTCTGATTTTTTTTTTATTTTATTGTTTTCATTAATTAATCTTTTATTATTGTTTTATTTATTCCAATTTTCTCTGTTACTATTACTACTACTAGTAGTAGTAATACTGTTATTACTACTACTAATACTACTGCTATTACTGCTATTAGTACTACTGCTGTTACAGCTACCACTGCTACTACTACTACTAATAGCACTACTACTGCTACTATTACTACTACTACTACTAGCACTACTACTGCTACTATTACTACTACTACTACTACTACTAGCACTACTACTGCTACTATTACTACTACTACTACTACTACTACTACTAGCACTAATACCACTGCTACTGCTACTACTTCTACTACTAGCACTACTACCACTGCTACTGCTACTATTACTACTACTGCTACTAGCACTACTACCACTGCTACTGCTACTACTACTACTACCACTACAACTAGTACTACTACCACTACTATTAATACTACTGCTATTACAGCTACTACTACTACTGCTACTACTACTACTACTAGCACTACTACCACTATTACTACTAGCACTACTACCACTGCTACTGCTACTACTACTACTAGCACTACTACTGCTGTTACAGCTGCCACTGCTACTGCTACTGCTACTACAACTAGTACTACTACCACTACTACTAATACTACTGCTATTACAGCTACTACTACTACTACTAGCACTACTACCACAGCTACTGCTACTAGTACTACTGGGCTTAACCACTCTAGCCCATTTATTCAAGCAGCCCCTGTTGTGGACGTCTTCAGATCAAAATAAAAGAAGAAAGACTGTGCACCATAAAAATAAAATAAATACCTGTAACAACCTCGACCTCAGGTCAATTTTATTTCCAATAAATGTACAAGCGGACACAGTCGACTAAATATATAAATTGTGCACGTGAAGGAAATGAAACAGCGTGGCATCAGTTTACTTACAAGCTGCTTCATTTTTGAAATGTACCAATGATCACGTATAAATGCGTGTAAATGGCGTGAAGGCACGATTATCAATCTTTTTTTTCACTTATCGAGTTACATATAAAGAGTCTTGTTTACTGTATTCCATATCGAGTCTTATTTTTAAGTATTTCACTTTGATTCTAATAAACCAGGTTTTTATGTGTGTCTGAGCAACATGTTTGGAGTAATTATTTATGCGCGAGGTGCTGACAGGCGTTCGCAGCCTTTCTGCGAAATGGTGAAAAGAGCAGAATTGCTAAGGTAGTTAGCACTTAACAGTCAAAAGGCCAGCAACGTGACAAGCTGCTAAGTTCGTGTTAATGTTGTTAGCGCATCACGCGCGCAGAAATGCGCAGGGCTTTAATTTTATTATATATTTCTACGTTTCTGAATCAACGTTTTCGAAAGACTGGATGTATGAATGGCTCGTTTTCTTATACTTCCAGCAGTTTCAGTAATAAACTACAGACAGCTCCAGAATTATTGGCTCCCTTGTTGAAGATGGGTTTAAAAGAAGGTGAGATGTTTCAATAAAATGCATCAATATACTGTATACTGTAGATAAACCATGTTAAAACTACTGGAACCACTGGTTATTGAGTTAGATCAACCAACACAATAGTTTAAAGGTACTCTAAACTGTTGCCAAATACATGTAATTGACACTTCTTTGCTAACAGCTGCATGATTTTGATGAGCAGCCATTTAAACGTGGCTCCATTTTGGTTTTAAGCCAAATGAAAGAGAGGCTAATAATTCAGAAGTGGTCATTTGTCAGATTTGCAACAAAATAAATAAATAAAACTCAAGGGTGAACACACAGTGAGCTTTCAGGTAGTTATCTAAATATCAGTGTGATTGTAGCTGATTGTTCCTGTTAATGTTGTGAAGAAAATTCTTGTGCTGCTATTCAATAAGGTTTATAACATAGAAGTGGCATAAAATGGACAAAATGGCTGAAGACGATCTATGTATTAATTTATTGAAAGACTATGCTTAATGTGTTTACAGAAAACTGACTCCCAGTGATTTTTTTCCAAGGCAAACACAAGCTGTGCTTTAAGTTAAGAGCAGTGAGGATGACTTGATCTAAGTGTCACACCTGCAGAGAAAATAATAACCATAGCCTCACACAGAGAGTCTGAGATATATCCCCAGGGTCTCTGATGGACTGGATGTGTGTTAATTAGTTGTGTAATACCTCCACACTCCAGCAGCAATCTATTACAGTGAAAAAGAAAAAAGAAAAAATCTCAGAGGCTGCTGAACATCACACTTAAATACCATTTAGCATCACTCTTACTGCTTGCTGAAAGCCTCTGAAGTGTCAAAATGGTATGATTAACATGCTTAAGTAACATGTTGTATGTACCCTTCATTTTTCCTCAAGGTTTTGTCACAGAATAAACGTTTCTGCTTTGATCAAAACATTGCACTAGATGTAAGGCAGCCACTTCTAATAACCACCACTACATGGCCAGGTGTCAGCAGGAAATGCATGATGCATCTGTTCTTTGCACTTCTTTTACCTTTTCAGCACCACTTCACCAGCAGAAATAGCACAGAGGTCCTTCATTAGACATGCGACGTGAAAGCCTACGGGCTATTGCATGACTAAGTAGGTCATAGACTCTTATTCAGTGCAGTAGATAAATACTCTGGAGAGTTGGGTCTCTGGAGTTGACTCAGTCTCTATAGCCAAGGAATCTGGACTAGACACAGACTCTATAGCCAAGGAATCTGGACTAGACAGTCTCTATATCCAAGCAATCTGGACTAGACACAGACTCTATAGCCAAGGCATCTGGACTAGACACAGTCTCTATAGCCAAGCAATCTGGACTAGACACAGTCTCTATAGCCAAGGAATCTGGCCTAGACACAGTCTCTATAGCTAAGCAATCTGGACAAGACACAGACTCTATAGCCAAGGAATCTGGACTAGACACAGTCTCTATAGCCAAGGCATCTGGACTAGACACAGTCTCTATAGCCAAGGAATCTGGCCTAGGCACAGTCTCTATAGCCAAGCAATCTGGACTAGACACAGACTCTATAGCCAAGGCATCTGGACTAGACACAGACTCTATAGCCAAGCAATCTGGATTAGACACAGTCTCTACAGCCAAGGCATCTGGACTAGACACAGACTCTATAGCCAAGCAATCTGGACTAGACACAGTCTCTATAGCCAAGGCATCTGGACTAGACACAGACTCTATAGCCAAGGCATCTGGACTAGACACAGTCTCTATAGCCAAGGCATCTGGACTAGACACAGACTCTATAGCCAAGGAATCTGGACTAGACACAGACTCTATAGCCAAGGAATCTGGACTAGACACAGTCTCTATAGCCACGGAATCTGTACTAGACACAGTCTCTATAGCCACGGAATCTGTACTAGACACAGTCTCTATAGCCACGGAATCTGGACTAGACACAGTCTCTATAGCCACAGAATCTGGACTAGACACAGACTCTATAGCCAAGGAATCTGGACTTGACTCTAGCTGTACAGCTGGAGACTCTGGACTAGACACAGTCTCTATAGCCACAGAATCTGGACTAGACACAGACTCTATAGCCAAGGAATCTGGACTTGACTCTAGCTGTACAGCTGGAGACTCTGGACTTGATTGCAGACATTATAGTTCAGGATTTTAGCAAGAAAAAGGCTGTAAGGCTTGGGATTCTGGAGACAATTCTAACTCCTTTATGGTTTGGGACACAAACTCTAGAGCCAAGCAATCTGGACCCAAGACAGACTATAGTCTGGGACTTGACATGACTTGACTCTGTACTTGACTCTAGCTCTACAGCTGGGGACTCTGGACTTGATTCAGACACTATGAGGCGTCCCAAAAGCCTCTATACATAGGGCAAATGGCTCATGGCTCATTCTCATGGCTGTATCGGGAAGCTGTTGCAAGGTTCCGATGGACACGTAATAACATTCATAAAACCAGATGTGTTGATGAGTTCAAGATGAGTGGCAGAGATGACTCCGTGTGTGTTTACAAAGAAATGGCAATCATGTAGATGTTATATTTTGCTAAAAAAAAAAAAAAGTGCTAATTTCTCCCATGTATGGAGACTTTTAGGACACCAAGTATATTTTGAGATTCTGGCATGGAAAAGAAGTGTAAGGTTATTTTATGGTTTAGGAGTCTGAAGTCAATTCAGATTCAGAATTTGTCTCAAGTTCTACAGCTTAGAGACTCTGGAATATTTTGGATTTTACAGCTTGGGACTTTGGCGTTGCTTTAGACTCTGGGGAGTCGAGTCTAATTTTAGATCTAGGGACTCTAACTCAGACTCTGCTGTTTGGGTCACTAGAGTCAAATTGAGCTCTACAGCTTATCCAGTTATCTGGACTCTACTTGATTATATAGACACTGGACTTAACATGGACCCAACTTGTACTCTAGAGTTAGGCGCTCTGAACTTGGCATGTGAAACAAGGGACACCGGAGTTGATTCAGACTCTACGGTTTTGGGACCCTGGAGTCGGTTTTGGACTCAACTCAGATTCTACGGCTTGGAACTCCAGTGTTGATTTGAACTTGACAGTCTGGGAGCCTGCACTTGACCCAGACTCATAGTGTCAACATTGTGAGCATCAATAACTTGGCTCATTTGCTGGTTCCTCTATTCATCACATTGATTATAATTGATCTGATATTAAATCTTAAGAGTAAAGCAGCTCACAGTTTGTAAATCTCAGTATGAGGACGCTAATGTGAAGCCAGTTCACTCATTATTCATTTCCCTCACTAAGGTCTTGCTAGTGGCTGATACAGTAATAAAACAAAAGATTTAGAACCTCCATGCAGACTTCCCTATCTGTGCAATTTCATCTCCATGCGCCTCCTGGTCTCGCTGCCTAATTCTCCAATAATACGAGAGAGTCAGGAGCCTGCGCTATGAGACACACGGATAATGTGTCTGGTCAAGCTTGGTCACTCTAATCAAAGACTCATTACACAAGCCTCCCACTTCTCTCTCACACACACACATGTGCACACACACACAGGCTGGGACTAAGACCAACGCCAGCAACAAATGATCCCAATTTTCCCACCTATCCTTGGGAGAAAGAAGGGCTAAATATGCTTCCACCTTCTGTAAAATTTGATTAAACAGGTCAGCCCTGTGATTGCCACTGGGAAATCATTAAGCCACTGATTATGGCAAATGAGAAGGAGAGGGACAAGAGACATGCAAGAAAAGCAGTCATGGGGACTTAGCAAATGATTTATTACTAGGCCACGGTAATTCTAGAGACTGTGGGGGTCCTTTAAAAAATGCATGAGGACTTTCTGACCTAGTTTGTTTTGATCAATGCTCAAAGCCATTATGTTAGAATCCTACAATACAGGGTTTACCTTTTAGAAATGGCTCCAAACATGACCTCTTATAACCTTTTCCTCTAAGACTGTGGGCTCTGAAATAACAAGCTAACCAGCAGGTTATGACAGCTGCTTGAAAATGTGTGTCAGATTTCGAGAAACTGTTGAGGGTCAAAAAAGTAGCACATTTTCATAGTTTTTTTTCCCCCGATAATGCTGTATCTGGTCTAAAAAGCCAAGTTAACCTACCAATTTTGGCAAAACAGTAAAATTTACCAAGAATTTTTGACTTGTTCCAGATTTAATGCCAATTTCTCTATCTGCTTGATGCCAGAAATGAAATAGAGTTATTGTTATATTACTTTCAGGCTCACAGTCATCAGCCTTAATTAATTTGTCATTACAGTCACAATTTCTCACTCTCCCACTTCCTCTTTTCCTCCTTCTCTCGCGCCCACGTTTGCTTTTGACTTCCGAATGGGTAAGTTCTCTTCATTTTAGCATGATAATGAGATTGGGTCCCTTTAGGCGAGCTTCCTGAAATACTATTTTGACATTTTGAATGCTCAGTGCTTGGGTCCCTAGGCAATTCCCTGCCTTTCCTGTCATGTAACTATACCTCTTGCTCATAGATAAGCCGAAAAAGGAAGTAGAGATGAATTTTGTGGGTGACCCAGGACACAGGGAGAAGATGACAAATAATGCTGGCGAGAAACAACAAGTGACACAAGGAGAAAAACAAGGGTGACTGGAATAGGGAAAAATAAGATGAGACGAGGAAAAATATGTAACTCTCTTCAGGTTGCTTTAAAATATGTTGAGTGTGTGTGTGTGTGTGTTTTATACCTGTGGTTGTAGCCCCACTGAGATGCTAATTGCAAATCAGCTTTTGAGGCAGGTGGCCAGGGAACAGGCAAAGACAGGGAGAGATGAAAAAAGAAATAGAGGAAACAGAGATTGATGCATGAAGAGAGAGCAGAAAGCAGGAAGAGCGGCCGAGACATCAATGGCAAGACATTTCCTGTTTGCTTCCCCTTCCTTTTGTCATATCTCAGCTTGCCTCTGATGCACGGTGCTAAATCCACAAAAAGAGAAATAGCATAATAAAACAGGACGTGGTTAATAATCGCCTGTGCTGCATTTTAATGGGATGTCGATAGGACGGGATTTAGAAGAAGCAGCAGCAGCCTTTATCAGCACAGTGGAATTCATTCCAGCTGGTTAGGAAGCTGGGGTCAGAGATGGTACAGTTCTGGAGCAGATCGTTTTAAGGGCCTTGCTCAAGGGGCCAACTACGGCAGGTTGGCATTGACCTTCTTGACCTCCTGACCTTCTGATTAGAAAACCCAACAGCCTTAACCACTGAACCACCACTGCCCCAGGATTTGAGACTTTGAAACTCCTGATTACAGAAACAGTCTTTGTTTGGGAACAAGTTCGCTAGTTGGACACGATGGACTGGTGTCCCATCCATAGTGTTCAGAATTCCCAAGATTCCGAGAGGCTCCGGATCCACCTCGACCCTGATCAGGATAAAGTGTTTACTGAAGATGAATGAATGAATGAATAAATGAAGTCTAAGGTTATCCACGTCTGAAAACATCTCCTCACATACAGTAAGTCATTGCAGCTCTGTAAGGAGCCTGTACAAAAAAAAAAAAAAAAAAAAAGAATCACGAATGAAAGAGTCAAGAATCATATTAGCGATGACAAATTCCAGCTTGCTAGCTAGCTAACATCAGCCAATACCAAAGCAAAAACAAAAAAAAGGAGCACTTCTGTTTTATATTATAGATAAGATTCAATTCAATTCAATTTTATTTACATATATTGACATATACATTGTCACAAAGCAGCTTTACAGAAATCCGGATATAGATTTAGATTTGTCCCTAATGAGCAAGCCAGGGTCGACGGTGGCAAGGAAACACTCCCTGAGAAGACATGAGGAGGAAACCTCAACAGG
>CM074946.1:1173842-1191276 GCA_037577455.1 Pangasius macronema
ATGGGTTAAATGCAGAGCACAAATTCCGAGTATGGGTCACCACACTTGGCCACAAAGTCACTTCACTTCACTTCAGCCCTGAGGACATGGTTGCAACGATATCTCATTTAGTCCTCTGTGAGAAAGGATCAATAATGGATGCAAAATGAATGACATTACAGCTGTGAAGATTTTTGGATCCTCTTCCCCAAATCCCAGACAAATTATTCCTGGAAAACCTCGTACATGTAGATAAATTGTAGAAATCAATGTATTTTTTTTTTCCCATTCAACGATGGGGGATGCAAACTTTTGCACTTACCTGGAAAAATGGCATCCCTGCCTTAATTATTTCTAATAAACATAAAGAATTATGAGAAAATGTCGATCCTGTAAGACTCATTACAGCTGCACAGGAGTAATAAACGTCTCAGGTCAGAATTGATGTGGTGAGACTTTTAATGATTAATTTTTTTTACTTTTTTGATTATTTTCCACCCCGAGCCTCCCATGTGGTCACGTCCCTGCAACTAAACCATACAGTGGAACAAATATGCCAGCTAGTGAGCCAATACTTCCTGTACGAACATGGCTTCTGTCTTATTTATTTCTAATGCCACTTCTATATAAACGTGATAAAGCTTTCATTTTCGCTTTCATCAGTACAGTTTATCACCCGATTCCCATCTGGATGGCGCCAAACGAACGTGACAGAAACACACATTGCAGTACTGAAGATATTTTATGCTCTGATAAATCACTGATCTCTATGCAGAGCATGGCGTGCGACGCAAACACGGGCTGAAACCCAGGACTTATAGTTCTGCTCGGGAATTAATGTATAAGATAAGAAGGGGTGATGGAGGAGCAAAGCAGATAGCAAGGCAAGATAGCGAACGCAGCAAATCAGCTCTCTCGAGCATAATGCTAGCACATCGAGCTATAGATAAGACTTTAGAGACAATGCAGTCTTGTAAGTCCTTGAGAGAACAAAGTTTTTGTAGAAAGAGGTTGCATTGTGCATCACTGTGTGTCAAGATGAGGCTGGAAAACACGGAGAGAGAGAGAGAGAGAGAGAGAGAGAGAGAGAGAGAGAGGAAAACTGGTGTAGAGTGACCTCTACAGGAGACAGGGAGAGACTCTACAAGCAAGGACAAGAAGAATGACAATCACGTTACATCACGAGGGCTCATCGATGACACGCTGATAGAGATCACAATAAAAATCTAGGCCAAAATCTATAATAGACTGTGTGATAGCGTGTGTGTGTGTGTGTGTGTGTGTGTGTGTGTGTGTGTGTGTGTGTGTGTGTGTGTGTATGTTCTCCATGTCAGATTAAATGATGGAGATCCTCTAACGACAGACCTGCGTTTAAAGGAAATTACTACGTTCTGTTTACGTCATTAATCAGCATGATCCATAGATTTCATCATTCGGAAAACAGATTTGCATAAACACAAACATTCGTCAACTGGGTTTGAGGTAAGATGGAGATTTCGTCCGTCCATTAACGCTTTGTTTACGTTTCATCATCGCCGCTAACGTATTTGTAGCTGTCCCGTGAGTCCACTGATTTTAGACGAGCGTCGTAGCAGCTCTGACGGAAATGGTGTTTGGTCGCGGTGGCACTGAATCCCGTCACGCATCGTGCACTCGAGACCGAGACGGCTCTCTCACCTCACGACCGAGGAGTTCTTTTACGATGTACGCGAGAGACAAAAACCCAAGCTACACAGTTACAGAGTATTAAGCTAGCTTTACACACACAGTTCATTCAGCTAAAAAAAAAAATCAACAAAATCCAAAATAATCCGCTTTAAGATGAAAAATACAAATAGATTAGATCAGGAATGCAGGTCATGTAGAAACTGAGCTAGCATGGGCTAACTGGACAGGATTTTCTGAGAGGAAATTGTAGGCCATGTTTATAACTTTTACTATTATTTATTCCTACATTCACTGCTACCGTTAGCTTGCTTTAGCCAGCTAGTTAACATGCGATAACTGCTATAATTTCCCAGTTACATGATCTAACAGCAATATTTAGTCTGCTAGCTAACCTGAAAGGATTTCTGAAAGGATTGTAAGTTAAATCATCTTCACTGTTAGCATTAGACAGATAGAAAATGTTTTTTGAAAACCAACTTTTGCTGACTAGCTAACTGCTAAAAATAACCAGTTAGCTTACAGCTAGAAAGCCTGAACTAAGTGCTAACATTTGCTAACTAGCTAACAGAATTTCAGATTAATAACTGTTTGTGTTATTCATGGTTCTCAGAGCTAGCATAAACTAATTCAGAACTACTGAGAGTTTTTCCATAAACATTCGCTATCTCTACTGCTAATGCTAGCTAGATGGCTAAATAAATAAAAATAACAATGTGAAAGAGTCATGCACAACCCTGAGACCATCCTCCAGTCGATCTGGACACATCTCTACTTCACCCACGGTTGCAGATGGACATCTGAGTGACCGATGTCCACCATCTCACACACACACACACACACACACACACACACACACACACACACACACACACACACACAGCGCCATGCCAACGAGGTTTAACCCAGAACTGAGCAGCAGATGGAACCTCCACATGACAGCTTGTACAGCACTTTATACACGCAGCGCTGTTGAATTCTCGATCCTGATTGGTCCGTCTGTGTTGATTCACTTTCTAGCGATCCATTTTCACGTCGCAGGTTTACATCACCGCGCTCGTTCTGATACGTTATCGTTTCCATAGTGACAGCTCATTCGTCAGGACTTGCGACGTGTGTAATCGATGGTATGGCGAAGTTCTCTGTATGGAGGCGTTCATGTAACGTTTGTGGAAGGAGTCTCCAGTGTCAGTGCTTTGTAACAGTAAGAGATAAAACTGTTTATCTCTTTATTGTAAATCTGCGTTCTCGGAGTCGTCGGAGCGAATTTACATCACAAACACGTTATCTAATAAAAAAAATTACACGTCACAAACTAACGACCTGATCAGTACGAGCACAGCCATAACACACACACACACACGCAAGCGTACAGCTCACCTAAACTTTAAAGACGTGTTTCTCAGTGAATTAGTTTTAACGTCGTGTCTTTGTGTTAGTTTTCTTCAACGTTCCTGTGATAAAGGAATTCCACATCCAGTTCAGATCCCAGAAGATCCACACGATAATTACAGCCTGACAGATGATTTAAGTGTCTCATCACTCAGTGCAGCTGTGAGAATAAACACAAACAGCCGACACACACACACACACACACACACACACACACACACACACACACACACACACTTATACACTTACACTCTCGGGGCTTGGTTAATTTAGGTCACACTTGTGTCACACTGAATAAAGTATTCTTCACAATGTTAACACTAACTCTCTCTCTCTCTCTCTCTCTCTCTCTCTCTCTCCCTCTGTCTCTCTCGTTCCCTCTCTCTCTTTGTGTCTGTCTCTCCCTCTGTCTTTCTGTCTGTCTCTCTGTCTTTCTTTCTCTCTCTCTGTCTTTCTCTCTGTCTCTCTCGTTCCCTCTGTCTCTCTTGTTCAGTCTCTCTCTTTGTGTCTGTCTCTCCCTCTCTCTCTCTCTGTCTCTCTGTCTGTCTCTCTCATTCCCTCTCTCTCTTTGTGTCTGTCTCTCCCTCTGTCTTTCTTTCTGTGTGCCTCTTTCTCTGTCTTTCTTTCTCTCTCTCTGTCTCTCTCTCTCCCTCTGTCTCTCTCGTTCAGTCTCTCTCTTTGTGTCTGTCTCTCGCTCTGTCTTTCTGTCTGCCTCTTTCTCTGTCTTTCTTTCTCTCTCTCTCTCTCTCTCTCTCTCTCTCTGTCTCTCCCTCTGTCTGTCTGTCTGTCTGTCTTTCTCTCTCTCTCTCTCTCTGTCTGTCTGTCTGTCTTTCTCTCTCTCTCTCTCTCTCTCTGTCTCTCCCTCTGTCTGTCTGTCTGTCTGTCTTTCTCTCTCTCTCTCTGTCTCTCTCTTTTGCTATCCATCTCTCTTTCTGTCTCTCTCGCTTTCTCTAACATACACACACCTCCAAAACATGACACATACCTACATTTATGTGTGTCCCAGATCAAACAGATTCCCAACTCACACACACACACACACACACACACACACACACACACACGTAGGGTTCTATGTGTCGCCTGGGTTTCAGTGACTCGCCCATTTATTGCATCAGCTTGGTGAAAACACACATTCAATTACACACACACACACACACACACACACACACACACACACACACACACACACACACACACACACACACACACACACCATGGTTTTTATGGAGGGGTCCAGAGGGTGTCAGAACCCAGTAATAACTGGTTCGAACCCCCGCGTGGTCAGCCTAAATGAGAAATGTGAACGAGTGTAATTAATGTTTGGAAGGAGGAGAGCGCAGGAATGAAACAGGCTGTGAAACGGGACGTGTTTTTCATTATCGGAAAATAAAACACCGCAAACAGGAACTGTGGAGCTACGACTGTCTGCGCAGCAGCAAATGGAAAAACACGGACTGTAGAACAGGGGTTCGCAAGTCGCTCAAATTCTCCTGATTTTCTGCTTTCAAAGTTACAGTGAAGACAAACATCTTCCTCATCACCAGAGTTACACCCATTACTGACATCTAATCCGCAGAGCAAAGCGAGGCTAATCAGCTACTCGCATTCGGTTCGAAATCGTGCGACTCTCACGTTTCCGTTAGCATTGCTGATGAGTGCTCGCTGTAATGTATTTAAGACAGAGCATTTTCAAAACAAAGGAAGAAAGCATAGTTATTGTGGTTTTAAACGTAATAATTTAATGTATTTGTCTAGAAACCAGTTAGCAACACGCAAACCAGCTACTTTGCAGTGAGCGGTGTGGGCTAACGTTAGCTGTGAGCGGTGTGGGCTAACGTTAGCTGTGAGCGGTGTGGGCTAACGTTAGCTGTGAGCGGTGTGGGCTAACGTTAGCTCGGACACGTGTTTCTGCTCATAGGTATTATCTTACGTTCACTGTTGTGTATTTATGCTGCACTTCGAAACCTTTCTCCAGCTTACTTCAAGAGGCTTTGCAAGTGGTCTTACGTATCTGCTGAACTTCCGAACTGTTTAAGACGTTTTTAATCACGTGGCCTGCGAACGAAACTCATAAACGAGTGAGAGACGAGACGATGAATGAAGCTATGAAAAGCAGCTGCTGTTATAGCGTCGTCTTTATCCGTTAGCCTAGCGCTGGAGATCTCTACCATTCAGCCCTATTTCCAAGTCTCGCTAAGGCAACGATGCAGTCGGTTAGTTGGTCCTTTGTAGCTGACGCGTAGAGATGCTCTCGTGATCACACTACAAACGCGTCCCAGATCACCTCAGAATGTGGTTTTGGAAATGTTTGTGCATGTAACCCATTAGTTAGCTGACACTAGCTAGGACAGGTTAGAGCGTTGTCATGGTTACAGTACACAGTGTTTAATTCTCATACTGTGTTTATTACGACTTGTCCATTGAGGTGATTTTGTCGTGTAAATCTGGCAACCCTGGTCAGACATCACGAACACACATCAGCACCTTTTTTGCTGCACCTTCTCACGTCCACGCATCCTGTTACTCTCCGAAAATTCCCAGGTGAGAACATGGACAGCTTTCTAAACTGGTCCTCAGCCAGCAGTGACCTCGCGGAAGAACCCGGACACGCCGCACGTGCGCGTAACTGACGTGCCAGGGAAAGGCCACGTTTCTTCACAGGCTGGAAATTAACTCAGACCCCGGAGCTTTTTCACGGCCGGAGAAAACGAAGAAACGGCTGAATTAAAAGCCCGGAAGAGAAATATTGAACCACATGAAGTTTTTAATATAACCCTGTCCCTAGGTCTCACTTTACGTCGCTCTGCTCGAGTGACCATTTCTGAAAAGAGACAGAAGAATTTTACTGGTTTATACGAAAACAACTCGCCATGTAACCAGATAGAAAAGAGAAAGAAACGTGTCGTTTTGGAAAAAGTTTTTCTAAAAAAAAAAAATGGCGTAGAATGAGGAATAATTTAATCTATAATTCATAAATGGTTATATCGATTTTTTAAATAATACTGATTATAATTAATATTTTTTCCTAATAAATATTACAGATGCTCTATAATTATTAATTTTCAAGCAAGCATTTCGCAGAAGAAAAATAATTATATATTTAACGCACAAATTATAATTAATTGCTTGTATACGTCATTTCAAGATTATTTTTTAATGAAGGGTGCCATTATTTTTGGATTTGACGGCCTACATTCGACAGGTGGTTGAAGAGAAATAACAGAGAGAGTATAGAGGTCTTGAAGTTATATACCATGTACTGTATATATCCACACACACACACACACACACACACACACACACAAATAATGTGAAGGCAGCTTTTAGCAGGAACTTTAATCAGCATCGAGCCCTAGAGATGAAAAGTGCTCTTAGCTCCACACACACACACACACACACACACACACACACACCCTGTGGATGCAATCAGCCAGATAGGACCAGTAACGCATTCTATCATCATCTCCGTCTGTGTTTTGTGCCTCACACAATTCCAAGCGTTTAAACACACATTAATATAAACACCTCGTTTGTGATCGCAGGTAATCGCACACACACACACACACACACACACACACACACACACACACACACGCTTCCTGTTGCCTGCGGCAGGGTCAGAATGAGGTCGTATCTCAGTGTTACAGACGGCGCTGTCACGTCTACGGCCCCTGGAGCCACACAGCAAGTAAATTCACCTCGCTATAAAATGACCAATGAATCAGAATAAAGCTCTCTACTCTAAATGTAAAACATATATCACACACACACACACACACACACACACACACACACACACACACACACACGCTCCAAACTGCTGGGTTTAAAAAATAAACCGTCGTACCCGACGAAATGGGGTCGCTCCGAGTCCGCTACGCGTCGTACGAGCCCATCGACGACACAACATCTGTGGGGGCTGTTATCTTTACAGTCACGTCGGTGGAAAAGAAGCCTCAGGCGACGCTTATCGTGACATGTACTCATCCTTAAAATCGCGAGCGACTAACACCAAACAATGGACTAAAATTCAGCTCGACTCCAGCGAGATCATGTTCCAGAAATAGCACGAGGTCATTTTTACAACCAGCTCGGAGTAACTTACGTAGCAGCCCAAAATCAGCTGCTGTAATGTTCTCCTAACGTAAATACAATTATCGATTTAATTTCTTACCAACTTTATTATAGAAGTTCAGCCCTATTTTCAACTCATATATCGTTAGCGTATTTCTTTCCCCCTAAACTACACATTAAAAATGTTCCATAATGTTTACAGAAATATAAGTTCAAAAGATCTGAATTAAAAGTTCAGTGTGAAAATAAAGTTACATTGCTTGCAGTTGCAGCTCATTTCTTTTAGTGGAAAATTCCAGAAATCTTGATGCAATGATGTTCACTTTCTCACACACACACACACACACACACACACACACACACACACACACACACATAGTGGTGATGATGGTGGTGATGGCGATGGTGGTGGTGGTGAAGGTGGTGATGGCGATGGTGGTGGTGGTGAAGGTGGTGAAAGTGATGGTGGTGATGGCGATGGTATTGGTGGTGTTGGTGAAGGTGGTGGTGATGTAGATGGTGATGGTGGTGATGGCGATGGTGTTGGTGGTGAAGGTGGTGAAAGTGATGGTGGTGGTGAAAGTGGTGATGGTGAAAGTGGTGATGGGTGATGGTGGTGATGGCGATGGTGTTGGTGGTGAAGGTGGTGAAAGTGGTGATGGTGTTAGTGGTGAAGGTGGTGGTGGTGGTGATGGGGGTGATGGGGGGTGGTGGTGGTGGTGGTGGTGACACACACACGGTTCACTGTGTTTAGAGACGTTAATAATCTCAAGAACCTGACAATAATTCGACTTCACTACTGCATTCAAACTGAATGTTTATACTCTTACTCCATTTCCATTTACAAGAGGATAACTTACTTTACTCTTAAAAGTTCCACCACCATTACTCACAGTGTTCTTATGTTTGTGTTCCCGCCAAATAACGGGAATTTTCCAAGGAATAAAATGGTAACGTTTGGTCTCATCAGACCGGAGAGAGAACATTCCTCCACGTTTGCAGGAATTGAAATCGCACCTTTTTGCGCAAGTCTTGGTTGGAGACGATGATGACGTTTGGGGGATCTCCAACCGCAGTCGCAGCTCCTCCGATGTTGGTGAAGATGACCTCGGCGATCAGGACGTGTCTGGGGTCTAAGTTCAGCACCTCACATAACCTGCACACACACACACACACACACACACACACACACACACACACACACACACACACACAGATATATCAAAAAGCTGGGGACAGGAAACAGAATGTCTTATGATGAATAATTCTTTTTCTTACAATTAAATGTATTTTTTTTGGTGATGAATTTGTACTGCGAGAGAGAGAGAGAGAGAGAGAGAGAGAGAGAGAGAGAGAGAATGCCAAGAAGAACATTACAAAAAGTAAATTTAGAAATAATTGGAAGGAGAAAACAACAAAATCTAGTCGTCAACAGCACGAAGAGGAACGAGGACAGAACCAAGGCCGTGTTCTTCATCAGGGTTCCATCATTAGCGTGTGTGTGAGGCTGAAGATGAACGAATCATTAGCTGTGATAAATCAGCTGCAGCATTTGCATAAGCAAATCACCTCTCTGACTGTTCCCTGTTCCTGCTATCATGTTTCTGTGTGTGTGTGTGTGTGTGTGTGTGTGTGTGTGTGTGTGTGTGTGTGGGTTCATCTGAGAGACTTCATTGCAAATCTCATCAATATTTAAAAGCTCAGTCCCCTGACGTGTGTGTAGATCCAGTTAATGGTGTGTGTGTGTGTGTGTGTGTGTGTGTGTGTGTGTGTGTGTGTGTGGGGACTCGATCGTCACTCAGGATCATCCTCACCGCTGAAACATATTTCTGAGAGAGATGTGAATCTCGTAGCCGTGTTTATGCATGAAATCTATCACCTTTATGACAAAACACAACTAACGCCCCACTGCAGAACGCTCACAAACATCTAAATAATTTTTTTTTAAAAAGTCATACATTTTAATAAATATGTTAATTTTGTGCACAAAAGCGTGACGATAGAGGAAGTAAAGGTGGTGTTTATGTGCTGCACATTACCGTGAGACAGCATGTTTTGACATGGAGTCTTTAATTGAAGCAGCTCACTGTTCGCTTAACAGCTGAAAACATCTTAAATACAGTGAACGTTATCTAAACGTATAATCTCCTGATTATGGTATGGATTAAGACCACCACCACCACCACCACCACCTACACCACCAATACCATCGCCATCACCACCATCACCAACACCATCACCACTTTCACCACCAACACAACCTTCACCAACACCACCAATACCATCGCCATCACCCCCACCACCCCCACCACCACCATCACCACCACCACCACCTACACCACCAATACCATCGCCATCACCACCAACACCCCTACCACCACCATCACCACCTACATCACCAACACCACCACCACCTACACCACCAATGCCATCGCCATCATCACCATCACCACCATCACCCCCACCTACATCACCACCTCCACCTTCACCAACACCACAAATACCATCGCCATCACCACCACCACCCCCTCATCACCACCACCCCCCTATCACCACCACCACCATCACTTTCACCATCACCACCAATACCATCGCCATCACCACCATCACCATCATCACCACTTTCACCATCACCACCAACACCATCACTTTCACTACCTTCACCACCATCACCACCGCCACCTTCACCAACACCAGCAACACCACGAACACCACCATCACCACCACCAACACCATCATTTTCACCACCAACACCACCAATACCATTGCCATCACCACCACCACTTTCACCACCTTCACCACCACCACCAACACCACCACCATCACCACCATAAAAAAAATCAATAAAACTTATAAAAATAAGGTTTAATAGTTTTATTGTTATTTTGTTATAGTTCTGTTATAATGAATGCTATATATATATTTCTGTATCTATTTCTAGTAATAAGTGAGTACTTTAGGAATAAAAAGCGATTAATAATAAATCTTGTGCAGAGCACGCATACTTCCGCCCCTCTGCTAGGAATGTCGAAGTAAGGAAGTGTGACATGGACTACCACTGCCCTCACTTCAGCATCATGGTGGTCACGTTGTCGAGGAACGCAGACAGAATGGCAGCGATGAGACACAGGATGATGATCATCGGCCAAACGCGTCCTCTGGACAACCAGTACGCCTGCCGAGAGATGTATATGAGAGATGTATACAAACGAATAAAACCTCGCAAGGACTTGTACGGAGGAGGCACAACATAAGCGATTAATTTAATAAAAAATAATTTAATTTTTTTATTTTGTTTGTTTTTTTCAACTGGAAGAAAAATGAGAGGCTGGTGAGGGAAAGACACAACAGAGAGTGAGGACAGGAACCTGTTTCACGTAACTATAAACGGTTAAAAAGTGCAACATGTTGACATACATATGTGTGTGTGTGTGTGTGTGTGTGTGTGTGTGTGTGTGTGTGTGTGTGTATATATAGAAAATTCCTTGGAAACACAAGGTGGTTTTCCGCTTGCATATTGCAGGACTAAAGAATATTTCACGGTCGTCGCCCCGCAGCCAGAGAGACAGACTGTGTGATGTGGTTGCCATGGAAACGCCGTGTATCTGTCTGTCTGTTCGGCATCATCCTAATCGAGGCGCATCACGATGCTGTGCCAATCCACCTGTGATGTCACATCTCTCAAATTAAACTTGATCCGTGTGGTGAGACACACACACACACACACACACACACACACACACACACACACACAGTGTCCAGAACATGTAAGACACCCACGAGGATTTCATCATGAAATCGTTTCTGGCGTATTTAAATTTTCAGTATAAAAGCTAAAAGATGGCGCGAGGAGCCGGCGCGACTTGTGTGCATTGGTGCATTGGTGCGTCGAAGTTTGCGCCGTGCAGCACTTTTTGTCCAAGGGATCACAGCCTCCACGACACGTGAGTGATGCGTTTCCAAGTCTTTCATCATGTTTAACCCACTTTCCCTCTTTCGTTTGCACACTTCATCCCTCGCTCCGGCCTGAAGATTACAGTCTAAACCATAAAGCACCAGAGGGAACTACGGCCATTCTTTACAGCGTGAACAAACACAACGTTAGTGTTTCAGATCATTTATATCATCACACAATCATCTCACAATCATCACACAATCATCACACAATCATCTCACAATCATCACACAATCATCACACAGTCATCACACAATCATCACACAATCATCACACACATCATCACACACATCATCACGCAATCATCACACCATCATCACACCATCATCACACAATCATCACACAATCATCACACAGTCATCACACAATCATCACACAATCATCACACAATCATCTCACAATCATCACACAATCATCTCACAATCATCTCACAATCATCTCACAATCATCACACAATCATCACACAATCATCTCACAATCATCACACAATCATCACACAATCATCACACAGTCATCACACAATCATCACACAATCATCTCACAATCATCTCACAATCATCACACAATCATCACACAATCATCACACAATCATCACGTCCCCTCGTGGCCCTGCTTTAAAAATAAACAGCAAAAAAAACTTTTTTTCACTTTTGCATTTAAACTGATGACTTTTATTACTTATGATCCTTTTACATTATTTTCAGATTTATTTTATTATATATTTTTATATATTTTTATTATTATTTTGTTCCTTCTGTTACTGCTTCTATCTGTTACACTTTTATTATTATTGCAGATTTTATTGTTATTTTTTACTACCCTTTTTTTTCTTTTTTTTTGGTTTCTTCAAATTGTTGAGCTCCATTTTACCTGTACGAAATGTTTCATTATTATTATTATTATTATTATTATTATTATTATTATTTCAGCATCACGTTCATGATTTGAAGTTCATTTATATACAATGTTTTTTTTTTTGTTTTTTTTTTAGAAATTAATAAACTCACCTTAACAGCACAATAATCGAAGAAGCCGGTCTCTGAAAAAATGGCCACCAAAATCATCTAAAAATGAGAAGAAAATGTTACGGTCCAAATGTTTCTAGACTTTTTAGAATTATTTATTAAGGACATGTATATACACATATGTTTATATTGTATAATTCTTCCACAGCAAAATGAAATTTCTATAAATTTGTTTCCATGGCGACTGAAAGATCGTACACAGGGCCGGAGTGTACGGCGTGAGAGTTTGTGTTGCTGCTGCGAAGGGTTTGTGCTTTGTGTTTGCACATTATAGAAAATCCTTTAATCTCACGCTTCGTTAGACTCCACTCCGGTTTCTGGCCTGGTGGAGGATTTACTTTAACCCCTTAATCCCACACATTTAACTCCATCTTTCTACCGAATAATATAATTAACATCTGAAGAAAATAAAAATAATATCGTTATTCAGTTACAGGTTACAGGTAAAGATTTTTATAACTGAATCACTCAAGGAGTCATTTAATAATGTAAGTGAGTCATGCGAGGAGTCATTTAATAATGTAAGTGAGTCACTTGAGGAGTCATTTAATAATTAATCGAGTCACTCAAGGAGTCATTTAATAATGTAATCGAGTCACTCAAGGAGTCATTTAATAATGTAAGTGAATCACTCGAGGAGTCATTTAATAATGTAAGTGAATCACTCAAGGAGTCATTTATTAATGTAAGTGAGTGAGTCAAGGAGTCATTTATTCATGTAAGTGAGTGAGTCAAGGAGTCATTTATTCATGTAAGTGAATCACTTGAGGAGTCATTTAATAATGTAAGTGAGTGAGTCAAGGAGTCATTTATTCATGTAAGTGAATCACAAGAGGAGTCATTTTTTTAATGTAAGTGAATCACTAGAGGAGTCATTTTTTAATGCAAGTGAATCATTTGAGGAGTCATTTATTAATGTAAGTGAATCACTAGAGGAGTCATTTATTAACATAAGTGAATCACTAGAGGAGTCATTTATCAATGTAAGTGAATCACTAGAGGAGTCATTTATCAATGTAAGTGAATCATTTGAGGAGTCATTTATCAATGTAAGTGAATTACTAGAGGAGTCATTTAGTCAGTCATAGAAAGTCTGGTGAGGAAAAACTGTTTATAGCTGCTGTGATGTGAGAACGTGATTCGTGGACATTCCACAACATTAAATATAAATATAAATACATATGGAAAGAATGATGTGTCATTCTGGAAGAGAGCAAGAACAGTAGTGTGTGTGTGTGTGTGTGTGTGTGTGTGTGCGTGTGTGTGCGTGTGTGGTAAAAATGTGTTGCTCACCATGCCAAACAACAAGGCCAACGTTTCAAAGTCAATCCACTCTACAACTGTCATCAGACTGGGCCTCTGCAGGAATCAAACACACACACACACACACACACACACACACACACACACACACACACAGAGAGAGAGAGAGAGATTGTTAGCAATACACTATGAAGCTATATTTTTATGGTCTAAAGGCTAAACCCAAAAAGAGGTAGAAAGAAAAATAATTAAATAAAAGAAAAAAAGAAAGAAAGAAAATGATAAAGGTAAACAAAGAGAAAGAAAACATTATAAATTAAATATTAAATATTTATAAGGAAAGTGAAGAGGAAGAAAACAATAAATATTTGAATACTTAAAACTTTACAATTAAAACACAAAATAAAAGACAACTTTAAAAAATACAGAACGACAAAAGGAGAGAAATGTTCAATATTAAATGTTTATCAGGAAAGAAAAGAAAGAGATAAACATTACACACTAAAAAAAATCTAATTTGAAATAAAAAAGAAAAAAGTTCATTTCAAAAATGAAAAAAGGAGAGATGTTAAATATTTGTAAAGAAAGAAACAGAAGAGAAAGAGAACAATTCTTTTTAAAAACCTTAAATTCAAAATAAAATAAAGAAAAGGGCAAAAGCTCTTCGCGAGATTAGGTCAGTCTCATGAGTGAGGTAGTAATCGCACAATAATGTCCGATTACAGTAGATTACATCAGACAATATCACTGACTCAGCGTTAAATTTTTTATCAGCTACTTTCATGTAAATAAGGCATTACTCTAAAACTCTGGCGGTGATTACAGCTTGAGTCTCGGCTCACGGAAACCTTCCTGCCCATTAACATAAATATTTATTGTCTCCATCACAACGGCATGAAGTCCACGGCGTCTAATTTCTCCCTCGCTGCTGGTGAAAAAGAAACCGGCTCACTGAGATGGCATGTAAATTTATTCTCACTCTCCGCTAATCAGCGTTAATGATCGTCACTTCACTTCTGGTTCATTAAGCACATTCTCAGAGTTCGCCACTCGAGTGGTCTTCATCAGGAAAAATAACACTTTAACACTCCAGAATGACATCACTGCTTCTGGGCTTATAAAAAAAGGAAAAGGTTTTTTAAAATAATAAGACAGACAGACAGACATATAGAGACAGACAGATAGATAGAGACAGACAGACAGACAGACAGACAGACAGACAGATAGATAGAGACAGACAGACAGACAGACAGATAGAGACAGACAGACAGACAGACAGATAGAGACAGACAGACAGACAGACAGATAGATAGATAGATAGATAGATAGATAGATAGATAGATAGATATTGTTTTAAGCATGTTTCAGAGTTTATAGCTGAATCAAATCACTCAAGGAGTCATTTGTTAATTGAGTGAATCAAGCGAGGAGTCATTTATTAATGTATATGAAAGTCTCAATGAGTCCTTTAATATAAGTGAATCGCTCAGGGAGTCATTTATTAAAGTAAGTGAATAACGTGAGGAGTCAATTCGAATTGTACATAAATCACCTGAAGAGAGATTTAACGCATGTAAGTGAATCATTTGAGGAGTCATTTATTAATGCAAATAAATTGCTTGAGGACTCATTTATTAATGTAAGTGAATCACATGAGGAGTCATTTATTAATGTAAGTGAATCACTCGAGAACTTGTTTATTAATGTAGATGAATGTAGGTGATTCTTCATCAGCTATAAAAAGAAAAATAATTAAAGCGACTGTAAGCCTGTTTCAGTGTGTAAAGATGAATAAAAGCAGACGTACGTCTCCGATGTATGCGAGAGCTGCCAGAGCGGCCAGCGATCCCAACATGGCCGCCAGGGTACGATGTACAATCTGTAGGAGGACAAGGAGAAGGTCATCAGCAAAAGATAAACTTACAACTTTATGGACTGTTAAATCCACTTTAAAGCCTAAGGGAGGGAGAAAAAAGGGGGGGAAAGAGAAAGAAAGAGAAAGAAAGGAAGCGATGGTTAAAAAACAGCAAAAGAAAAGGAATTTTTTTCCCATGTGTACCCATTTTCTATAATCCCACCTTTGTTAGCATTTACAGCCCTTATTCCATGCACTCAAAAAGAAATGCTTATGACCATGTTATGACACTGTAATGACAGTTATGTGTGTTTTATTTCACTCTAAATTAAACACTGTGTCACATGACTCAGGTGGTATGTTAATTTTTTTTTTATCAATTATGTCAAGTTGACATAACGCCTGAGTCAAGTGCAATAGCATTTTGTTGACATAAGGTAGTTATGACACTGTAATGACAGCTATGTGTATTTTCTCCAACCCTAAATTAGACCTTGGTATTGATTTTACTCCTTTTTTTTGTCATCTATGACTCTTGACATTACAGAAAGTGCACTAAGCTACAAACCCAGTTGTCATAACTTTCTAATATAAGTGTTATAACAATCTCAAGTGTTATGTCAACTCTTACTTGACTCTTAAAAGTAATTTTATGACAGCTTGGATTAGAATAAGCTTGAAGCTCAATATTAATTAAAACTTTGGAACTTTGGACTCTAGACTGGAATAAACTCACACAAACTCACACAGAGGTCATAAAGGGATTATGTCTGTTTTATGCAGCCTTATGGACACTCATTATTTTCATCATAATACATTTTATTTAAGAATTTGTCACATATAGTTAAATTTCAAATTTCAGCCATTTGGCTTTTCCATCTTGTTCATTTTATTGATCTTATTTCTTTATTAATGAACAAAGGTAGAAATCGAAAAGACTCTCCTTGCGGCTTGTGACCCGCTAAGACTTTCTCGCGACCTTGTTGCTCTTCCTTTCATACTCTGAACGCTCCTCTGAAAAATCTCGCTCTTTCACGTTCTATCAAGCACAATGTCCTAAAAACACACTCTCGCTTAAATCCAGAGAAGTCAAAATCACTGTAATCATCCAAGATGGAGGCCTGCAAAGTGGCGTGTGTCATTCGGAAAAATTACGGTGTTCCGTCTTTCAAGCACAATATCCGTGGGGGGGGGGGGGGGGATAAACGTCAGGAGTGTTTTTCTCACTTTTATAGAACAATGTTTTGTGCATGTGTGTGTGTGTGTGTGTGTTTTATTTCTGCTCATATCAAAACAGCGAAATTCCTTTTATGCAGTCAACCATTACAATCCTAAAGAGGATCACAAGATGTCCGATCCTCTCCAGAATTCCATGTGAACTCTTTTAATTCCTATTCCAGACTTCTCCCAGTGATGATGATGATGATGATGATGATGTTTGGTCCTACAGAAGCCTCGCATCACGTTCACCGGTGAGATTCTCGGACCGGAGAATTTTCCCAGGTCATGAATATTCCATAAAGCGCAGTGAAGCTGTTTAAAATGTGTCTGGTGTACGGAATTCAACATGCATTATTTATGTGTCATTTAACGCACATAAATATTCATAAATATTCAATGCTAAAGGTTGCTCTGATTTGAAGCGCCGGCTCATTTTGCAACAAGTATCCATATTTCTAAGCTGATTTGAAAACTCCTAGCTTCACTCCACTACAGCGTGCACTCATTATATACTCATTTATATTCATATTATTTATACGCTGTTTATTTATACCACAGCAGTGTTGGACTGAAAACTGGACTATTGTAGCTTTTATATTTACAGTGCATTGCATAAGTAAAGTGGGGGGAGCACTTTAAACTATAAAACATTACTATGCTAGACCTAAAATCCAGTACTTAGATGTCTTTTATTGGATAATATTGAGCAGCGTGAATCAATATAGTTTGCAAAATTATTTACAAATAATAATATTTGTATCTTATTTTAAATTTTCCCCACATGTGCTCTGATCCCCAATTGATACATAGACTTGTATAGGAGGCGGGGTTTAATGTACATGGACTTGTATAGGAGGCGGGGCTTCATGTACATGGACTTGTGTAAGAGGTGGGGCTTCTTCATGTACATGGACTTGTATAGGAGGCGGGGCTTCATGTACATGGACTTGTATAGGAGGCGGGGTTTAATGTACATGGACTTGTATAGGAGCTGGGGCTTCA
>CM074946.1:1200110-1245586 GCA_037577455.1 Pangasius macronema
CGATGGGGTGATGCGTGGTGATGGAGTGGTGTGTGATACGATGGGGTGATGCGTGGTGATGGAGTGGTGTGTGATACAATGGGGTGATGCGTGATACGATGGGGTGATGCGTGGTGATGGAGTGGTGTGTGATACGATGGGTTGATGCGTGACAATGGGGTGGTGTGTGATACGACGGGGTGGTGTGTGGTGACCCCCACCACAAAGAATATTGTCGTGTCAGGTCTCACAAAATAAGGAGAATATGGTGTCGTTAAAAGGTCGTTAGTGTACTTTTATTTATTAAAGAACGACACTTTGTGCTTCACTCTCACATCTTCACATCTCACTCATCACTCACTTCATCATGTGTCACTCAGCCATGCTGTTTCACACACAAGTGACTAATCCCACCCACCCAAACACACACACACACACACACACACACACACACACACACACACACACACACAGAGGGCTTTCTATGGTGTCGCTTCAGTAATGTGACCCTGCGTTTGAGTGCCAATCCTCTTTGGAGTCGATTAGCCGTGATTAATCACGTCATCGCTCACAAAGCAGCATGTGAAGGTCTGAACTCCAAACCCATCACATAATCAAACACACAGAGCACACAGTCCATAATTATTGGCACCATTTGTGGGGAAAAAAAACAACACTGGGTTATTGTAACTATTTTTTAGGGATGTAGCTCTCTCTCTCTCTCTCTCTCTCTCTCTCTCTCTCTCTCTCATGCTGTCATTGTCTCTCTGTGTGTGTGTGTATTCCTCTCTCTATCTCACACTCTCATGGTCTGTCTTTCTCTTTCTCTACGTCTCACTTGTTCGTTCTCTCTGTGTATCTCTCACTGTCTGTCTGTTTCTCTGCCTCTCATGCTCTCTCTGCCTCTAACTCTGTGTCTCTCTGTCTCTCTCTCTCTCTCTCTCTCTCTCTAAAGTATTGGCACCCCCGCGGGTCGTACCTGTGCTCCTGGTGGTCAGTGTAGATGATGTGGTGTCCCGGCGGCACGGCAGCAGCCTGCAGCAGCTTCTGCGTCTCCGTCCTCGTGGAAAATCCTTCCAAGAGACGCAGCTCGTCAAAGTTTCCCGCCACAGCCTCGGACTTCTGATGGCCCTGAGCTCCCGTTTGAGACATCTCCATCTCCAAATTGTTCTTATTTTCCAGATACATCCTGAAGGATAAAAAGTATGATTTGTCATTTTTTTAATGAATAAAAAGTCCATTCATTGGCATAGTATAAGAGGAATAAAACACTGTCAGATGTGCTGTTAAAGGAAAATAATCAACTTCGGAGTGTGAAACAGCAACTCCACTTCATCGCTATGTTATTGATTATTTTCCAATAACAGCACAACCTGGAGTGTTTTCTTCCTTAAACGTATATCATATAGTGTCCTGTACATCACCACAGATATGATGTTAGTATCCTAAATTTAATATAAATATTTTAAGGGAACGTGTTTCCTTGACTTTTGATACAGATGATGCGCCCTCTAGTGGCCATTAAGTGGAAACACTACAGCTGCAGTGAAGCATCACCTCCCTGCTCAATCTAAGCCCCCGGATCATTCCCTTTTCTCTCATGTCCTGAAACACTGTCTGAAGTTTGCCCAGTTACACTTGTTTTCCCAGCGCAGTAATTGGTGTTAGGATATCGCGGTGTGTTTGCCAGGTCATTTTGTTGCCTCGCTTGTCTAACATGTCCTGTGAGTGACAGACTCTCAGCCCAGGAGGACAGAACCATCCCAATTAAGAAGTAAAACCTCCCTCAGGACTTTGAAAAGCTCACCTGCTAACCCTTCCTCTACTTCACACAAGCTGACTGGGGCTTTAAAGCCCTAAGGGGATTGCTAACAGGCTTGCTGATGCCTTATTTTGGACTGTAAATATGTGTGTGTGTGTGTGTGTGTGTGTGTGTGTGTGTGTGTGTGTGTGTGTGTGTGTGTGTGTGTGTGTGTGTGTGTAATGCTCAATCAGTTTTAAAAATGATTTTCTTTGTGTGTTCAGTTTAAGTGTCGCCCTGCTCAACTGCTCAACTAGCAACTTCTCGCATGCTAGTTTTCTTTCTCTGAGAAACACATGATGATGATGATCATCATCATCATCACACACACACACTTGTGTTTGCACCGGGCCGTGAGACTGTGTGAAGGAAACAATGCCTGAGTTCAGAGTCCATGTGAGCCACATTCCTAGGAGCTACACGTTGTGGTTAATGGCGTCATTAGCACTGATCTCATGAGGGTAAAAAAATTAGCCCCAGGCAGGAACATCATAACATCACTGCTATCAGTTTACACTGTTTACTCGACTGATTGTTCCACAATCGAGGACGGTTTGCTCAGCTTGCTAATGAACTACTGGATTTAAAAAAACAATTAGCTTAACTTTAGCTAGCATGTTAGCAAACATGGCTGTTTGGTAACAGCTAATTCTTCCTGCTAGAGTGGTAACATTAGCTATGCTAGTTAATATTAGTGTGTTTGTGTTTAGTTGGCTAGCTTGGCTAATGTGCCTTAGGTATTTTTAAAATTTATTCTAAGCTGCATTAAAAAAGCTCCTGGGTTCCTGACGAGGTTCTTGCTGTGAAAATGCAGCTAAAATTCAAGAGTTGACATAAACGTTCTTCCAGTTCTTGAAGTTTGTGAGTTCAGTGAAAAGATTGCTGTGGTGGAAACGTGCCAAAGATTCACAAGTTCCTGAAAATGTTAGCGCAGTAAAAACACACCTACAGCTCCTGAGATGTTGAAGAAGTGCCTGCAGTAGAAACGTTCTTAAACATTCTTATCACTGGATTTCTAAAAAGGTTTGTCCTGTGAAAATAAAATAAATTAAACTGAACTGAATTGAATCGAATTGAAATGAATCGATTTGAATTGAGTCAAATTGAACCGAACCGAACTGAATTTAATTAAGTTTAATCTGAACTGAATCAAATGAAATCAGATTGAATCAAACCAAACTGAACCGAACTGAATTGAGTTTAAGTTGAACTGAACTGAACTAAATCAAATCAAACCAAACTAATTTGAATTTACTGAATCAAACACCGAATCACACTGAATCACTGAATCAAACCGAACTGAATCAAATTGAACTGAACTGAACTACGGTTACAGCATCAGGGTCACTGAACATTTCAATATTATTATTATTAAGTCACTATTCGATCTGATTTTCAGTGTACACAGTGTGCACTATCTCCCCCTGCTGGAGTGGAGGAAATATACTGTTTTAGTCACGCTCTAAGAAAGCCTTTGTTCTCTCGTGGTGTTATTAGAGAGTCTAAAAGGTCATTTGGAACAATGATGCAGCCACATAAATGTCTTTTCCCTGAGGCACACACACACACACACACACACACACACACACACACACACACACACACACACACTCATCATGTCAGCATGAGACGAAGATGGAGCTACAGTTGTCTCATTATCTATGACCAATCACTTGGATTTGCTCGTGCACTCCAGAGACTCTCGTCTTTCAGGAAACTTCCCCAGCGGCGTTCAGGCCTCACCACGAGCCACGTTCGGGAAAGGAAGCAGGACGGAGTGTGGGGAAAAATAAAAACACAAACCAATCTCATCCACGCATGCGTACAAGCTTTAACGTGGATGTTCTGATAACATGGAAATAGTTCATGTTTGATGGAAAGCACTAAAATGTTCACTAAGAGATGGTACGCTTAATTACATGCTCCTCAAGCTCTTGAGTTCCTGAAAAGTTCCTGCTGTGAAAACACTCTAATAGTTCCTTGGTTCCTGAAAAGTTTCTTACTGTGAGAAGTTCCTGGTTCCTGCAGTGATTGTGTGTCTACATTTCCTTGGTTCCTAAAAATGTTCTGCAGGTAACATGCTCCTAAATGTTATCCTGGATTACCAAAAAGGTTCTTGCTAAGAAAAATCCAAAATTTCTGGGTTCCTTGTAAAGTTCCTGCAGTAGAAACGCCCCTGAAAGTTCCTGAAAGCCTGAAAAGCTACTGGGAGTTCCTGATAATGTTCCTGTTGTGAAATTTATTTCTGGAAAAAACCAACAGCACCGAAAAGCCTTTAAAAATCAAATCTGTAAACACAGAAGCTCTTAAAGTTCCTAAAGATCCTGAAGATCCTAAAGATCCTAAAGATCCTAAAGATCCGTACCATACGGTTCCACTCGCCTCTAATATCACTCCTGACCACACACTGTTTACTTTTAGGACTTCTGGACTCAATCCAGAGTTTTACACACACACACACACACACACACACACACACACACACACACACACACACACACACTTCACCACATGACTTTATTTTTCTCTCAAATGCTATAATTTCACCTATGATGAAAAACTTCAATACAACAAACACCTCAGAATATTAATAAAAAATAATATTTATTCCGATTTAGTCTAATTAAATTATTTGTCTAATCTGTGCCTACACTTCTTTTTTAAATAAATAAATAAATAAATAAACAGAAAGTTCTTAGATTCATAAAAGGCAAAGGAAAACTCTCTGCTGTGAGCTTCTCATCATTCATTTAAATTAAATCCATGATTACAATGTGCATTTATATTTATAAAGGCCGGGGAGTAATTACTTTTACACATTTATTTTAATAAATATTTATTCCTAAGAGTCTCATCGTCATTATAGTTTGTACATTTTGAGATTGATAAAAGGAAGTGAAGCTCTCCGGTGTAAAGATATCAGAAATTATGCCAAATTAAAATTTATCAAATGTGTGGGGTGCACTTATTTATTTTTCTTCTTGGTTTTGGACATTTTTATTATTTACAAATAATATCATTTATTCAGATGAGTCTCACTGGCATTTTAGGTGATTTAAATTTTAAATCCCAGTTTTATAAACAAACAAATAACTAAATAAATAACTAAATAAATAACCATCTTAATTAATTAATTAATAGATTTTGGGGTTGGTTCATTTTGTTCATATAATCGAACATATGCTGATGAGTCTAATCATCATTTCAGTTCATTTAATTTTATTAATTACTCCTTTAATAACTAAAAATAAAATAAAATAAATTTGTTAGTCAAATAAAAAAAGTCTAAGGTTCATTAGATCCATATTGTAGTAATATACATATTATAATATCACATTTTTACACTCTTAAAACACTCTTAAAAATAAAGAAAGAAAGCTTAAGCATTTTTTACGTAAATTTTTAAAGTTTATTTATTTATTTATTTATTTATTTATTTGTTGAACCCTGTTAGAGAAGTTTCCGAGTAGAACCGGATTAAAAACTAAGCAACTCGTCAAGAACCTGCTTGAAGCATTATAAATGGATAAATGGAGGAGATGTTTACCTTGTAAAAAATGATGGACGTGATGATGATGATGATGATGATGATGATTTATGAAGAATTAAATGAAAGTCTCCACTGATATTTATACACTTCGAGAGGAAAGAAAGCTGAAGAAGGCAGAGCTCTGATGATCAGACGTGCTCCACGCTGGAAGGGCGACCGGGATTTTCCTGAGCTGCCGAGGCTGAGGAGGAGGAAGAGGGACGAAGAGGATGAGGAATGAGGGAGGTGATGAAGGTGCTGGAGGCTGAGAGGAGAAGAGGAGAGAGCAGGACTGTGAGGGAGCTTTCATCTGGAGAACGAGGGAGGAACCAGAGCACAGCTGTCCAGTGTGAGGGTGGAGAATGGACCGTTATCTCTGTAATACTTACTATTACTATCCTTCTGAGGACCTTCCACTGACCTAGTTATTAACACACACACACACACACACACACACACACACACACACACACTATCAAAATAAAGAATTGCTATACAACAAACTGTTTTGATAATTAATTGTACAAGCTTTGAATGAAAATGTATGTTATTCCTCCATGTTATCCAACACACACACACACATACACACACACACACACACACACACACACACACACACATACACACTGTAAAGTAGATTATCACATATGTGACAGCATTAAAGCATTAACAAAGCTATGTGGTGTAATGACACTGAACACTGACAATGATACTTTAGCAAAAATTTAATATTTAACATTTGTTCATCATTATTAGTATTTTTTAATCATTTTAATTTCATATATAGATGTAGATTTAATTACAAAACACACACACACACACACACACACACACACACACACACACTCCTTACATATCACTTAGGTAAGTGCATGAATACACTTTCGAAAATTAGACGAGATTTCAGTGTTGTTAGACCAAATTCAGCTTTGAGGTGAAAAAGAGAAAATCAGCGACTGATCATGTGTCTGTAAGAACAGGGAAGCGTAAAGATCTGTGAAGGAAGCGATGAGCTGATTGATAATCCACAAAGCCGGTCATTGAGAGAGTCACCTGGTCCACGTCGGGATGCCTCCGACATCACGGTCATCACGTCACTGAAGGAAACACACACACACACACGCACACACACAGCGTCCTCCAGGCAGGCTCACTGCGTCACATGCAGAACTGCTTCAATGCCTTGAGGACGGTCCTGAACAGCGTGAGCAGAGAGGAGAGAAAGAAAGTCAGTGTGACTGTAAACCCTGGGAAGGAAAGGACCTGAAATCATTCACATTTCTTTGTTTTGTGAGATTTTATTTCATTAGCTCAATGGCTGAAGGTGACGTGACACTGAAATGAATGTGTGAAGGAAAAAAAAAGCACAAACTGTCCCAATATATATATTTATTCATTTATTTTTACATGACACAAGGTTGACTTCAAGTTTCTTTACAGATGAAGCTTTCAGCACAAAGAAAAGGGAGATGGTTTATTTAGTCTCATCATAGATGGGGTGCCAATACTTTATTTGTGAACATAAACAAATCACAAAATCATAGTTTCTTTTTAGACGGGGTGCCAATAATTTTACAGCAAAAAACAGTTGCCATATTCAGTTTACTCAGTTTTTTTTTTTGACACAAAACAGCAAAACCAAATGACAAATGTTTATCTTTCTGTTAAGTGGGGTGCCAATATTTATTTATTTGTTCATTTATCATCAGCACAAAGTTTACTCTGCCTAAAACATCAAAGAAACTCACCCTCTCACTCCGTTACTTATTTACTCAGTTACTTGTACACTCACAATAAGTGAGTGTGTGAGTAAATGAGTGTGTGAAAAAGTGTGAGTAAGAGAGTCAGCGAGTGAGTAAATGAGCGAGTGAATGAGTGAGTGAATAAGCATGTGTGTAAGATAGTAAGTGAGTAAATGAGTGAATGAATAAACAAGGGAGTAAGTGACTGTGTGAGTAAATGAGTGAGTGTGTGAATGAGGGAGTGAGTGAGTAAATGAGTATGTAAGGGAGTGAGTGAGTGAGTGAATGAATGAATGAATGAATGAATGAATATCTATAATGTATCCCTACTTGTGATGCAGCAGGTATTAGATGCAGCAGAGATGCAGTAGTTATTAGACGCAGCAGGTATTAGACGCAGCAGGTATTAAACGCAGCAGGCATTAGATGCAGCAGCAGCAGGTATTAGACGCAGCAGGTATTAGATGCAGCAGAGATGCAGTAGTTATTAGACGCAGCAGGTATTAGACGCAGCATGTATTAGATGCAGCAGGTATTAGATGCAGCAGGTATTAGATGCATGTATTAGATGCAGCAGGCATTAGATGCAGTAGCAGCAGGTATTAGATTCAGCAGGTATTAGATGCAGCATGTATTAGATGCAGCAGGTATTAGATGCAGCAGGCATTAGATGCAGTAGCAGCAGGTATTAGATTCAGCAGGTATTAGATGCAGCAGGTATTAGATGCATGTATTAGATGCAGCAGGTATTAGATTCAGCAGGTATTAGATGCATGTATTAGATGCAGCAGGTATTAGATGCAGCAGGTATTAGATGCCACAGGCATTAGATGCAGCAGGCATTAGATGCAGCAGCAGCAGGTATTAGATGCAGCAGGTATTAGATGCAGCAGGTATTAGATGCAGCAGCAGCAGGTATTAGATGCAGCATGTATTAGACGCAGTATGTATTAGATTCAGCAGGTATTAGATGCAGCAGGCATTAGATGCAGCAGGCATTAGACGCAGTATGTATTAGATTCAGCAGGTATTAGATGCAGCAGGCATTAGATGCAGCAGCAGCAGGTATTAGATGCAGCAGGCATTAGATGCAGCAGCAGCAGGTATTAGATGCAGCAGGTATTAGACGCAGCAGGTATTAGACGCAGTATGTATTAGATTCAGCAGGCATTAGATGCAGCAGACATTAGATGGAGCAGGTATCAGATGCAGCAGGTATCAGATGCCGCAGGCATTAGATGGAGCAGGTATTAGACGCAGTATGTATTAGATGCAGCAGGCATTAGATGCAGCAGACATTAGATGGAGCAGGTATCAGATGCAGCAGGTATCAGATGCCGCAGGCATTAGATGGAGCAGGTATTAGACGCAGTATGTATTAGATGCAGCAGGCATCAGATGGAGCAGGTATCAGATGCAGCAGGCATCAGATGGAGCAGGTATCAGATGGAGCAGGCATTAGATAGAGCAGGTATTAGATGCAGCAGGCATTAGATGCAGCAGGTATTAGACGCAGTATGTATTAGACGCAGCAGGCATCAGATGCAGCAGGCATCAGATGGAGCAGGTATTAGATGGAGCAGGCATTAGATAGAGCAGGTATTAGATGGAGCAGGCATTAGATAGAGCAGGCATTAGATGAAGCAGGTATTAGACGCAGTATGTATTAGATTCAGCAGGTATTAGATGCAGCAGGCATTAGGTGCAGCAGGCATTAGATGGAGCAGGTATTAGATGCCGCAGGCATTAGATAGAGCAGGTATCAGATGCAGCAGGTATTAGATGCAGCAGGTATTAGATGCAGCATGTATTAGATGCCACAGGCATTAGATGCAGCAGGCATTAGATGCAGCAGCAGCAGGTATTAGATGCCGCAGGTATTAGATGCAGCAGGTATTAGATGCAGCAGCAGCAGGTATTAGATGCCGCAGGTATTAGATGCCACAGGCATTAGATGCAGCAGGCATTAGATGCAGCAGCAGCAGGTATTAGATGCAGCATGTATTAGATGCCACAGGCATTAGATGCAGCAGCAGCAGGTATTAGATGCAGCATGTATTAGATGCCACAGGCATTAGATGCAGCAGGTATTAGATGCAGCAGCAGCAGGTATTAGATGGAGCAGGTATTAGATGCCGCAGAGATGCAGTAGTTATTAGACGCAGCAGGTATTAGATGGAGCAGGCATTAGATGCAGCAGGTATTAGATGCCGCAGACATTAGATGGAGCAGGTATTAGATGCAGCAGGCATTAGATGCCGCAGAGATGCAGTAGTTATTAGACGCAGCAGGTATTAGATGGAGCAGGCATTAGATGCAGCAGGTATTAGATGCCGCAGACATTAGATGGAGCAGGTATTAGATGCAGCAGGCATTAGATGCCGCAGAGATGCAGTAGTTATTAGACGCAGCAGGTATTAGATGGAGCAGGCATTAGATGCAGCAGGTATNTAAAGGTGGTGTATAAAAGTGAAAGCGTGCTTGATGTTTTTGCAGCGTGACGTAGTGAATCACACGGAGGAGATGAAGCAGAAATGGCTGTGGGGGAAAAACAGAGAGAATTCGTAGAGCTGCATGTGACTGCTTGTGAGCTCTGGACTGAATAAACTGTACAAAAGATCCACACGATTCACCTTCCTCCAAATACCACAGGGCAACAAAGGTCATTTACTCTCAGCTCTACTGACAACTCTCACTCTCAGTCTCTCACTCTCTCTCTCTCCACACTCTTACTCTCACTCTCACACCCCCTCACACATTATCACTCTCTATCACTCCACACTCTTACTCTCACACCCCCTCACACATTATCACTCTCTCTCACTCCACACTCTTACTCTCACTCTCACTATCAGTCTCTCACTCTCACATACCCCCCCACACACATTCTCACTCTCTCTCTCTCACTATCACCCCCCACACACACACACTCACTCTCTCTCTCTCTCACACTATCACACCCCCCCACACATACACACACACACTCTCACACCCCCCCCACACACACATTCTCACTCTCTCTCTCACTCAAACCCCCCCCACACATTCTCACTCACTCTCTCACTATCACTCTCTCACTATCACTCTCCCTCGCATTCTCACTTTTTCACTCTCTCTTTCTCTCACACCACACTCTATCTCACTGGCAAGAAGGACAGTCATCAGAGAAGTGTCTGAGAGTCCAGCTACAGCACTGAAGGGGTAAATAAGCTCACTGGCTGAAACAGGAGAACCTGTGCAGACCTCATCAGCAGCAGCAGCTCTTCACAGACGCAGCCTCTATGGGAGAGCAGCCAGAAGGAAGTCACTTCTGAGAAAGTCGAACATAAAGGCATGCCTGGAGTTGGCTAGAAGGCATGTGACAACGTCTGAGAAAATATTTTGAGCTATTCGGTCTAAAACAAAGCGCTATCTTTGGCTCAGCCCAACACCTATGCATCACCATTCCTGTCACGAAGCGCGGTGGTGGTAGCATCGCGCTCTCGGCTTGCAGGACGAACCGTAAAGCCCGCTGCCATCAGGCACAACGTCCAGGAAGTCTACAATACTTTATTTCACTTTATTTCTGTAGAGAATCACTTCAAGTGGAGCAGAAGAAGAAAAAATCCCATCTGACACAGCAAAAAGAAAGAATCACTGAGGGGGCGAATACTTTCTGGAGGAACCGTATATAAAACATGGAAGTATTTTATTTCTAGTTAAACTTCCGTGTCAGAAACAGTGCTTAAACGTCTAAGTAGAGATGACGTGATCACACTTTTGTTTGCTGATCATGAAACATCATCAACATCCATCTTTAAAAATATGAAGCTTTAAAATGATTTTTTTAACTGAAGCGTTTAAAAAAAATTCATAGATAAAAACACCACTTACACAAAATCGCTTTTTATTCAGTAAACCTTTCACTTGGATGGCAAATAAATATAATAAAGTATAAATATAATAAATATAATAAAGTATAAACCCTACCAAAAAAAATTACAATCCATCTTCATAGGGAAACATTTCCCATTTTTTTTTTTTTTTCAAAAAAAAAAAAAAAATCTTTTTAAAATCCAATTCCAGTCTTTTCCATTTGTTACATGATTGGCTCAAACTGGTTCTTTTGGTACTTTTATTTTATTTATTTATTTATTTTTTTCCCTGACATCCTCAGTATCAGATCCGTGCCATCGCTCCCTTTAAGGGTTAATAATTTTCCATAAATATTTCAGACAATACTTTTCCAGCCGTTCATGTAACTGGAGGGATTTTATCTCTGAGGAATGTGAAAGGAGGGAATAATCACAGCGTCGGCTCTCGAGTGAAGCACCTGATCTGGGTTTTTTTTCTTTTACAGTCACACTATACGCACTCTGAGCGCGCACAACAACTGTAACGCTTTGTGAATTCATCTAAAAAGCGATTGGGGAAGGAAAAAAAGGCTTAAGACGCCAAGGAATGCTGCTGATTCTTAAGCCAAATTAAGCCTCGCTAACCGTTTTTTATTCCTTCAAAAGCCAGAGTAATCCTTCTGGCTCGACCGAGTCATGTGCTGGCACACAGGGTGACGTCAGGAGAGGAGAGACGGCCATGCTTCTGCAGCCAAAAGTTTGTGCACCCTCTGGCTTTGCTCACTCCGTCTCTCACTTTCTTTCGTGCTTACGTTCTCTTTTAGTCATCTTCTGTTAGAGAGAGAGAGAGAGAGGATAGGAGGTACAAGAAAGCAGAACAAGGAGAAATTTACCTAGAAGTTTTCCAAGACGAAATGTTCCACCGCTCCTCAAGTCCACGTAGATCAAGTTCTACACAAAAAGGTCTTACAGAGGAACATTAAATGCTTGATGTCCAAGAAACTTGATAATGATAATGATGAAAAGTCTTAATATGCATAAATATGCAAATTAGCTCCGCCCCTCCTCACGTCCTCCTGCCAGCCCAAAACACCAGCTAACGGCTAGCAAACTAATGATTAAATATATACGTAAAATAATAAAGAAATACATGAATGTTTAAAATTGAAATGTCCTCCTGCCATTTTAAAATACACACTAGCTAACTTTAGCTAGCTTTGATTTGTTTAACATCAGCCAAATCTGTGCTACCATGGCAACCATGATTATGCTAATGATGAATCCGACTTGGTATGATCGACGGCTGAAAACTGGCCACATCATCCTCGAGTAATTTGCATACTGGCCCATGATTGGTTCAGGTTTATACATTTTGTTTCATCACACACCAAGCTCATGTGTAGCTCCGCCCCCAGTCCAGGTTTATAGAGCAGTACATGAGAAAGTCGGATTTTAAAGCAGCCTTGTTAAATAAACGTGTTAATGTGACGGGAATCTCTTTAAATCAGCTTCCAGGAGGAGCTGAACATTTGTCCTGTGTAGTTAATAATCTGTTAAAGTATTTGAGTGAGAAATAAACTCTCTAAGGTCCTCATTAGCCGCCGCGTGTAATCGGTTAAGGTCTGGTTTAATTACATGTTTAATAAAACACGATAAAATAACACATCGGACATAATCTCTCAAATATTTTCCCACTCTTTGGTGATCCAGGAAGTGGCGTCGTTAATCCGACCTTCAGCGCCGAGGTGATTAAGAGGAATTTCATTAATCCTGCAGCATCAGTGTCAGAAAGGAAGTGTGTGTAATGTGAGAGAGGCAGCTGTGGGAGGGAAAGAAGGAAAAAAAAAACTGTAAAATATCGTCAGATCAAACGTCGTTAATCTGTAAAACATTTTTTTTGGAAATGAAACGTCACATGAACTTGTCTCCTCAAGAGAGTCTTCCAGCTGAAGTAAGAAAATAATCATTTGTAGTTTGGCGTGAGTGTGTTAGCGCAGAGGAAACACTGAAATGTACCACGTCCGTATCAGGCCGAAGAAATAAATGACACATGCTTCAAGCATTTTTAAATCAAATATCGATAGCTCAAATTGGTAGTCCTTAGGCGTTGATTAAAACAACATTGCGGTTGGGTCAAATGATCCATGACGTCATCGCTATACTCATCAACTCACATAAGACGAGACAAGATGGAGGAAATGTTAAGCTCCGCCCCTTGAAATGATGAGAAATTATAAAACAGAATGTAACAAATATTTGGAAACATGCAGCCTTTTAGAAAATGGCCAATTGTCATAGAATAATAGGTTTAATGATGCGGAGTGTCCATGAGACACGTTACTCCCTGACGTCAGCAATAAACACTCGCAGTTCGAGTAAAAATTAAAGTCACAGCTTTACCTCTGACACTGGAGACTCCTTCCATACACGGTACATGAACGTGTCAGCTATTTTTACTCCGTCTGATGTACGAGTCCCTGTGAATGGGCTGTTACTATAGAAACCACAACGCATCAGAACGTGATATAAACGCAGCCGCTGTTACAGAAACCTAACAGCAAAATCAGTAACGTTTCAGCTTAATATTTATTTTAAACAGAAATTTATTAACATTATTACATCGGAATGAGACGTCTTATGAACACATGGCACAATAACATTATTTACAGTTCGTCAGGAAGCCAAACACACACACACACACACGGACACCGAGGAGGGTTTGGGTACTGAAGAAAGCGACCGACGCCCCGAAAACAACCCCTGAATGAGCTCCAGATCACGCCGACCAATCAGAGCCAGGACGACTCGCTCTCGCGATGAAGAAGCTGCTTGTTCCGTCGTTTAATCGATGCAGTGAGTCCATCAGGGGTCGTCAGCACAGTGCTAGGCTACACGGTCCAAAAAAAATACAAACACAACGTCTACAATCAATCGAACCACGTCCAGTTTCGCCCCCTCGCCGGCTCCGGCTTTTTTTTTTTCCTTTTTTTTTTAAATAAGCTAAAAAAAATTCCAAGTTTTATTTTTTCTTCACCAGCTTATAGTGCTTTTAAAGCTAATTGCACATAAAGATTTTAGTCATGGTAGTATAGATACACGTGTGTGTGTGTGTGTGTGTGTGTGTGTGTGTGTGTGTGTGTGTGTGGTGATGTGATTTTAAAACAGACATCTTTTAGAGTGAGTGTTTTTTTTTCTTCTTCGCTTCTTTTCTTTCTTTTTTTTTTTCTTGGCAGCATGTTCGACGACTCTCGACATCAGAGAGTGTGTGTGTGCGTGTGTGTGCGTGTGAGTGTGTGTGTGTGAGACAGAGCACATCAGTGTGCCGTCAGGTAGTCCTGCGTGGAGTCAGAGGCGAAGGAGTCGGCGTCGTCGTTGTCCGAGTCGTCGGTGGAGTCGTCGGCGGCGGGTTCTCCGCTCAGAGCGATGCGGGCGTAGTCGTCCGTGTCGATGGATTTGCAGAAGTGTATGGCGTACTTCAGTTTCTCCTCCAGGACCAGTTTACACGAGTAACGGGGCAGCTTGAGCAGGAAGAAGCACGTGTACGACTCCGGCAGGAAGTGGTCCGGAGGGTTGTACTTATCCAGCACCTTCAGAAACGGGAGAAAAAAAGGCTCTTACTTCCTGATTAAAGAGGAAGATCCTGAGAGCTCTGCACACGTGTATGAAATATTATCACGTGTAAAAGTCATTTAAGGCTCGTGTTATTGAGGTCTGAAACACTCACCTGCACCACGAAGTCCCGCCCACGGAAATCCGCGATGGTCCTGGGCAGGCGTGTTCGTCCCCACACAAACCTGAGGAAGAGCGAGCGCTCCGTGTTGGAGAAGGACTCCATCACCTCCCAGAACCACTGGATGAGCGGCGCGGTTGGCTCCACCCCTTTATACGTAGCTACCGACTTCAGCAGGTGTAGTGGGATGTCCGGACTGCCGCATACCTGAAAAACACACACGGCTCGGAGCGTGAGGTGCGACTGTGAACGACATGAAGGGGGCGGAGTTTCGCTTCATGCAAAATCATCCGTGTTTTTTGTTTTTTTTGGTGAATAAAACGCAGCAGCGATTGTTTTTTTTTTTATCTTATTTACATCCAATTTGTGCTCAAACGTTCGGTTTCGCATAAATTCTGTAGCTAGACACATTGTTTATGTGGCCATACTGCACTAGCCTGGCGTTACTGGTGTAACCATGGCAACCAGGCATAAACTAAGAATAGGACCGCCCACTAATGACCAGCATAGAGGGAGTTACTGCTTTAGAACTGTTTTACTATTGAATTTTTTTTTTTAAAAAAGACGTATGAAATTCATACAACAAATTATTTTTTAAAAAATGATCAGATATTTTATAACGACTATCCACTGTACTTCATTTCAAAGTTAATCTCTGAAATGATGTCGGATGTATTAAAAACCAGCCCATAATCACATGACCTGAAATAGCTAGCCCTCACCGCAGAACCAAAAAACACTGAGATGACTCCGCCCCTACGGATGATGTACAGCGAGCAGGGCTTTGTGTGATCTTCAGGTAAATACGGGGTGTGACGTCTCATCTCTCAGAATACAGCACAATGTTTTCTCCAAAAGCGTGTGTTAATAGCGGATATGTAAACACGTTGCTTGGGCCGTTGCCACGGCGACAAAATGACACCACGGAAACGGCGTAACTGCGGAGTTATTTCGGTGCAGTGCAACATGGCAATCCACTGTGAGTCAGACGAGAGAAAGTGTGTGTGTGTGTGTGTGTGTGCGTGTGTGTGTGTGTGTGTGTGTGTGTGTGTGTGTGTGTGACAGAGCTCTCACCATGGTCTCCAGCTCGTATCCGGTAAAGAGAGAGAGCAGAGGAACGGGCACCACCCGAGCCATTCCCTCTCTCACTGCGGCCACCTGCTCATCAAACTCATGCAGCCTGAAACACACCACAGTCGGAGATTTAATTATTTATTTATTTACTTATTAACTAAATCAAATCACTCACTAATGTTACAGCAACACTATTATAATATATAACGAAATGAATTCAATACCACAGGGATTTATGACTCTGACTCTAGATTTAATCTGATTGTTTGTTTTATAAACCTGAGGAATGTAAATGTAAGGGACGAGCTGCCGCTCTGACTGGGCTCGGTTCTCTGTTCTCCCGGTGCCTGTGCGCAGTGTGAGGTGTGTGTGAGATCAGGTTTGTGTCCTCACCTGTAGTTGATGGCGAGGCGGACATACTCGGCCCGGTTCTCCAGGCTGATGTGCGAGTGTTTGGAGCTGAGCTGGACCTCGTGACCGCAGGCATTGGGCACGGTGAAGGGCAGAGGAATCGCCTCGAACTCCTCCGCTGATGCCTCGTTATCTCTGATATACATCAGGCCAGGGATAAAGTCCTTATCCACCTGGATACAACACACACACACACACACACACACACACACACACACACACACACTAATGTGTAATTGTTGATATGGTGACGTTTGTTATAAGGAGATGTTCGTATAACATTTATGGAAGGAGTCTCCAGTGTCAGCACTTTGTAACAGTCATTTTTTCAGTAACAAAAAATAAAAAAAAAAATTCAAAAGGCTGGTGAGGGAAAGACTGTTTAATGGATGCAACTATAAATGGATAAAAAGTACGAAAAGGTCTTTATTAAATAAAGATCGCAATCATTGGCAATTTACTGAGGTACAGGAGGAATAAAACACAATACTCGATTAAAAAATATATATAATTTGTAATCAGGTTCAAATTCTTTCCACTCAGACCTGTATATATGTGTGTGTGTGTGTGTGTGTGTGTGTGTCTTGTGCTGAAGACACTTTCTCGTTAAGCCTTCTGAAAGCTTGAGGCACGAGGCGGTGAACAAGAGCGGCTCTGTGAGTAAAAGGCCACGGTGCACTCAGGAAACGCTTCTGTCTACACGTTTCAGCATCTCATGATTACAGCGTGGACTCAGGAGCGCTCTCACACACACACACACACACACACACACACACACACACACACACACACACACACGTACGTACGTTCCACCTTCCTTTGTAAAAATCAGGGTCTGAGTTATAAATTTATCCTGATACACATTTCAGATGCAGAATTGAACCTGTGGTCATATACATGTCATATACGTGTCATATATGCGTCATATACGTGTCATATACACATATATATAGGAATAATTAGGCACTGATGTGTTAATTGGTCAACAGCGATGTTATAAAGTGTGTGAAAAATAAAATGCACTATAAAATCTGCACAATGTGCTAAAGCATTTATAATGCATTATAACATCTGTCATAATACATCTGTATTAATACTCCTAAGTAGTCCTAGTTACATGCATAGCATTTTATAAAGCGTGTGCATGTGGATGTGGATTGACTTCATTAGGTCAGAAATGCATAGCACATTATAATATCTGTTCATAAGAGCATCGTAGGCACTCATGCTGTAATGCATTATAACACCAGGTACTACCAGCTTTAAGTAGTTATAAGTAACACTCTGACGTCATTCAATGTATTCTCGCTGTATGAAGTATAAAGTCTGTTTTAATGTGCGTTATAACACCAGGAACAAGTCTGGTATATATCAATATTCATAAGTAGTTATAAGCTACATGCATAGTACACGTAACGTCAGAATACATAACCCTAACATAACTTATGTTATAATGCATTACAACACTAGGTACTAAAGGTTATAAGTAGTTACAGTAGTTATAAAGAGTTACATGCATGGAACTCTGACATCATACAGTATATTCTTGCTTAATATGCGTTATAACATCAGGAGCAAATCAATACTTACAAGTAGTTATAAGCAGTTACATGCAAACCACCTGGGCAAGAGTATACTGTACGTCTTCATACATGCGTCATAACACCTGGAACCAGTCTGTATCGATACTCATAAGTAGTTCTAGTGCCACGCAGAGCACTTTATAAAGCGTGTATACATGGTATGACTTCATAATGTCAGAATACATCATATCTGTTCATAAGAACATTGTATTCACTCGCATCGTAATGCATTATAACACTAGGACTGTCATGTGTAGTTACATGCCTAGCACTTTATAAAGTAAGAGTGTACTGTATGACTTAAGAACAGGTTACATTTAATCTACGTTATAAGACCTGGCACAAGCCAGTATCGATGTTCGTAAGTAGTTCGTAAGGGAGTCGTACCTCACTGAGATCAGCGATGGTGAGGTTCATGCCGGCGAGCTGCTTCCACACGGGTTCAGCGAGGTACAGGCTGAGAGGACTTCCTGTACGGATCGCTATGCCCAGGAGTACTCCTACACACACACACACACACACACACACACACACACACTCAGACTAACCTTCAGAAGCTACAGAGAACAGACCTGCGGCAGTGTGTGAGGCGAGTGTGTACCTAAGAAGCGGAACATGCTCATGTGCAGTGGACTTTTGGCGGCGGGGTTGAGCAGGAAGCAGTCTCTGTTCGCGCCCGACTCGTCTCGGCCGTTCGGCGTGACGATGAGCAGAGGAGTGAGACCATTCTGCAGCTCCTCACACATCTCCGCTATAGACTCACTGTAACCTCCTCCGCAGTCGTCTACTGACTCACCTACACACACACACACACACACACACAGGTCAGGTCATCTCAGGACGTGGTGTTTGCTCTCTGGGGTTTTCTCTCTACTACGTGTTTGGGATTTCTATGAAGAGCACCAGATCCGACGCAGGAACTGGATTGGATGATCAGGAATGATGTCATCACATGATATCTTTTGTTTTTGCTTTATACTAGCTACCTGCTGGCTTTTGAACTTCGTATACTCCCGCATTATGCTACCGTCATAGTCTGTCGATTCTTAGCTCTATTATAACTTCATACATTGTCGTTTCTTAGCTCCATGCTAGCTTTTGAACTTCGTATACAAAAGCTTTATGCTAGTTTCACACTGTCAGTTCTGAGCTCTGTGCTAGCGTTTGAACTTTGTATATTTGCATATTCCTGCTTTATGCTAGCTGCGTACTTTGTTGACGTTTTTTTTTCTTCTTTATGCTACCTTCACCATTTGTCGCTTCTTAGCTCTATTCTAGCTTCGTACTTTGTTGCTTCTTAGCTCCGTGCTAGCTTTTGAACTTAGCAAACCCCTGCTTTATGCTAGCTTCATACTTTGTTGATTCTTGTCTATTCCTGCTTTATGCTAGCTTCATACTTTGTTGGTTCTTAGCTCCATGCTAGCTTTTAAACTTCGTATACAATAGCGTGTTTCACACGGTCAGTTCTGAGCTCCATGCTAGCTTTTGAACTTTGTATATTCCTGCTTTATGCTAGCTTCGTACTTTGTTGACGTTTTTTTTTTTCTTCTTTATGCTACCTTCACCATTTGTCGCTTCTTAGCTCCATGCTAGCTTTTAAACTTAGCAAACCCCTACTTTATGCTAGCTTCATACTTTGTTGGTTCTTGTCTATTCCTGCTTTATGCTAGCTTCATACTTTGTTGGTTCTTAGCTCCATGCTAGCTTTTGAACTTAGCAAACCCCTGCTTTATGCTAGCTTCATACTTTGTTGGTTCTTGTCTATTCCTGCTTTATGCTAGCTTCATACTTTGTCGCTTCTTAGCTCCATGCTAGCTTTTGAACTTAGCAAACTCCTGCTTTATGCTAGCTTCATACTTTGTCGCTTCTTAGCTCCATGCTAGCTTTTGAACCCTGCAGAATACACTGACGCTAGCTTCTGTACCCAGTTTTCAATTACATGCCAGCTGAACTTTCTATACTCCTGCTTTACGCTAGTATTAGTGAATTACGTGTAAATAAGCTCTACACTCTACGCTCACCTGTACCTGACATCCGTAAACATTTTATCAGCTTCTTTATTTAGGTTTAAAAATATCCCAGTTAACAATCTTGTATCATTTTGGCGTTTCTCACACAGAAGCGACGTCTCTGAAAGCGAACAGCAGAACAACAATTCTGGCGTCGTGATGCTTCGATTCACGTGACGTCTCTTTACAAACTCATTTCAGTGGGTATTTACCTACGAACTTGACCTTCCAGACGCGGTGCGGCAGCAGCAGGCTGTCGGGGCTGAAGGAGATCATCTTGGCGCACATCTGCCCGAACACGGACTTGGTACCGTCTGGTCCGGCTAGACCTCCTTTACTGCGGGAACGCTTCACCTGAGAGAGAGAGAGAGAGAGAGAGAGAGAGACGCTAACGTCACATCACAGGTTCGCATTAACACGTAATCGTTTCTATAGTTACGGCTCATTCACAGGGACTCGTAACCGCTGAGTACAGAACCGCTTAACCGAATACAGTACAGAATTTTCTCCGTCATTCTTTCTTTCTCTCACTTTTTGGTTGTTAGTTTCTCTTTCCTTCCCTGCTTTTCTTTCTTTCTTTCTTTCTTTTCTTATTTTTTCTTTCTTTCTTTCCTCTTTTCATTTGATTCTTTCTGTCTTTGGCCTTTCTCTCTTTCTTTGCCTTTGCTTTTGATTTTTCCCCCCTTTTCCTTTCTTTTTCCCCCCATTTTGTTTGCTTCTCTTTCTCTCCTGGTCCTTTCTTGCCCTTCTTTGCCTTTTCTTTTTGTTTGCTTCTTTCTCGACATTCTTTCTCCATGTTTCTTTCTTTTTCTTTCTATCTTTGATTCTTGCCTTCTTTGCTTTTTTCTTTTGCGTTTTTGTTTGTTGAAGACGAGGTTTTCTGTAAGCAGACGTTTATTTAACATTCACGGAAGGAGTCTCCAGTGTCAGTGCTTCCTAACAACTTCCATTAAAAGTTAAATAAAAATCCCCTTACAGAAAACTTCACCCTATCAACTAACCACTGACTAAACAAGTTTTTTTATTTACGATACAAACAAATAAATGCCATTATTATTGGAACAAGTGCATGAATATAAACCTGCACAATTCTCGACCAATCAGAAGTGAGAATTCAGGTGCGCCATGCAAGGCGGAACTGCGTAACACGCTACGCCAATATTATATATTACAGTGAATAATTGGTTTAAAAAAAAAAAACAGAAATAATAATATATTTTTTTAAACACTAATCAATCTGCTCAAAACAACAACAACAACAACAACAACAACAGGTAGCCTATATTCTTTTTCCACTTTCTTCACATCTCCACTGCCTTGAGTAAACTGTTGCTGCTAAATCTAAATCTACATCCGGATTTCTGCAAAGCTGCTTTGTGGCAGCGTCTATTGTTAAAGAACAACACAAATAACAATGAACTGAACTGAATTCAAGTCGAAGGCATGAACAAGAAGCACAGAAATCATGCTTTTAACCAAAAGAATAGAGACGAATTGTAAGAATTAGCAAACCAAATGAAATAACAACAACAAATCACAACAAAAAGAGTGTGTGTGTGTGTGTGTGTGTGTGTGTGTGTGTGTGTACCTGGATTCGGTTGAGCTCTACGACTGGCCCGTGCTGTCGGTCTCTCACCATTGTAGCCTGCACTACTTTACGGAACGCAGCCTCCTGCAAACAGAGCGAGATAAACCACATACAGATCAAATTAAACAAAATGTTCATCGTTAATTATTATTAATGTTAAATATAAAAATCCCATTACAATAATGTATAAATACAACATTAAAAAAAGAGTTAGAAGGTGTATGAGATCTGAGCTTTGATTTGTCGTCTTCACAGCATCCAGGTAAAGAACGAAACCCAGACCAGAGCGAGTGGCGGGTCCAAGCACCAAGGGCGCAGCCGGTGTCATTATGACGCATCACTGAACATACACGTGACGTCTGAACCACGTCATACGACGTACAGGGGAATTAAATCTGTGATTTTGCGCTGATGAACTCTGTAGGAGGGGTATTTAAAAATGTTTGCTGCTCATCAAAATGCACAAAATGTCTGACTTCCTGTTGGGCGGCTGTGAAACTTTGGGGAAACCTGTCTGTCTTAAAAAGACCCATGTGTCCAACAAATTCACTGCATAGAGGTGGATGAACATCGTCATAGTGGGCACTATCGAGCCTCTGGGCCACGCCCACGTCCAAGCTGATGGATGTGCCAGGTTTTGTGAATTTTCAGTAATCATCAAAACAACAACAACAACAACAACAACAGCTAATTTAGATACATTAATGCACTTTACACCTCTGGTGCTTGGGCCCTAATTAAGTTAAAGTGGTTTATACGGCTCTATATTACATGGAAAAATATATGCATTCATTTCAGACTATGCTAGCGGCGCCTGCTCAAATGTAATGGCACCCTCTGTGATGAATTGCTTTATACATACATTGTTTAAAAAAATTGTGTAGGTGTGTGTGCGCACGTGCGTGTGTATAGACTCCTGACCTTGCCCTGTGAGATGAGGATGCCCCGGAGTGTGTCGAAGCCCACAGACGGGCCATGTCCGGTCTGACCGAGACGCCCCTCCAGGTCAAACATGGGGATGCAGGGGCAGAAGAGCTCGGAGATGTGGTGCAGCAGGAGCAGTCTGTTCCTCAGGGCCATGATGGGGATCTCCTGAAGGTGGTTATACTCCATAGGGACCTGGGGTTACGCACACACACACACACACACACACACACACACACACACACACACACACACACAGCAGTAGCCCTTAGCTTTAAATGAGTTCTACTGTATATACGAGTAATTGATCTAGATCAGTAAACATACAGGTGAATGCTAAAGTCGGACGCAGGATAACACTGAGCACCTGAGCAGGAAGTTTGCCGGCGTTGGTGGGTTTGCTGGTGGACCAGGCGAGTGTGTGTGCGGAGCCACAGGCCACCCTGTTGATCTTCTTGCCCTGCAGCGCTCCCACTAGCCTGGGCCTCTGGATGGCGTTGGTGGTCCCGTCTCCCAGCTGACCCTCGTCATTATCACCCCACGTATACACTTCCCCTGAGACACACACACACACACACACAGCTACATGTATATATATATCTATATATGTTTAGGTTTAGGGGCGGAGCTAGTGGCACCGTTAAATGCTGACTGGTTACTCAGACCACACCTCAAACACACAGACATTTTTATTTGTACAATTTTAATCAGAAGTCCGTAAAGTCTTTTGGATCTCCTACCATCTTCGGTGCAGCAGACGCAATGAAGGGAGCCGGTTGCTATAGCGATGACCTTTTTGCCCTGCAAGCCCTGGACCTGCCGGGGTCTGCGGACATGATCATCTGATCCGTGACCGAGTCTGTGGTAGTCGCCTTTTCCCCTGAGAACAGACACACACACACAAAATAAAATAATCCTCTGCTGAAGTGTGTGTGTGTGTGTGTGTGTGTGTGTGTATACCATGTGTACACGGCTCCAGATTTGGTGAGAGCGACGGAGAACTGAGAACCGCACTCCACTTTCACTACACCCAATCCTGTCAGAGAGTCAATCTACACAGAGAGAGAGAGAGAGAGAGAGAGAGAGAGAGGTAGGAGGATGAGTGTGAGTATAATACAGATGCACGCGCGTTTGTGTGTGTGTGTGTGTGTGGCAGTAAAGTGTTGCTCCTTGCCTTCATGGGAACTTTACAGCCGTCGCTGCCTCCTCGTCCCAGCTTGCCGTAGTCTCCGTCTCCCCACGACCACACCATGTCATCATCCGTCAAACACAGAGTCTGAGCATCACCGCTGCCACACGCTACGTCTATCACCCTGTGCCCCTGCAGAGCATCCACCTGCTCACACACACACACACGCACACACACACACAAATAGGCAGAGTATTTGGTATTTTTTTTGTTTTGTTTTGTTTTAACCACAAGTCTAACTCTAACTTTCTTTCCACAACTCAAAAAAAGCACAGCTGCACACACACACACACACACACACACACACACACACACACAGACCAGTTTGGGCTTGAGCTGGTCCTCGCTGTCTCCGTGTCCCAGGCGGCCGTATCGTCCCTTGCCCCAGGTGTAGAGTTCTCCGCTGGCTGTGATACAGGCGCTGTGAGCTCCTCCAGCGGCGATATCCACCACCTCCACCCCTCTCAGAGACTCGATCACCCGCGGACGGTCACACGGACTGAGGGGGAAAAAACACACTTTCCACACTTGCAAATAAATTAATAAATAAACAAACACATGTCTCAATAAACAAATAAATAAATGCAGCTTGTCTCACACATACAAAACCTGTCTCAAAACTATAAATGAACCCTCTCTCAATAATAAATAAATAATAACTACGAGCTGGACATATGGTGACACCTGCTGGCAGATTTGAGAACTGCAAGACAAACATTTTTCCTTTTCCCCCCCACACCTCCTGTTTCCGTGGCCGAGTTTTCCGTCCTCTGCCTCTCCCCAGGAGTAGACCTCGCCCTCGGAGGACAGGGCCAGGCAGTGTTTCCCCCCGGAGTTCACCGCCACCTTCCTGATGAACACGTGCTGGATGGACTCCAGGAGAGTCGGGGTGGACACGGACTCGGTGCCGCCGATCCCGAGACGGCCCCCGGCTCCGTAACCTGTAGCGTACAGCTGGAACAAGACGGAAGCAGAACGGACTCAGAATATCAGAACTGATTCACTTTCTTCATTATTATTCATTTCTAATAAATTGATAAACACCTAACGAATCAGAACACACTACATTTTGTCTTGAGGGTGCACAAACTTTTGCATGCGACTGCAATGGCTACATTTCTGACAGCTCTGAACACGTTTCCTCGAGCTCACCTTGCCATCAGCCGTGACGGCGAACAGCGTCTGCTCTCCGCCGATCAGCTGAACGGGCCGCAGGGTAGCGAGGGCTTCCGTCGGAGTGGGAACTTTGACCTTTGCCCCTTCGATGCCGCCCAGTTGCCCGCGATGGTTGTGACCCCAGCCGTAGATGGTGCCGCTGCCGCCCGCTGACAGAGTCCAGTCGTCCGGACGCCTGAAGTGCAGCGGTGTTAAAGAAAATTAAAAACAGACGCGGCAGAAAAACCGCTCGCTCTATCGTCCATCACGACGACGTCACAGCCTGTGCTGTGTGTGGGCGGGGCTTACTCACCCCCTCCCTTGTCAATCACAGCAATACTAGCCAATCACATGCATCTCAACACCACTCAACATCAGTCTCGGTACACCTTTGCAAAAATAATAATAATAATATTAAAGAATTATTATTATTATTAAAGCGTACCTGTTCATCCACTGCACCAGCTGTTCGTCGTGTTCTCTCTTGAACAGCTCGTGGCTCTCGTGAAGCACGTTCATGTTCTCGTGGTCTGCCATCAGCTCACGGATTTTCTTGGCGACCTTCATTAAAGAAACGGAACGTTAGTGACAGAGCAACGAGGATGAAAGAGGTCAGCGAAAGGGGCGGAGCTCAAACCTCATCCAGGAACAGGCGTGGCAGGGGCGTTCTCTTATCCAGAGCCACTGCCACTCGAGAGGCGGTGCAGTAGCGACGGAACCACGCCCACTTATGGGTCTCGGCGCAGCAGGGCAGCGCGTCCAACTCCAGATCACACGCGAGAGCCACCAGTACCTGAAACACAGCAGTGCTCGATTTAATCATTTACACACACACAGTCTCTCACACACACACACACACACACACACACACACACACACACACACACACACACACACACAGACACTGTCTCTCTCTATCTCTCTCACACACACAGTCTCACACACACACACACACACACAGTCTCACACACACAGTCTCGCTCTCTCTCACACACTGTCTCTCACACACTGTCTCTCACACACTGTCTCTCACACACAGTCTCTCACACACAGTCTCTCTCTCACACACAGTCTCTCTCTCACACACACTGACACACTGTCTCACACACACTGACACACTGTCTCACACACAATGTCTCACACACAATGTCTCACACACAATGTCTCACACACAATGTCTCACACACACACACACACACACACACACACACACACACACACACACACACACACACACACACACACACACACCTTGAAGAAGGGGCTGTGAAGGAGCTGTTTGCCTCCTCTGACGATAGGGTCCTCATACTCGTACTGCCTCTGCAGAGCCTCGGGAAGCCCTTTCACCAGAGCAGCAAGAGCACTGCCTGTAAAACTCTACACACAAACAAACAAACAAACAAACATGATTGACAAAATCCTAAGGAATAAAACACTTCAGAATGTGCGGGTATAGGAAAACCTAAAACAGAAATATCAAAGGCTGTATTCAAAGGCTGCAAGATAAAATATTGTTTATAGATAAAGTATAATTATGCAAGAGATTTAAAGGATCGTAGCTTGTTGATTTGTATAAAACAGTGCAGCTGAGGTGGTCAGGAGGAGTGTGTGTTTATTGTTGTGATGATGGTGTGTAAACTGTATAAAGCGTGCTGAAGGTGAAGCTGAGTGTTGGCCTGACCACAGAGCGAGCCTCTCCTTCACCGTCCCCCAGCAGCCGGTTGATGTTTATGGACTGGCCGTATTCAGTAGTCAGGAGTTTGCGTAACCTCTGCAGGGCCCACATACGGTGTCCAGCCGCTGGTACACACACACACACACACACACACACACACAATCCAATCAGATACACACAGGAAGAAAAGGGACTCTCAGAATAAGCTGAGTTTGATATTTTTCTGCTGCACCAACAGCAGTGTGCAGACGTGCAGACATGCAGACGTACCCAGAGCGCTGAGCTGCGCGCAGGCGGCGAGTGAAGCAGCCAGACGCGGCACGATGCTGCGGTTGGAGCCGAAGTTGAGACGGAAGTCCAGCAGGCAGGTGACCAAGTCCATAGAAGGGCAGGACAGGATACAGCGATCGGAGAGGAGGTCTTTAGGACCTGGGACAAATTTAACAATAAATTTGACAGAGTAGGCGTTTCAAGTGGCGTACAGCTGAGGCGTGTCAAGTGGCTTCTTGACACGATACGCCCGGCGTGAACTCGGGGTCAGAGCGTATGAATTTAAAGAGATTCTGCTTGCCTCGACTGTCCGGTAACCATAGTAACCCGAAGCACAGCTAGCTTTTATCCAAAGGTTTAATCTAAAGCTTTTATCTGTGCTATCTTCAGTGATTTAATAACAATCAGAGATGAGCAACTGTGTGTGTGTGTGTGTGTGTGTGTGTGTGTGTGTGTGTGTGTGTACCTGCTGCAGGCATGATGGGATAGACGGTGAAGCGCCAGCCCCAGCCGTTCACCGAGCCGTCACTGGTGAACTTCCACTTCAGCTCGTCTCCTGGAATCCTCAACTCACTGGACCAGTCTGACCACTCGCGCCCTGACACACACACACACACACACACACACACTCTTTCTTAACCCCTTAACCCTGACTTGTATGCTTTTCTTCAATCAGAACACACAACAGGAAGTGACACGTCCACATTCCTTATGTTTAAGTCACCTGATCGGACAGAGACGATCCGATTGGCTCCGTCCATGACCGTTAGCGGATCGTGTCTCCTCTCTGTAGAACACTGACGGTCGAACTCCACTCGCAGACCCTCAGCACCTGAAATAATAATCAATGTGCCATTCAATCACAGAACTTTCTTCTCAAAAGCATTTCGTTCGGCACTTTCACGGTCAATAATAAGAAACCTTAGTGGCAAGTTGTTTATATAAATCATCACGTTATGCAAGTCCACTTCAAGGGAAAAAGATCAAGCATTCAACACTGCTGAAAGACTAAAATAAATAAATAAATCAGAAGTTTCTCTATCATCCGAGTCTTGAAATGAAGGAATGTTTTGATTAAATTCACAAGNAGGTGTAAAATGTCATCTCATGCTATTTAAGTGCTCTGAAGCAGATATGTGTCCACACACACACACACACACACACACACACACACACACACACACGTTACCTGGGATTTTCACAGTTCCGCTGGTGGAGGTGTCGTCAGTGTAGGGGTGGCTGCTCTCCACCACCACAGGCTGAGAGGACAGACGACCGCTCTGAGAGTCCGTGGCCACGTCCTCCAGCTCAGTCACGCACAGCTCCAGTAACATGTCAGCCACCTGAGTGTGTACACACACACACACACACACTCCTTTACACCACTGTGTGTTATATCACACTCATTAGAGACAGTGCAGTGTTCTGGAGGAGGTGAACCTGCGGGTAGGCGGTGCCCATGCCGGACAGCACGGCGGACAGCACTTCCTTTCCTTTCTCTCCTGAGCGCAGGTTCACGGCCAGCTTCAGCAGGTCAACCATCACGCGCGTGTCATCAGGAACCAGCAGGCTGGTGAACTCGTCCAGGTACTGAGGCTCGGGCCCGGCGGCTTTATTCTGGCTCTCCGAGTCCTGTTGCGAATAACAAACAAACAAAATTACAGCACTTGTATCTTTAGGTAACAAAAAAAATGGACACGCGATGCGGACCTCTTTGGTCTTGGTCATGGTCTCGGCGATGATGCTGGCCGCTCCGGGGTCGTCCGTGACCGGGATGAAGGGGCGAGAAGAAGCAGTGGCTGCTGAGGGGGTCACGGCGGACGATGGGGTAATGGCATCTTCAGAGGATGCCACCTACAGAGGAGAAAAAAAAGCGCTGGATATTCACCTCCAAGACATCATCATCATCAAAAAATGGAATTAATAACCGGCGATGCGACGCCCACCTCTGCCCTCTTGCCGTCCTGCCAGGGGTGAGGGCTGGTGCGCTCCTCGGGGTCAGTGCTCACAGGAGGACCTTCAGCCTCCGAGGGGCTGGAGACGGACGAACAGTCGGAGGGCGGGACTGGAGAGCTGGACGGGCATTCCACAGGCATCATGCAGGCAGGCATGAGAGCTCCCACCACAGCATCCCTACACACACACACACACACACACACGCTAATGTTTTAAAAGGTATACACTTGGTGTGAGCTTATCTGGCAAACCTGCTGGTCTGGAGCGATACAGCACCTTGCATACATTATCTGCAGAGCAGAAAGCACGTGAGACAGAGCCTGCTGCTTGGCCAGATTCCCGTCCAGAGAGAGCAGGATTTTGGCCAGAGACGGCCTGCTGGGCTTCACGCTGCTCTGACCGCTCAGCTTGTTACTCAGCGAGGATGGGTCGCTGTCTGATGGCACACCTGCGCACACACACACACATAAGCCTGATGTAATGGTGTTGAAGCTAAACCGCAGAACGCTCATTAAAGGTACTGGAAGCCCTCTGACCCAGGTACGAGGCCCCGAGGGAGTCTCGGGCTGTCTGGAAGAGAACCGGCTCGTGAACAGATGGCGTGGTGACATCCACAGTGGTCCAGGCCACGCTGTGAGACGAGCCGCACGCCACACGCGTGATCTTCTGACCCTCCAGGCCCTGCACCAGCATCGGCTTCCGGTTCACCGTGGTCGTCCCGTTACCCTGCTGCCCGTGGTCATTATCGCCCCACGCATACACCTGAACACCGCCAGAGAGGAACCAGCGACATCGTTTATTAACACATTTAAAAAAAAAAGGAGAACAACAGGAAGAAGGCAATGGAGAGGGAGAAGAAGAACCAGTATGAGAAGAAGGAGGCGGAGGAAGAAGTAGAGGGAGAAGAAAAGGGAAGTAGTAGAAAATGAAGACAGAAAGAGAACAAGATGATGAAGAAGAAGAAAACTGAAGCACACAGAACTCACAGAAGCGATAGAAAGTGATCTTGAGGTGTGTGTGGGATCACGGCATACCTGTCCTGTGTCTGTAACGGCCAGGCAGTGCAGCGCTCCCACAGCCACGTGAACTATCTTCTTCCCTCTCAGTCCCTCCACCATCTGAGGCTTCCTCACGTGCACGTCTGTCCCGTGACCCAGCCGGAAGTAATCCCCCTTCCCCCTGCACACGTCAGCAGCGAGAGGACCACATTAACGCCAGCCATGTGTGTGCGCATGTGTGTGTGTGTGTGTGTACTGAATGAGTGTGCTGTAGTTAACAAACAGAAGTGTACCAGGTCCACACCACTCCTGATTTGGTGAGAGCGAGAGAGAACTGAGCTCCGCACTCGATCTGACACACGCCCTGTCCGTTCAGACGCTCGATGTTCTGAGGGATGTTGCAGCCCTCGCTGCCTCCACGACCCAGCTTCCCGAAGTCCCCGTCTCCCCACGAGAACACCAGACCTACACACACACACACACACACACACACACACACACTTAGTACATGCTTAGTACACACCTCTGAAGTAAAATGCACGAGTGTTGACTATAAAGCTTTTACCTTCGTCCGTTAGAGCAAGAGTTTGCGCATCACGACTCCCACAAGCCACCTGGATGACACGATGACCCAACAACACCTTGACCTGGACAACACGGAGGGCAAATAAGCGTTACGATTGGTCAGAAGGTGCTGCTTCATTTCCTCGACCAGCAGCTCTGACAGTAGCGCGGTTTTGTATTAACACACATTCCTCAGTACTACTCACACTTTCCAGACACTTCCGGACGGAAACCCAGTTCAGAAAAACAATACTGGTAACACTGGTAAATAAAGTGGCGTGCTCACCAGTTTGGGTCGGAGCTGCGTGGTGTTGTCTCCGTGCCCCAGGCGTCCGTACTCCCCCAGACCCCAGCTGTACAGCTCTCCACTGGAGGTGATGGCTGCGCTGTGCGAGCTTCCGCAGGCGATGTCCCGAATGCGCTTCGTCTTCAGGGCTTCAATCAGCCGAGGCTTATCGCAGTTCCTACACACACATTTCATGTTTATCATTACACACACACTTCAAGACGGGATATTTTGTTGTTGTAAACTCGCCCGGAACTTACATCCTACTGAAATGCCCCAGTTTCCCATCATCTCCTTCGCCCCATGAGAACACTTTCCCATCAACCGTCAAAGCCATGGCATGGCGTCCACCTGTGTGTGGAAAAATCAAAAAAAGAACTCCTTTAAGACACCCTCAATATGACATTGAATCCCATGCGTCAAGGTTTCAAGGCTCATCATCATCATCATCATCATCATCATCCTCTAATATTAAAGTTGCAGCACCGCCCTTGAGCCAAATTCGAAGAAATAAACCCTCCGTATCGTGCTGCTGTAAGAAAACAGTCGACGACGAGGTGGCAGTGAAGCAAAGTGACTAAAACTAACGCCCTGATGGTGATTATTTTCCTGTAGCGTTTTATTCCTCTTACACCACAGCAACTTGGGCATTATTATACACACCCGAGTGAACAGCGACTTTCTTCACTACGTAGTTACTCAGAGCAGTGATCTGGCGAGGGATCGGGATGGTGCCGCTGCTCAAACCCAGACCCAGCCTGCCGTTAGTGGCCTCTCCGCACGCGTACACCTTTCCCTCCGCAGTCACTGGAGACACACACACACACACACACACACACATACACTTCAAAATACTGATTAAATTAACTAACATCTGATTATATGGCAATTACTATATATGTGTACACATCATGTTACGATACAACCATGTAACACACACACACACACACACACACACACTACTGGAAGAGATTTTTAAACACAATCAGGAAAGTTCTCACCTGCAAAAAGGCTCTTGGAGCCTCCAGACACCTGCACGACATTCAGAGCAGAGAGCGTCTCGGATTTACTGCCTTGGAACTAGAACCCCCTCTTTGTCCTTCAACCTCCCAAACTAAGTTTGAATGATTCGTAAAGTTTACCGAGCATATGGTGCATGTATGCTTGACCTGACTGACCTTTGACCCTTTGAGCCCACCCAGCTGGTCCTTGTCATTGAGGCCCCACACGAACACTTTGGTTCTGATGGTAGCCGCAGACTCCATGCCTGAGGATCTCTTCCGGGCGAGACTGCGGTGAGAGAACGCGATTAACCACAGAACGCTTACTACGCTTATTACACTATTCCTTGACTTTATTCTTTGTGTGTGGAAGGGCAACGACGAAATAGTAGAAGGAGAAGGAGTAATAGGCTGCGGTCCAACGGCACAGTGGCCAAATCTTCATCCTCTGCGCGGATACGACCCACAATGCTCAGGCCGTGGATCTTACAGTCGATCCCTGAGCTGCGACACTGCTTTATAGCAATCTCTATGTATCTGTGGTACTGTATAGACACACACACACACACACATGTAAATAAACTGAGCTTAAAATGAGTCACACACACACAGACAGTGTGAGGTAACTAACCTCAGTGCAGTCGTTTAGTAAAGAAACGGTGGTGTCTGTAGGGTTGATGTTGATGGTCTTCAGCTCGATCAGGTTGTTCAGTGAACTTCCACCTAAACAACATTATCATGAACACGTCAAAATAAAAACGTCCAGGAGAAAAGTCTGAAAATTTTTATTTTTAAGATCTGTGTGACGTCGTTTACCCGACACCACCACCAGTGAAGGCATGTAGCTGCTGTCTGCTGGATCCACCACCATCTTCAGCCTGTGCACCAGAACATCAGGGAAGAGCTCCAACCCCTAGGTCACGACGTCTCTCGTCTCTTTTCCGTTTCGTTAGTTTAGTTCGTAAGTTGGTTGGTTGGTTGGTTACTTTTGATCAACCAACTAATGAAACAAGGTATCAACCGATCAAACAGCAAATCATTCAACCAACCAACAAATCAATCCATCAACCAACCCATCAACCAACCCATCAACGAGTCAACCAAGCAATAAATCAATCAATCAATCAGTGAAACAATCAACTAATCATCAAATTGATCCATCTACTAACTAATCAACCATTTGATCAATCAATGAAACAATCAAACAAACAAACAATCAGAGAACCAAACAAATCAATCATTCAACCAACCAACAGATCAAACCATCAATTAACCAACCAACCAACTAACTCACTCATCAACTAGCCAACCAAGCAATCATTCAAGCAATCAATGAAACTTATCATCAAATCAATCCATCTACTAACTAATCGTCCAACCAACTAACCAATCATTTAAACTATTAACTAATGAATCAACCAACCAACCAACCAGCCAACCAACTAACCAGTCAGTTAAACAATTAACTAATGAATCAACCAACCAACCAGCCAACCAACCAGTTAAACTATTAACTAATGAATCAACCAACTAACCAATCAGTTAAACTATTAACTAATGAATCAACCAACCAACCAGCCAACCAACCAGTTAAACTATTAACTAATGAATCAACCAACTAACCAATCAGTTAAACTATTAACTAATGAATCGATCAACCAGTCAACAATCAACCAACCCACCCACCCTCAGGGCACCATATGTCTACATATCGCCTCATTGAGTGATGATTTCACACACCAGGCTGCACAGAGTATTCTATCCATTGCCACTAAGATTAAAAGTTTTGGCACCCCTGCCTTTATTTAGGACATTTACTACATGCCAAAAAAGTTGAAAGCTCAGTCTGTGAATAACAAACACTAAACCCTCAGTGAGCACAGACCCACCTTGCCCTGGGAGCCGGACGACTGCCAGCACTGATCTCCACAGTCGATGAGACGGGACACCTGGTTAACCGACGACGACACGCTGAGGTTCCTCACGGCTCTGGACCAATCGTCTATCAGCATTCCCCGCTGGCTGCTGTGGTGTCTCTTCAGCTGCTTCCCCGAGCGTCCGCTAAACGCTGGAGACTGACCTGAACGTCGTACAACACAGATACACAGTTAAAAACACACACACGGTAAATTCGTCTCAACACACACGGAGTGCCATGTTCACTGGTTTTAAAGACAGCAACCGCACAGTTTAATTTTAATTTACTCGTCGGATTTCTACCTGTGAAGAAGTGAACTGCTGTGTAAATGATAACGATAATAAATGAGCTAATGTGTGAATAAATAAGTGAATAACTGAATAAAAAAAACATACATAAACATTCACTTCATCACAATCCAACTGCGGTTATTTGTAAGTTTATGACATAAGCGGATCAGAAATGTGCAGAACTCTTGCATAATCATTTTCGAACAATCCCATCGTGACTGGGACCGACCCGGTTCGTTAATCCGTCCGAACGAGTGTCTGGGGTTGTGTTTGCGGGTTTTGAAGCAGCTTTCGCAGTAATCAAAGTCGTCGCAGCTCCGGCACTTGAACCTGGGTCCGTTAATGGGGAACATCTGACAGCCGTCACACCTACGGACGGAAAAAAAAATATAAGTAAATAAAACGTCACGTGAATCAGAACGTCGGAGGAAATCCGGTCGACTCGGGACCCGAGTGAGTACCTGACTCCGGGGTGGACGCTCGGCACCAGCTCCATCTCAGACAGCAGCCCTGTCCAGTGAGACTGCTGAGGGAAATCCACGATCACGTCTTTTCCATTGGCACTGAAGGCTACACACACACACACGCACACGCACACCAGACCTTTATACACATTACACCAGCAAATATTTCTGAGCATCCAAGAAACCAGGCTAGGAATATCCCTACACCTTCACCCTCATTACAAATGCCAAGAACCATGAATATGCATGATTATGCAAATTAGAGCGCTCACACAAAACCCCGCCCACAAACCAGTACTGAGAACCAGGTAGTGCAGTTTTAATGCCTGTAACGTGAAATGGAGTAAGAGGGCAGATTATAAACGTGAGATGGAGTAAGAGGGCGGGGCTTCTGGGGGGGTGGGGGGGTGGGTCAGTTAACATCAGAGAATTCAAAACACCTAGGCAACTGTCAATCATTCTGGATATATATATTATTTATAACATGAGTGTTGCATTTTGTGGAGGTTCTAAGCTATGGACTATATATCTATCTCTCTCTCATCATTAATTACACGTTTTACTTTCGTTAAAAACATTTTTTTATTAGTCTTATGAGGAGCGTCTGCTGTACAGGTTCCTGTGAATGAGCTGTTACCATAGAAACGAGCGCTGGAGCTACCTGTGCTGTTACACAGAATCTAATGCACACCTTCTGACCAATCAGATTCAAGAAGCGAACAAGCGGCTCTATCGGCTGCGAGCCGTGCGTGAGCCTCGGCCTTACCCTTGACCGCACCCACGCTCCTGTGAGTCACCGAGCCCCACTTGTACTTCGGCGTGGTGATGGACTGCTTCACTCGCACCTTGTCCCCGATCTTGATGTGAGACGGAGAGCTCTGAGGAGGAAACCCTGCGACGGGGAGTGAAGAAGTTGTTAGCTCACTCGGATGTTTTGCGGTTGTTGTTTTTTTTGAGAACTTTGCGGTGATGTGTGAATCAGTACCCAGTAGCTCAGTGTGGATGTAGCGAACCCAGTAGGTTCCTCCTTTCTGCTGCCAGTCGCACTGCACGTTCAGGTCGTGTAATCCGTCTCGGTCCAGCTTGATCACTTTACCCACGTCTCCCTCGTACACCTCTTCATACGTCCTGCAACACTTCACCATCATTCCCACCTACACACACACACACACACCTCAAAATACTACACAGCTATAAGATATTAGCGATAACGATAAGATATTAGAATAAGCGCATTATTATAAACCCGTGATCCGTAGCTGCACTACTTTTATAGAAAATTCAATTCAAATCGACGCCTCGTGACCGATCAGAATCGGGAATCCGGCGGCGCCGTGGAGTGACGTGCGCCTCCTCACCTGAATGTTCTCCCTCACGTACACGGCATAGTCGTCGTTGCTCTGAAAATCCGATCTCTTCTTAAACGTCTGACTCTCTGTAACCACAACACCGGGAGGCTGCAAACAGAGAAGGACGAGTGAAACACAGACTCGGAGCATGATGAAGATGTTACTTACACACACACACACACACACACACACACACACACACACACACACACCACAGAAAAAGCTGCTTCAGGCTCCTCCAGCTCCTCCAGCACCTCTTCGTCAGAGTACTCATCAGACGCCGTGTCTGCATCGGACAGCTCTGTGACGTGCACGTCGGGGTGATCCAACAGCCAGCCCACGAGTGCCTCCACACCTGACCCCACACACACACACACACACACACACACACTATTAAATACACACGAGCATTTTTCCAGCACACAGCATCTGCCATGTTAGCAATAACAGGTAACAGTAACTTCATCACGCCGCCCAGTCACATGACTTCTTCCCTACTGTTGCTATAGAAACAGTAACGTATCAGAATCGGCGCATTGATATGAACCTGCGCCGCCGTCAGATCTGCTGTTACAGAAAACCCTTAATCCACGCTTTGTGAGGTGGTACCTGGGACGCCGGAGGTGCTGCCTGTGGATCCTGCCAGCGATTTGAGCGCGAACTCGATGTTTTTCCTCTGGAAGCCCATCTCCATGAGCTGCAGGACGATGGGAGCAGGAGGAACGGGCGAGCTCTTGTGCTTCTTCTGCTTGGGAGGGCGGACGTGCTGCACGGTGAGCGGCGTGGTGGCCTCGCTCGAGCTGCTGTCCTCGAACAGCGGAGACGACGGGTGAGTGGACTCCACGGCCAGGAACTGGCACACAGCCAGAGCGGCCGCCTGCACGCCACACACACACACACACACACACACAGTATGTTCAGTGTAGACATCAGACACAGTGCAGGAAACACTGACGCGGGACACGGCACTGACCTCCAGCTCCTGACGGTCGAAGATGGCTTTAATGGGCGAGGGCTGAGTGGCAGCGGAGAGGAGCTGCTGGAGCAGGATGAGGGGAGGGAGCGGACCTTCAGGAGATAAATCACCCACATCCGGAGAGGACACGCCCTGCTCCTCTACACACACACACACACACACCCCAAATGAACAGTCAATGCATTAACCACCATTACCAGACTCTTACCGTCTGAACATCTTTCTCAAAAATGAAGAAAAGAAAAAAAGAAAGGAAAGAAAGAGAGAAAAAAAAGAACTGACACGGCGTAAGGAAAAGAGAAAGAATGAAAGAAAGGAAGCAAGAATGAAAGCAAACTGAAACTGAAAAGCACGAGAAGAGTGAAAGAAAAAGCGAGCAGAAAAAAAAGAAAGTAAAAGAAAAAAAAATTGAGCAGAACAGAAAGTGAAAGAGCGACAGAACAACAAATGAAAGAGTAAGAAAAAGAGAAGAGGAAAAAAAACACGAGAAAAAGTGAAAGAAGCAGCGAAGGAGCGACAGAAACTGATAGAAGCAGCGACAGACAAAAAGAGTGAAATAAAGGGCACAAAGACGAGTGAAAGAAAAGAGTGAAAGAGCAAATGAAAGAAAGAAAAAGATTACTAGATTATTAGATAGACAGACAGAGTCAGTGGAGGGGTGTGAGCGATGTGGTACCGGTGGGCGTGGGGCTGGAGTCCACCACGGCAGGCTGAGACAGGATCTGTCGGAGTTTGTCCTGGTGTAGGAGCAGAGCTCGAGCGGCCTTCAGGATGTACAGCCTCAGCTGCTGACAGCGCAACAAGTGTACATCCACCTGATCTGCTGCAGGACACATCATCATCATCATCATCATCATCATCACCATCATCATCATCACCACCACCACCACCACCACCACCACCATCATCATCACCACCATCAACACTTATAATCAAACCTCCTTACTACTGTCACTAAGTAAAGAATAAACACTCTGTGTTCAATGACGCGGTGGTATTTTTATTAAATCGTAAAATATATACAATATACAGTATGTACAGTGTGTGTGTGTGCGCGTGTGTGTGTGTGTGTGTGTGTGTGTGTGTGTGGTCAGTACCTGCGAGTCCTCTGCTGAGGGGTTTCTTCATGCGCTGTTTCTCCAGTTTGCTGCCTGCCAGGTTGACGAGTTGAGCCCACACAGCGAGCATGGGCTCCGTGAACGGCAGGTTCTGAACGCTGAACGGAACCATGGGCAACTGACACCAGGAACAAAACAAACTGCATCGTTAAGCACAATGTTCACAAAATGTCCTCGCACCAAACAACCGAGCCAAAACTCACGGGGCTCAGTGCTCGCCTAGGTGAACTGCTTCACTGTGTTTCTGATGAGAGCTCAGTTTATTTACTTTATCGCCAGGCTAACAGTCTTATTTTCTTTATTACACTTTAATCGCACTCCAACTGTTACATTTAGTTACTTTATTTATACTAAAAAAAAAATAAATAAATAAATAAAACTGTAATTAATTAATAAAAGCAGTATGGAATTGACCAGAACTAAAAGCTAAAAATAAAAGCCTAAAAGACTAACGCACCGGTTTAAGCTGGCTCAGCAGACACACTCGGCACGTCCTCATTTCATAAAACTGCACCGTGATCCGTCCTTTCGGCGTGATGCGCGTGACCGTGCCTTCTCCGTACTCCTCGTGGACCACCTGACATCCCAAACGCAGACGTCCGTCAATCCCGCCGATCACGGCCAGCACGGCCATCAGACTGCCCACCACCGGAGCGTCTGCGTTGGGTAAATACTCCTCCAGCAGCGCCTGTCAGAGAACGACACCTCACATGTCAGATGTTTATTTTTTTTACTGCAAGGAGTTTATGAGTAAAACGATCACGACATCGTACCGCTTCCGACACTCGTCCCGCCATCACGTCTCCGATACCGTTGAGCTGGGAGTTAATGTATTCGTTAATGAGGCCGTTCCATTGGTGGAGAGAGTGCAGCGTACGCAGGACAGCCACGATCTCCTCGGCCAACGTGCTGCTGTGAGTGGCTGTCAAAGACGCCTGTGGGCGGGACTTCCTCCTGCGCAGGAAACCTTCTGTGGACCGGAAGATGCGCAGCACATTTTCGTTGTCGTCCTCTCACGAATCACAGAAACTGTTGTGTGCGTATACACGGGGTTTTACGGTAACCACCAGGAGCTTTGTTTACATGCAGGAAAGTAAAGCTAAAACAGACGAGGCACCTGGCGGTCGCCGTAAAATCCCGTGTACATGCGAATTCCATTTTCTCATCTCTTCTCTTTAATTGGAAAAGTCGTTTTGTTTTAACTGGAAAAGTTTTGAGCCGAAATCTGGACTCTAGCTAACCGATGCTAACTGCATTCGGGTTTAAATGTTAGCTAACACACACTAATCACTTTTATTTCACATTAATGAACTCGAAACGTTCTTCATTTACCGCCAAATTTGGCAAAATTCAACAAATTCAAGAAGAGAGATTATTCATGCGAGATGGAAAGGGGGCAGGGCTTCCAGATCAAAGAGCTCAAACCTGTCAATCATTCTAGATTTCATATGTCTTTGTTACCAAAAGTCTTGTGGGGTATTTCTACACAAACGTGTCACCTCGAGGAGAGCGGTGAGGCGTACCCTACCTCTGAGCAGCGGCAGGTCTGAGGAACAGGTGCTCAGGAGGCTTCCCAGGAAGCCGAACAGCTTCTCCACGAGGAACTTCATATCCTGAGAGCGCTCCGTTTTATCCCAGGATGGCAGCACCGCCTGCAGCAAGCGCAGCGCCAGGATCTGACAAGTCAGGACAAGGATCGTTTACTGGACATCACCATAGCAACCCTAGTACTTGACTGAAGGAATACTTGAGAGGAGTGGGTAAAAATGACATCACAGCACGGTATTACATCACGAGGTGACATTACACGGTATATATCATGCTCAAGAGTTCTTTTATAAAGAAAGCCATCACGAGGATCTGCCTCATGTGACAGTACGGCGTATAAACCTGTCTCTGTAGCGTAACGGCGGTGAACGACTGATGTCCCTCGACTATACGTATGAGCAGGCTGATCCAGGCCGAGGAGCTCAGCGTGCTGCACATCTGGGGCATCAGCGCTATGCTGCGGATAAATCCCAAAGTACACCAGCTCCGGTGCTGCTCGCGGGACACCAGCCTGTGGGACGGGCAACCTGATAATACACACACGAAAAGCAATGTCAGGAAAGAACATCATCATGTGGAGACTGTTTATTTAGAAATCTGTGGAGTTCAATTACCGGTCTGGTCGCTGGTTCCGCTCTCCACCAGTATGCGCAGGAGACCGCACAGCGTCCTGGTGGCTTCGGCCTGCATCACTTCCGCGTGGATCCCGGACGACAGCGCCAGAGTCTTCAGCAGATTCACCGTGCTGCTCAGCATGATGGCCGTCGGGTGAGCGCTCTTCTCCATCACTTCGCCTTCTGATAAACGGGGCACGGATACGGAGTCATGCCAAGAGGAACACACACTGCTAGATTTTATTTCTCATTAATAAACTCTAAACATTCTCTGTTTACAGTGACAGAAAGCGAGGACGCCGTGTCAGCGCAGGTATCGAGCAAGAAAATCGAATCAAGAACGAGAGATTACTAAGGGGGCGGAGCTTCCAGGTGGTCAGTTCATACGAGTTTAAACTCCTGCACAAAATGTCAATCATTACTGCTAACTTGTAGCAGCGTACTCAGGTGCTCAGGTGTGCACTGACCCCTGCTGGTGAGGGCCTGGAACTGAAAGGAAGCGCTCACCGATGTCGTCCTCCGTGTCCGAGTCCTCGGTGGGAGGCTGCGTGGCAGGAGGAGGCTCGGCCAGCTTTAGATCATATTTGCCCTCTTTGCCCATCCTGTAGGAGTTTGTGCTGCTGGTGTCCCACTGCACGCGGATCCAGCCGTCCTCCCCGAGTTCGCCAATCACTCGGCCCAGACCCGGAGGAGGGCCGTCCTACAGGACAGTACGACCAAACACACAATCAGGTGATGTAGCACTCCATTAACCATGAAATTTAAAAAAAAAAACCCTGTTCAGCATCATCACGTACCTGATCGCCCCACTTCCAGTCCTGTCCTCTCATCACTCTGGTGCCGATCTTCATCATGGCGGCGAGCTCGGGGCCGGAGGCGGGGAGAGGGGCAGGGGCGGTCTCCTTCCTCGACTCCTCCAGCACTGTAGCCGAGCCTCCATGAGCTCTGGAAGCCAGTTCCTCCTCATTGCTGTCTGAACTCGGACCTGTGGAAAGTTCAGGAACTATCAGTAACAACTATAGTAACTAACATTGCTAAATTTAGCAATTTCTTATGTGAAGCTTGTATCTGATCAATCAGTACGTTTGGCATGGCAAGCTCCGCCCCTGAAAGCTCATGAAGCAGGAATTAAAAAAATTATTCCTGAAACAGCAAAACAATTCTAGGAGTGTAGTGGAAGAACAAATGCGCCTCAGATATTAATAAATCTCATTTCAAAGTCGTCCCTGGTGTCCCCGGCGAGTTCCTGGAAAGGTTCCTGCATTAGAGACGTGCTGTACCGTTCAGAACCGAGCAGTAAAGAGAAAAGGAGGTTAAACTGACCGATGATGCGGAGCACGCTCTGCGTGAGAGCCAGGGTGCCCGAGTTGAGCAGCAGGTTGAGGCTGCTGGCTCCGTGTTTGAGAGTCAGCATGTGCAGCATGGCCAGGAGGAAGCGTGCCTGAGGGACCGTGCCCAGACTGGGGCCTGCTGGGTTCTCCTTCGTGATGGTCTGCAGAGGAACCGGCTGCACTCCTGCACACGAGAAACACATCACGTCGGGTCCGTCTGTGTGAAAGGTTCAGCTTTGTAAATAAGTGAGGTGTGTAGGTCAAAATGGCTCAAAGACCTTAACGTGCACATTCGCTCGGAGAAGCAATAAAATTTTTTTTTTTTTTTTTTTTAAACGTAGCTCAAGAGTTCTTAAAATTTTTGGGCTAACAACCCAAAATGGACATTATAAACTTTATAATAATCCATAGGCATGTTATTAAATATGTCTAGAAATAAGCTTAGCAGTCTTATATTTGTTACTGGCTCATTTTAAAGGTAGAAAATCGAATCGGCTTTGCGTCACTTCGAACTGGTAATGTGAACGCAGGCAGAAAAACGGTACTGAGACGTGGTATGGAGATGGCGATGGAGATGGCGTACCCAGTTCTTTAAATCGGACGCTGGCCTCCAGCAGGATGTTGCGGATGTTCTGGATGGCCCACGTGTACAGCTTGCCGAAGGTGACCTCCAGAAGCATGCGGTTGAAGGGAGGAATGAGATCCACATCCTTCAGACAGTCACTCAGAGGCTCTCTATAACAGCAAGAGAAATACAGACAAAGTAAGCAGCACTTCTACAAAGCCGCTTCTCCCAAACCGCTGCCATTCCGACCAATCAGAATCCAGGATTCACACTGAGTAAAGTTTAATCAGGAGGAGAGAGAGGGAAAAAATCATTATAGAGAGTCAGCATCAGCTAATTAACTAACTTTTGCTAGTGTTAGCAATAGCGTTCATGCCCTGTTCGCTCCTCAAAATGGCCGCCGTTATACAGAATAATGTCACATGGGGGAAAAAAAGGGCTAAAATGATTAATAAGACAATGATTAATAATATTTACCCTATGTTAGGACCTTCAGGGACGACCCTCTGCCACCCGCTGAGCATGGCGTACTGTACAGACGGCAGCAGGAAGGTTTTGGACGCCAGCTTCAGCATGGTGTCGATACCCTCCAGCCTCACCTCTGCCCTCTCCAGCTGTGGACATAAGACCATACAGCTGTTGTTACCATATCAACAATGATTTGTTTCATCACGTTGTGTGTGTGTGTGTGTGTTTGTGTGTGAGTGTGTACCTGCTTGAGGAGGCACTTCCTCATCTTCTCCACGTCGAGAGGCTCTTCTTTGAGAGCGAACTGGTGCTACCACGAGTACTCCGACCTGACTCTCGTGCTCGGCACGTGTGACACGAAGTCGGTCGCCATGAAGACTTGCCTCACCACCGTGTTCAGCAGCGGCTGCCACTTATCCTGAGAGGGAAAAAAAAAAAACGTAAACAAAGCAAAGGAAAAGTAAAGGATTGTATAAGGTACAGCCACACAGGTTTTCTATACGATTACAGAGAGAACAGTAGTGATGACAAAACACATCCAGACACATTGCTGTAGCAGAGGAACGCTCAGAGGAACGTGACTAGCAGACTATCAGAGGAACGCTCAGAGGAACATGACTAGCAGACTATCAGAGGAACGCTCAGAGAAACGTGACTAGCAGCATATCAGAGGAACGCTCAGAGGAACATGACTAGTAGCGTATCAGAGGAACGCTCAGAGGAACGTGGCCAGCAGCCTATCAGAGGAACGCTCAGAGGAACGTGACCAGCAGCGTATCAGAGGAACGCTCAGAGGAAGGTGACTAGCAGCGTATCAGAGGAACGCTCAGAGGAACGTGACTAGCAGCATATCAGAGGAACTCTCAGAGGAACATGACTAGCAGCGTATCAGAGGAACGCTCAGAGGAACGTGACCAGCAGCGTATCAGAGGAACGCTCAGAGGAACATGACCAGCAGCGTATCAGAGGATCACCTTGGGGGACTTGACTTGGGCTTGTTTCTTGTCCACGGGTGTGGGATTAACAGGAAGTGGAGGCTCTTCCTCATTGGTTCCTTCTCTCTCCTGCTTACACTCTTCTACATCCGCAGACTCGGATTTCTTAGGCACTGAGAGGGAAGAAACGCGACAACAATTAAAACTGCAAACGCAGCAGAGTTTATTTAAGACTGTAAGCTCTGCCAGCTGTCCGAGCCTGTCCGCGCTCACCTCTCTTCTTCCTGCGCTCTCTGATCAGTCTCCGAGTGATGGTCTTCCAGCGAGGCTGCGAGCTCAACAGCTTCAGCTTGCACACGACAGACAGGTCGTTACTGACAGCCGGCCTCAGCTCGTTAAAGAGGAAACGCAGCCTCTCGATCACGGGAGCGCACACCTCCTTATACGAGCGGCCCTGCTCCTGATGAGTCTGAGGCCAGGGAAGGGGGGGAGGGGAAACATAAAGAAACACATTTTAAATAAATAAATAAATAAAACAAAAAAATAAACACAAGCGTCGAAAATGACGAGAGAAACACAGAGTGCAGTACACACATGATCAGATCAGACTGCTTATTACAGTTCACTGCTGTTCATTACAGTTCACTGTTGTTTATTACTGCTTATTAGTGTCAACTGCTGTTTATTACTGTTCACTGCTGCTTATTACAGCTTATTACTGTTTATTACAGTTCACTGTTGTTTATTACTGCTTATTAGTGTCAACTGCTGTTTATTACAGTTCACTGTTGTTTATTACTGCTTATTAGTGTCAACTGCTGTTTATTACAGTTCACTGTTGTTTATTACTGCTTATTAGTGTCAACTGCTGTTTATTACTGTTCACTGCTGCTTATTACAGCTTATTACTGTTTATTACAGTTGACTGCGGTTTATTAATGTTTATTACTGCTTATTAAAGCTTATTACTGTTCATTACATTCGACTGCTGTTTATTACTGTTCACTGCTGCTTATTACAGCTTATTAGTGTTTATTACAGTCGACTGCTGTTTATTACTGTTCACTGCTGCTTATTACTGTTTATTACAGTCGACTGCTGTTTATTAATGTTTATTACTGCTTATTACAGCTTATTACTGTTTATTACAGTCGACTGCTGTTTATTACTGTTCACTGCTGCTTATTACTGTTTATTACAGTTGACCACGGTTTATTAATGTTTATTACTGCTTATTACAGTCGACTGCAGTTTACTACTGTTAACTGCTGTTTATTACAGCTTATTACCCTTTATTACAGTTCACTGCTGTTTTTAACTGCTTATTACTGTTCATTACAGGTTTTTTAATGTTTATTAATGCTTACCACAGTTCGTGTTTTACAGTTTATTAGTTTTCTACTGTTAACTGCCATTTATGACTGCTTATTCCTGTTCATTACTGTTTACTACCATTTATTACTGTTCACTGTTATTACTCTTTACTGCTGCTCACTACAGTTTATTGCTGTTTACTGCTGTTTACTGCCATATAACTGTTTTCTACCATTAATTACAGTTTGTTACTGTTTACCGATGTTTATTGTGGTTTATTGTTTACTGCACATGTGTAATTAAAAAAAAGAAGGAAAAGTGCCTCACTTTGATTAAAGAGCATTTGGCCTGGTAGACCATTCGACAGACGTCAATCACAGATTTAGGGAGGGACCTCTGCTTCGCCTGGTCCACAGCCAAGGCACACTGATTGACTAGTGAGAGGGCCACATGACCTGTGACACAACACACACACACACACACGAACAATCCTCGGATTTAAAATAAGAGAAAAATAAGTAGCAAGAGTAGCAAATACAATCAAGGCCACAATGCAGCAGTGCCGGCTATAGGTGTACGTCTGTTGCGGTTGCTAGGTTACCGAGGTCCTGGTGTTTAAGAAGGCAGCAGAGCAGGAGGCGGCCCACTTCCTCCACAGGGTGTTCCGGCGGAAAGGTGATGGGAGTGATGAGGTGGTACTGCTTACAGCAGCGCTCGATTTGGCATAAGAAGTCCTGAAACACGAACGGGAGACGTGAACAAGTGCACAAACACAACTCAGCCCTAAAGGTAGAAGGTCAACTATAGGATTAGTTTTACATGTGGAGGTGGAGTAATGGAATTATTGTAGAACACACTAGAGGGCACTATCACATTTCATCTACCCTAGGGGCACACTAGAGGGCACTTCATTACATCTACTATAGGGGCACTTTAGAGGAAACTCTCACAATTTACTCTACTGTAAGGGCAGCTTAAAGGGCACCATCAGGGTTCATCTACCACAAGGGCAGCCTAGAGGGCACTTTATCGCAATTTCAACTACTGTAAGCGGCACCCTGGAGAGTACCATCAGAGTACCATCTAACATTGGAATCACCCTAGAGGGCACTTTATCTACCAGAAGGAGCACGCTGGAGAGTATTACCACATTTCATCTACCATACAGTCACCCTAGAGGGCACTTTATCTACCATAAGGAGCACCATAGACAGTATTACCACATTTCATCTACCATACAGTCACCCTAGAGGGCACTTTATCTACCATAAGGAGCACCATAGACAGTA
>CM074946.1:1249443-1266282 GCA_037577455.1 Pangasius macronema
GCTCTAACACTCACTGTAATCTCCGACTCCGGTGCTGCCGTTCGCTCCGACGTACAGTTTGCAGATGAGCAGTCTCTGGAAGCGCAGCAGCAGGTCGAGCGAAGCCGAGCGCTCTTTACTCACCTGCTCTGCATCCTGGCAGTGCGAAATGCGTCGAGCCACATCTTTCAGACGCGCTATCGTCTGTGACGCCATGTTCCTGCACCGAGGGGGAGAGGGGGAGAGACGGTGAAAACCTTCCCTAATAACAGTAAGGGCTGAAGACCGGCTCCAGGTGTGAGTGTGAGTGTGTGTGTGTGTGTGTGTGTGTGTGTGTGTGTGTGTACCTGAGCAGCTGCTGCACGAGCTGGACCAGCGGTAAACTCTGCTTGCTGGCCGACTCGTAGATGCCGGTGTTGATGAGGTCTTTGTCGAGGGTGGTGCGACAGCGGTGCAGGGTGGAGGCGTTGGCCTCCTGCTCGTCAATCTCCTTCTCCTTCTGTGCCTCCTTCTTAGCCTCGATGTCCTGAGTGAGCACAGGACCTGCTTTTGTCTTTTGTTTTGTTTTGTTTTTTTAAATCATCATTTATAAACATCACGTTCTTCGTTTTCTTTGTTTCTTTCCTGAATTTAATCAATCAGGATAAAGCGAATACTTAAAGATGAATAACTGATCATCACATGTTAAATCTCGCCATTACTCCATTGGGCGTGGCCTGTCCGGCTGCTGTACCTCTCACACACACACACACACACACACACACACACACACACACACACACACACACACACACCTGAATCTCAGCTGTGATGGCTGCGTTCAGAGCGGACTCCAACCCTCCGTCTGCCATCAGACTGCTGACCAGCAGGTCAATCATAAACCTCCGGCCTGGACTCACGCTCATCTCATGGCTGGAGGCTGAAACACACAGACACACACACTAATTTGTCTGAAGACCTGACTGTATTTAACATGCATTAAAGGCAGCAGTGTGTGGGGAGATGGACCTGGTCCTGGTCCTGAGACTGACCTGCGTTGGGTAGCAGTGAGGACAAGGCTCTGGCTCGTTCCTCAGCAGTGGGCAATAGCACTGACCAGCCACTCTGGAGCACGGCCTGCGCGGCCGCCTGCACCATGTTCAGCACCCCGGCGTTGCTGGCCAGCGTCACCACCGTCTGCTTGAGGCTGTTGAGCAGACTGCTGCCCAGGCCCAGCCCCAGCTCCTCCGGGTCCACCTGATTACTGATAGCCGCGTGCAGCTACACACACACACGGAGGATTTAACCTGCAGTACACAACCATGTATCCACATATAAACAGCTGCACGAGCAGTACACACACACACCTGCAGTCGGAGCAGGTTGAGTGTAGCCACCACCATACACTCCTTCTCCTGAGGCGGAGGCCAGTCCGAGCTGCCGTCCATCCCTTCGCTGATCTGACGCAGCAGCAGGTCCAGCTGCTCGAACGTCATGGGGCAGATGTCCACCACGAAGGGCACACGCAGGCCCACGGACCACTCCGAGCACGACGACCACGCAAAACTCTGTTAATACCCGAGAGAGAAGAGTTATATCAAACACGTATCTCAAATAAATAAATAAATAAATAAATAAAATAAAAACGGTAGAGTCACTATGCTCCTGGAGGCTTTTTCTATTTTTCAGCACATCCCTGATGTTTTCTCAGACGCGTTGCAAGCAAAACTAATTAAAACCAGGCAAATGTTCAGCATCATGCTGCTTAATAATCAACAGTTCCTCCACGGTTCACCAATTCATCGGTACCCTAACCCTGATCCGATATCAGCACGTTTCAGACTTCCAGAGATGAGCTGAACACTTCATGGCATGGGTACCTGTCCTGGACCGCAGGAAATGCCCACGATGTGTTTGGAGTTGAGTCCCGGCAGAGCTTTAGGCTGCTTCTTGTTGGAGAAGAGCGTGTCAAAGTGCTGGAGTTTATCGTTACTGCCCCAGCTGTGCACCTCGCCGTCCTCGGTGAGGGCCAGGCAGTGTGTGGAGCCCACGGCTATATCCACCACCTTTTTACCTGTGGAGCACCACACACACACACACACACACACACACACACACACACACACACACAGAGCACAGTTATTAGCATTTATCTGAGGCTAAGGTATCCAAGGATTCATTACGATTCATTATGGATGCATCTCTACTTGTATGAGGTTAATTATATCTGTTACACTCAGTAATATAATAAAACATATTTCTCGCGCGTTAGTGCTAACGCTACACTCCGTGTCCTGAGCCTACTACAGAGAGAGGACGTGTGGGTAAAGCCTGACCTTGCAGACTGTCCAGCAGTTTAGGGTAGCGGACGTGTTCGTCGGTGCCGTGACCCAGTCTCTGGTTGTCTCCTTTGCCCCACGTGTAAACCTGTCCGTCTTTAGCCAGAGCCACCGAGAACTGACTTCCACAGCACACCTTCACTATGTCCAGATCCTGCAGCTTCTCCACCAGCTTAGGGCTCTTACAGCCGTCACTGCCTCCTCGACCCAGCTTCCCGTAGTCTCCATCCCCCCACGACCACACCTGACCTGCACACACACACACACACACGCACAGAGAGAGAGAGAGAGAGACAGAGAGAGAGAGAGAACGGAGGAGAGAGAGAGAGAGAGTGAGCGAGCGAGCGAGAGAGAGAGAGAGAGAGAGAGAGAGAGGGAGGACAGGGGAGGGAGAGAGAGAGAGAATGGAGAGGAGAGAGAGAGGAGAGGGGAGAGAGAGAAAGAGAAAGCAAGGGAGGGAGAGAGAGAGAGAGTGAGAGAGAGAGAGAGAGAGAGAGAGAGAGAAAGAATGGAGAGGGGAGAGAGAGAGAGAGAGAGAGAGGACAGGGGAGAGAGAGAAAGAGAAAGCAAGGGAGGGAGAGAGAGAGTGTCAGAGAGAGAGAGAGAGAGTGGATAGAGAGAGAGAGAGAGGACAGGGGAGAGAGAGAAAGAATGGAGGAGAGAGAGAGAGAGAGAGAGAGAGAGGACGGGGAGAGAGAGAAAGAATGGAGGAGAGAGAGAGAGAGAGAGAGAGAGAGAGAGAACGCGGAGAGAGAGAGAGAGGACAGGGAAGAGAGAGAGAAAGAGAAAGCAAGGGAGGGAGAGAGAGGGAGAAAGAGAGAGAGAATGGGGGGAGAGAGAGAGAAAATGGGGGAAAAGAGAGAGAGAACAATTATAGTTAGTAATTAAATTATAGAAATGTTACATTACAGATTTATTAAGCTCTAATATTGTATATAAATAAAATCTATAATCATGTATAAGTACCGTTCTCTGTGACGGCGAGCGTCTGTGCGTCTCCGCTGCCGCAGGCCACATCGATGACCTTCAGCCCCTTCAGAGCACTCACCAGCATGGGCGTGGTCTGGTCCTCGCTGGAGCCTGCGCCAAATCAAACCAAACAAAAAGTAAAACTCAGTCAGAGTAAACCCGAGTGCTGTGTGTCAGGGCTTCACACCAACACCTCGTCTTCAGTCAGACTTTACCGTGTCCCAGGCGGCCGTAGTTTCCTCGGCCCCACGTGTACAGAGCTCCGTCTGCAGTGATGGCGGCGCTGTAGGTGCTGCCGCAGGCGACGTGCACCACGTGCTTCCCGGAAAACGCCGCAATCATCGTCGGCTCTTCCAAATACCTGCAGTCATCCAACAGAAATGTGTCAGCGATTGGTTTTCTCCTCGGATCAACAGCTCACAGCTGGGAAATTTCATTTTGCCATTTTTGTCCAATTTATATATATATAATTTTTTTAAATGTCAAACGCTTCTGGAATAGCATTAAGAGCTGCGTATTAAACGCTAAAGAAGGTGATTCAAAAACAGTACACTGCAAATCATACTCTCCACACAACACTGTAATCATAATAATAATAATAATAATAATAATTCAACTTAATAAAGTTATTTAATCTGAAATTCTGAACAAAGTAACACGTGGGGGATGATCAGGCCGGCGCTGAGAAATAGTGTTTTCAGAAACACAAAAAAATTCCCTGTTCACACAAAAGGTGAAACGAAGTTTTTAAAAAAGCATTTTCGTAAACGCTTGTGTATTTATGCATGTGTGTGTCTCATTACAGTAACATGCATTCGTGTCATTACGGTAACGTGCACTCGCGTCATTACGGTAACAATGTTATTTGATGTGCATTTGTGTCATTATGGTAATGTGCACTCGCGTCATTACGGTAACGTGCACTTGCATCATTACGGTAACAATGTTATTTGATGTGCATTTGTGTCATTACGGTAACATGTACTCATGTCATTACGGTAATAACACTATTTTCACACCTGAAGTTCATGTGCATTTGGGCAGAACAATGACGAGCAGCATTTGAAATGCTACATGAAATTTGAGAAGCTACAACTCTAACGCGATCGGCTCAAACGATTCCTCGAAGCGATCCTGTGGCGCGTGTGGTCCGACGTACTCACAAAATTACTTTCCAACTGCAATTCATATTCTTTTTTTTTTTTTAAAAGAAGAATGTGTCCTAAAAAAGAAGTTGTTCTTACGTGGTGTCTCCGTGTCCGAGACGCCCTCCGTCTCCACATCCCCAGGAGAAAACCTCTCCATTGGCTGAGAGAGCGAGGTAGTGCTGACCTTCAGGGTGAGCGGCCAGCTTCACCATCTTCCTGGACGCCAAGCTATGAAGAAGCATAGGGGACTAACACACACACACACACACACACACACACACACACACACACACACACACACACACACACGTGATAAAGATCAGACAGCACTTCAGTGGTGCTGAAGACTAAGCAGTGGAAGAGGGACGGGACACTCACGAGGGTGGTGCTTTTATAATTCTGAGTGTACACGGCACCAGTGATGGTCAGCAGGAGAAAGCCTTTCTCAGAGCACACGATCTGGGTCACGCCCAGGTTGGACAGAGCTTTGCACTGGATTGGTCCGTTCAGGTTGGCGTATACTTTCCATCCCAGCAACCCCCAGCCAATCACCTCCTGCAATGTACTCTGTAAAAAAAATAAATAAATATAAAACAAGACAGCAGCAGCACTGGAGCCCAAATTCTCTAAAGTCATTCATTAAAAATATAATTCTTCAAAAAAAAAAAAAAATTTACAGCAAAAGTCTTTTGATTTTCGTCTGTACCAGAAATATTGGCACCCTTTGTTAAAAAAAAAAAGTAAAAAAAATCGTCTTTGTGGAATAAAAAAAAAAAAAAATCATAAAAATAATTTTTAAAAAACCCTTATAAATAAAATAAAACATTATATTTTAAAAATGCATTAATATAAGTACTAAATATTATATAAAAAATATATTTAATTTATTTTATTTATTTATTTTATGAAGTCAACATAGCCTCTAAATGTTTGTCCATACAAAATAAATAAAATAAATGAAAGAAAAATTCCACCATTAGTGTCGTCTTGTCCGTATGTAAAATTGTGGAAAACAGGTTCATGACTTTGAGAAAGTGTTTTGTGAGACACAGCTAAGCTTACATCTTTAACAAAGGGGTTGTTTAGATTAATCCAGCACGGACTCGGGATAAATCCCTTCCAACAAGAGCGTTAAGCTGATTAGTGAAAGTGTTCAGACGACACGGCGTGCACTTTATATACGCGAAAGACACACGACAGGTTAATAAGAGCAACTGCAAACAATAAGGAACAGAGGACAGGTTCGGTTACCTGCACGGGGCCATGGTCCTTCAACACGGCAGGGAGAGAGAGAGAGAGAGAGAGAGAGAGAGAGAGAGAGCAGTTAGCCAAACAGCAGTTTATAAACAGTAAGACACTGATACTTGTGTCTTTTAATAACCCGAGGTTTGTGCCCCTTCATGGTATTACGGTAACAGAATGCTCATTTGATAAACTGAAATCTCTCTGCATTCAGATCATTACGGAAACAGAATATTACTTTCATAAACTGATTCGTATATTGAGGTCATTACGGTATCCGAGTGTTATTTAAAAAAAAAAAAAACTGTTATTCATGCGTATTCGTGTCACGACAGTAAAAACGCTATTCATGTGTATTAGTGTCAATACGGTAATAATGATATTCACGTGTATATTCGCGTCATTATGGAAACGTTCATGCGCATTTGTCTCATACAGTGACTGTTTTTTCCATGTACGGATATTAAGCATATTCCAGTCATTACGGTAATAGAGTAATTGAGTAAAAGCAGAGGTGGTGCGGTACCTTGCTGGAGGTGGGTGAGCTGCACGGCGGGGGGCTACAGGGCACTGCCAGGCGGTCCAGGTGAGCCATGATGACCACAGCCGTCTGCCGCAGGTCAATGGCCAGCTCGTTGTCCTGGGGCAGGTTCAGGTAGCGCAGGAAACTCTCGTTCGGACTCAGAGGGGCCGATAAAATCTGAAAGAGCGGAGAGGATGATTTATAGCAAGACAATAAGGAACGCCAGCTGCGGTTCTACTGATTTTAATTCAGTGTCCCGACCTCGAGCTCCTCCTCAGGCACGGGCTCCTCCTTGCTGCCGTGGATGCTCTGGAAGCGCTGCAGCAGGGGCAGTAAGGGGGCGCTGGTGCCCTGGCTGGAGCGCTCGTTATCCATCTCTCTGGTGCCCCTGTCCCACAGCCTCAGCAGCAGCAGCACAGCAGACAGCAGCTGGCTATAAATCACACGCATTCATGCAGTTGATTGCTGACCCTTGACGTAGAACAGGATCGTGTCGTGTAAGGAGGTTAAAAGCGGCATGTACCTGAGCGTGCCTCTCTGAACCGCCAGCTCCAGGAGAATAGCCAGGGCCAGGTGCTGATCCTGCAGCGGAATGCCGCTGGGAGCTTTACCAATCCCGCCTCCGTGCACTTCACTGCTCCCAAAAACATAAATAAATAAACAATCTTTTAAAAATAGCATTTCAGTCAATACCGTTAGAGCTAAGTGAAATAAAAGGACTCGTGTCATTACGGTAATAATGTTATTTTCATGACCTGATTTCACGCGTACTGCATGAGTGTCATTATGATAACACGATGTTCTCATAAACTCATATTTATGCGTCTTTGCATAATGACTGTAACAGAACGTTATTTTCATGCACGTTTGTGTCATTATGGTAAAATTTTTTTAACAAGTATTCGTGTCATTACGGTAACAATGTTATTTTCATGTGTACTGGTGTCATTATGGTAGCAATATTTTTCTTTTTACCTGTATTCATGTCATTACGGTAACAGAATGTTACATTCATGCGTATTTGTCATTATGGTAACAATATTTTTACACGTATTCGTGTCATTACGGTAACAGAATGTTATCTTTATCTAACTAACAAATCACGTGTGTTTCTGTCACTATGGTATCAATGTTAATTTCATGTGTATTCATGCCATTATGGTAAACGAATATATATATTTTTTAAATATATTTCAAGTATTCCTGCCTTTACAGTAACAGGGCTTTTTTTCTTGGCTGTAATTAGTGCTGATGTGAAGCCTTATCTTTGACCTGTCGCGCGGTTTATTTAATACTCATTCCTCATTAACCCTCTCCCAACCTGAGGAATTTGGTAGCTCTCTCGACGACCTCCAGCCACACGGACGACACGGTGCTCTCGTCGAACAGCGTGGCCTCGGGGAGGGCGCGCAGGGCATCCAGGGACTCCTGCAGCAGCTCACTGCACAGGTCTGCGTCATCGCCTGCACCGCAAAATAACAGGTCATGATCAACAAGTCATCATCTGGCAACCCTGGATCAAATATTCACTCTCTGAGGAGGCGATACGGCAACATCATACCGCTGTCCGGGACGCAAACGTGAAACGTGAGGGAAGTAAACTGTTAATAAACTGACGAGCCTGTTGCCAAAGTTCCACCAGAAACTAGACACACAGGAGTCTCCTAGAAACTGCGGATCAGAGGGAGCTCTCTCTCTCTCTCTGTCTCTCTCTCTCCCCCACCTCTCTCTCTCTGTCTCTCTCTCTCTCTCTCCCTTCCTGTTTTTTGCTCTCATCCTTTCTCTCTGCCTCTCAGTCTCTCCCTCTCTCTCGCCCTCTCTCTGTCTCTCCCTCTCTGTCTCTCTCCCCCCATCTCTCTTTCTCTTCCTGTTTTTTGCTCTCATCCTTTCTCTCTGCCTCTGTCTCTCTCCCTCTCTCTGTCTCTCTCCCTCTCTCTGTCTCTCCCCGTCTCTCTCTCTCTCTGTCTGTCTGTCTCTCTCCCCCTTCCTGTTTTTTGCTCTCATCCTCTCTCTGCCTCTCGGTCTCTGGCTGGGGGGGGGGGGGGGGGGGGGGGGGGGGGGGGGGGGGGGGGGGGGGGGGGGGGGGGGGGGGGGGGGGGGGGGGNGCCCCCTCGCCCCCCCCTCCTTTTTTTTTTCTTCCCACACCCCCCCCCCCCCCTTTTTTCACGCCCCCCCCCCCCCCCCCTGTCTCTCTCCCCCGTCTCTCCCTCTGTCTCTCTCCCTCTCCCTCCGTCTCTCTCTCTGTTGTTAACAGGCGCTTTCAGCCAAAGCCAGTTGTTCTTTAGACTCCAAAAGCAGCCGGAGGTCCTGTACGAGCTGCCACGTGGTTTGCTAGCAGGCATTAACTAGTTCTCCTCCCTCAGTTCATCTCCTTTTGCATCGAGCGAGAATTTTATTTAGACTGACATTAAATGTAAAATGTCAGTCTTATGTCTTATGTCCATGGGCTAGACTTTTAGAAAGAGGTCGGGAAGCAGGAGCACATCTCCAGCCTGTAGAAGACGGAAAGTCCTGGATGTTTTACTCTGATTCCCTTTATAAACACCACAAACGTCTCATCGCAACACTTCCAGGCACGTGACCAATCAGAGCTCTCCTGAAGAGACACACGATGCACAGTTAGCTTTTTCGGGCCTAATGTGCTCTCCAAACTGCATCGGATCTGTTTGGATCCTTTGTGTGTGTGAGCTCAGGTTACAGGTCAGCTCTCCGCTCGCAGATCCAGAGCAGCCGGTCCTGCCCACTCCCTACGGACTGAAAAATCACATCACATCATCAGACGGAAAACATCAGGGCGCTTTTCCGCTTTCAGACTGCAGCAAGCTGAAACCCATTCCCAGCATGGATGTTTGGTTTTTTTTTTTTCCTTGGGTGGGGTGTTTTTTATTTTGTTGAGGCTATGAACCGGGATGGACGTTGATTTAATAAAATAAAATAAAATGTGTCTGAGAGCTCTGCGTCTAAAGTGCACCTAAAATAGCACCTATTGATAAAACAGAGGCGCTGATCAGGTTTGAATGCTGCTTACCGGACCTCCAGGCTCGACGGAGGAATGCGAAAGCGAAAGAAAGAGCAGCCCTGGACCCGACTTGAGCCAAGCCCTCCACTCCTTTACTCACAGGACGACTGCTGCAGAAATACACACACACACACACACACACACACACACACACACACACACACACACACACAACGCATTGATAAAGCAACAGAAACTCTTTCCGTCGCGCAAATCTCGCTTTATTGCGTAACGCCCTCCTGTCCTTCGCACCTCTTATTATCGACGGTGGGCAGCGGGGGGCTGGGTGGACTCTTCCACCGCACTTTGTACTTCTCCTCCATCATGCTGTGAGTGAGGGAGATGAGGTAGCGCTCCAGGATGAGCAGCCGCTGGCTCAGACGCCGCGCAGACAGGGTGCTCTTAGCCGTCTGAGCGGCGAGTTTCTGCTGGTCCTCCACAAGCACCAGGAGACAATCCTTCAGCTCTCCTTCATCTGAACACACACACACACACACACACACACACACACACACACACACACACACACACACAGAGTTGATTCATGAGTGAGTGAGATTTCAAGCTGTAAAAGTTCAGTTTTGCTCGGATGCTTATTGAAAGATTGGTCTATAGATGACGTAACCTCGTGGCAGATGCAACCAGTTTTCTTGCAGAAATATCCTAACGCTCAGCAGAATCCCAGCTGCCGAGTATCCAAAGTGCACCGTTGTGATTTGGATTTGGAGGGTTTATCTTTTCAACAGAGCGCTCTAGACAGACTCTCGACGATGTGAGACACTAACGCACGACAGAGCGAGGGATACCGAGGAACGTCAAAAACATCGAGAACATCTTTTGGGGGTCATAAAATCAGGACAGATCAAGTTTTGAAAAATAAATGAGAATTTCCAGCGAAGCATTTCACCAGATGCAAACATCCCTAGTTAAGTCAGCCAAGCTGAGAGCCGAGATCCCATCATATTTTTTTCCACCAAACCGAAAATAAATAAATAAACAAACAAACAAACAAATAAATAAACGGGCTCTTGATTTAACAAGCTCTCGAGGTTAGGAGGTCGTACATGTTGTAAAGTACCAGGTAAATAAAAAGGTAAATGAGGGGTTCGCTCACTCGGCGGCCTGCAAACGGGCCTGGACTGCGACGCGTGTTCAAACAGAGCATCAGTGAAACTTCAATATGAAGCTTTGTTACAGGACAAAAAATAAATAAATAAATAAATAAAAATAAAATCGATTTTAAAGTACGTGTATGTTGAGTTTACCTCTGAAAGTGTCACTTTAAATCAACGTACAAACAGATTTAATGTCTGGAAAAAAAAAACGCCTACACCGTTACTCTCATTATAAAAACACCAGGATGAATGAATATTCATGATATGCAAATTACAAACAAAGAGCCACTCCTACGATCCTTAACAGCCTAATATCATTAACATGCTAATATCTAATTATCTCTAAAAAAGTTGTCACGACTTCCTTGCGAATGTCTTCAGTGGCAATGGCACTGTTGGCGGTGTACTCGATTGTCGGCTAGCACACAGGTTGTGCAGGTAAAAGTTTTCAGCTTATCAAGCCATTTTTCTACTCATTTGCATATTCAAGGTGACTTGAACCTGTTTAGTGACATCACAGAGTAAAAGATTGGGACATGGATGTTTACGGAGTAGAAAATCTGCATCAAAGATTAAATGTGCATCCGATCCGAATCCGAGTCAGAGTGGTGGCTTGTCGAAAGCGTTCGAGGGATCTACACGACAGCCAATAGCGTTTGAGATACACCAAGCCACACCCCCCACTGAAACTAGACAGACACGAGAGAACTCGTTTTTAACCAGACACGTCATTTTAATCGTTTTTCCCCCAGGAAGAAGCAATGAATTACAAACTCAAAACATGTTGTAAAGTGTTTTGTTTTTAGCTATATATTATCAGACTGGTGTCCATCACACCAAAACACACAAACACGTGTTGTGCAATGGGACAACGAACACCGTGTTTATTAAGCTTTCCAACATGTGATGTATACGGAGGTGGTGCAATGCTTTTCCATCAGCGTGGACTTATCTGCCCTGAGCAGGAGAGCAGCTCCACCCCAACACACACACACACACACACACACACACACACACACACACACACACACAGCTGGGTAAAAATAACTGTCCCTCACACACAGTCTGTACAGTTACCCGAGCCTGACAAACTTCACGTGCCTGAGGCTTAAAACTCTCTCTCTCTCTCTCTCTCTCTCACACACACACACACACACACACACACACACACACACACACTAGATGTGTTAAGCCTACATGAGATGAAGCAAGTCATGTGTGCCCTCCCTCCACTGAATCCTGAGCCATACTGGGACATCACGGCTCGATCCTCGAGACTATTCTGTGAAGTTCAGTTGAAAACACTTCAGCTGAAAACATTATATACGTATATAAATATCTAAATGAGTCACATTTGACCTTTCTGAACCTTCGGAGCAAGCGCTTAACTCCTTCATGATGCTCTAAAGTCCTCACGCAGTGAACGAGCACAGACATATTTATTAAATATTAAAATGTTATTCATTTGGCGGTTGCATTTATTCAAATCGAGCTTTGATTAAGCCGAGAGACTTTATCAGTGGGGGTCAAACGGCCGCTTTATTCTACGGCCGGATTTCTGGAAAGTTCCTTTCAGGACAACAGAACAAAAAAAAAAAAAACAACACACAACTGAATTCGGGATTTGAACCTACAACCTCCTCCTTCCCAGAAGCCCTGCTGAAGAAAGAAAGAGAGAGAGAGAGAGAGAGAGAGAGAGAGAGAGAGAGAGAGAGAGAGAGCTCTCCTGGCCCTATTGTTTTCTCCTATCCGAAAGCAAATTACTTTTCTTTTTTTGCAATACCCCGTCATTTCTTTTTAATCCAAGTTAATAGGATTTTTCACTCGGACGGTGTTTAGTCCCAGCGCTCCTGGCTCCTGAAAGAGAAATCAGTCCGTCTGTGTTCATTAAATTCATTTAAAAAGCTCAGAGGAAAAGGAGTTTGTCCTGTAAGAAGAGAAATAAGTGCTGGAGTAGACAGAGACGTGTATAAATCAGCAGTATTTTATCAGTACTAGCAGCTCCGCCCACCTGGCTGTCTTCCCCAATCCCACGTCTCGATGATGGAATGACGGGCGGATGACGAAGACGTCTCTTCTTCCTCTTTCTTCTCCTTGTCGTTGGACTCGTCCTTCTTCTGAGCCCCGGGGCAATCCGCAGAGTCCTCTGAGAACGAGAACGCGAGGTGAAGGTTCATGTCAGATAACGATTCTACGATATATATACAGATATAAATAGACATCTGTGCTAGCTATATGTGGATATTGACGGCGGTACCTGGGTAGGCGGATTCCTCTCTGTTGAAAACGATCTCTTCATCTTTAACCATCTCATTCCACATCTCACTCAGTCCTTCTGAAGAGAACGCACGCTGAAGGGGGGGACAAAACACAAACACGCCAATCATCGTTTCATGCTTCGAAATATAATTTACTCCGGTGCTACACAATATAGTGCAAGAGGGACAAAATTATGTTAGCTGCATATCTTAAGAAAGCTTTTTACATTCTTTTTTTTTTAATTCACCGTCTCCTCTGTCGATCACAGCGACGCTAGCCAATCGCGAGAGCTCATGTATGCGGAAGAGGGCGGATAGCGCTTTCAGACGAAGTGTGACAGTCTTCGTAAAATCGAGAGTCAAACTTCAAACTTGTAGAATTATTAATAGAATATAAATCGCAGTAAACGTGGCCAGAAACCGTGACCGTGTAAGACTGCGTATGAGCGATTAAATCGCTGTATCGCACATCAGTAAAGTCACAACCTGACTCACGCTACAAGGATTTTCACTTGGCGGATTAATTTACACGTAACCGAAGTCAGATGATTTTTTTTTCCCCTGAATCAGAACTCACCTCGTGGTTGAGAGAAAAAAGATGTTAGCCAGACTTGAATAATATCTGTGAATCAGCTGATTCGCCAGCTGATTTGCTAAAATACAACATGCTGCTTATTCTGTATTAATGCACGTAACTAGCTAGTTAGCGTTCCATGATAAACGTATCAAGGACCGCCTACTTTCACAGGAAATTGACTGACATGGCAGTCGACCAATCAGAGACCGCTTCTCAAAGTCTGCATGAAATGAAACTTTTTGAACTAGGAAAACTTCATCGTTCTAATGTTTTTGTGGCCGGAAATCGGATTGTGGAGAGCCAATCAGACTGTATCCTTTACGATGCGGAAGCTTGTGGCCAGAAAAGTGTACAAAAGACATGAGAAACTCCAAATACAGTGGGCGGAGCCTCTGAAACTGAGACTATATAAGTCATCAACCTGAATCATGAGGAATTTATTTATTTATTTATTTGTTTAAGTGAATTAGTGTTAGATCTATGGCATGGAAACGGGTTTAGTCTGAAATCGGAATCACGTTATTTTCAAGCTAGAAAGTGGGGAAAGCTTTTAGTGTTAGCAAGAAGCTAGCCGGCTAACTTTACTCATCACGATTTATGATGTATTTATGTTCTCAAAACAGATTCAACCAAAAATTGTGCCCATGTTTATTGATTGAAAGTAAATACTACTATGAACTCACGTGTGAGTATATACACGTTCAAGCGGAAGGTTGGAAATTCGGGATTATGAGCGTTAGATGAAGTGGAAGGTTTCGTTCCTGAGAAGCCATTTCTGGAAACTTAACTTCAATCACCGCTTTCGCTGCACAACGAAGTGCAACCCCAAACACGTGAGGAACACGACTTTAATCACGCTGTAAAAGTCAGTGAAGACAAACTCCAGTTCGAGAGCAGGTTGTAATACGAGCGCTCGTTTGTCACACGCCCACGCAAGGAAGAGAGAGGGGGGAGAAAAAAAACAAAAAAAAAAAAAACATGCAGGAAAACGTCACCTGATCTAGCGGGATTCTGCCTGGCGTGAAAATACACACGTTTTCATTATCACCTACTTTATTTCAGCACTGAGCACACAGTAAACACGAGGATATAAAAATAAAAAAATAAAAACCCAAAAAAAAAAAAAAATTGAATTAAATCACATCATATCAAAGAGAAATATACAATTAACACATACAAAATTATCACCATTTTTCCATATCTTAATCATATCTAATTAAACAAAATATTCATCTTTCAAAACGATTTTAATTTTTTTAAAAAGATTTTAAATAACACCATTTGTTTATTTGGGGCAAATATATTGGCACCCCATATTATTCACCACCCATTCAGAATGTTTTAATTTTCACTGGTGGATTTTTTTTTTTTTTAAACGAGGGAATAAGAGCCGAGCTCGTCCTTCCTCTTCTACTGTAAATGCCGTCGTGCGTCGCGTGGGGGAAAAGCAGCTGGCGTTTTCCTGCCGTTGATTCGATGCAAATTACGGCGATAACTGAAGGGACCTCAGTAAGATACAGTCAAATGTGAGCCAACGTCTTTACGAAGACTGTGATAAATATTCTACAGATTACAACCTCAAAAAAATAAATCTGATTCTCGTTGTTACGTCACACGGAGCATTTAAATTCCATAAAATTCCTTTTTTTTATTTTTTTTTTTTTATTTAATAAAATCCCCCTTGAGCATTTGAAGTTGGTTTTGTAACAAATAATTACATTTTATCATATTTCATTTTTAATTATTTTTAAGGTAAAGTACATTTATTTACATAACGATACACAATTCTATTTGATCTATAATAATCTACAAAAGAATAATAAATTGTTTCATAGTCTCGAAATATCTTGTTATAACTCCAGGATCTATGAGCGGGATTTCGGAAGCTGGGTCTCGGCGATTTAGAACGTCACCATGACAACCGTGATTTAACGCATCACTAATTTCAGCTAGACGTTCCAGCCTTCGTTCTGCGCTACGCCGATTAAATTTGACGAGTTTTGCGTCACGCCAGGGAATTGTTTCGTGTTGTTCCATCTGTGACGCAAAGCCGTGGATGCTCTCTGGGTGGGAGGGGCATACAGTCTCGCCCCTGTCAATCACAGTGACACTGGCCAATCACAGGCGTCCGTGAGCTCGGGTATGCGGAAGAGGGCGGATAGCGTTTTCCTCAGAGTGCGTTACGCCGCGCTCTGATGTAGCATGAGCAGCAGATTTTAAAAAATGTTGTTGTTAGGCTTTACAAAAAAAAGTTCAAAAATAAATAAATAAATAAATAAATACGTAAATAAAAGCAAAAATAAGCTAATAAAAGTTAAAGTTTTTCTTATTAAGTTACGAGCGACATGACATCAGTGTAACGTTCCTTACGCCAGGGGTGCACAAACTTTTTGCAGTCAGGGATTCCTTTTACGGCGTACATTCACGATTAACGGTAATCCTTGTTCATGTTATGACTCGGAATGACGAATACTAATAATCAAAGCTACACCGTTTCATTTACCTGCAAATCGATCTTCAGCCATTTGTCATGAAATCGCAGCTGAGCGTCGAGGAAAAAAGAAGGGGACGGCATCCTGTCTTCTTTTCTCCGGGCTGCAGACGCAGCCTTCCCTAAAAATTCCACAGCAACAAATAAATAAATAAAAATACACAGAAAATTCCCCACACATGACATCTAAAAGGCTTCAAAGTCACGGCATACACTCATTTTAGCGTTTTTAAATTCATTCTTCTACTACCGCATGATTAAAAAGTCCGAATTTTCCAGAAAAGTAGTCTGTTTAAACATCCCAGAATTCCGAGTTCCGGTTTATTGGTAATTAAACAGTATAACAAAAGGCTAAATAAAAGAAAAGAAAGCATGAATAAAGCACATTTCACTCATCTACCTTATATACATCTATCTTCAGCCACTCGTTATCTTTCTGTTAGTGATGGATGATGATTAATAAATATAAAAATATTCCACGGAATTTCAGTATAAAAGTGTGGAATTGAAAGATTTCTGTACATTCCATGTCCTAACTGATTACTAAAAGGTAAAAATGTGAAATGACAGAACGTCTAAAGAGAAACATTCATGTAAAACCTTCATGTCCTTGGCTAGATAACATCCAAACAGAATTCCCAGAATTCCCAGAACAACACATTCCATGTTCTAACTGTTTACCAATTTATTAAAAAGGTATAAATGTAAAACAGCAGAATATCTACAGGGAAACCTTCATGTAAAACCTTCATATTGTTGGCTAGATAATATCCAAACAGAATTCCCAGAATTCCCAGAACACCACATTCCATGTTCTAACTGAGTACTAACTTATTAAAAAGGTAAAAATGTAAAATAACAGAAAGTCTACAGAGAAACCTTCATATAAAACCTTCATGTTGTTGGCTAGATAATATCCAGACAGAATTCCCAGAATTCTTTCCAGACTTTACCGGGTGTGGAAACGAGCTCCGGGATGCATCCATAAACTACACTTCATTTATCAATCTTATATAAATCTATCTTCAGCCGCTCTTTCCCTTTAGTGATAGATGTTACCGAATAAATTGGAAATATTTTACCCCAGGGTTTGATTACGGTGACATGGAGTTTTAGATAAAATGGGAAAATTCATGGAAAAGGACGGAAAATCAGGACAAAAGCCTGGATATTATCTTGTCCAAGACTCAAGACATGGAG
>CM074946.1:1266382-1283242 GCA_037577455.1 Pangasius macronema
TCCCAGACACACACTGAGAGCATCAGCACCGGTTTATGGTGTTAGAAGGAGTTATTAAAAAGCGGATAAATGCAGTAGAGATGAGTGAGTACAGCCCCAGAGCTCGTGAGCTCGCTGTGTTGTTGATATGCTGTATTTAGCAGTAGGCTAATGGTGCTAGCTAACCGGCTAACCCCGCTCCATGCACAAGAGGACATTTCTAAGCCCTGACAGCGAGCTGTCCTTAAAGTTCACATCCTCATCCTTGCATTAACAACCGAATTTTAATCAGCGTGCGATTTTTATAACGTATAAAGAGAGAGTTGTACCTCGACGGGTTTCTTATCGCTGTCCTGCTCCTTCGGTCCCCCCCTTTACGAGATCTGCTGCATTTTAACGTCCGCCATCTTGTGAAATGACTGACAGCGCGCACAGCCAATCAGCATCCAGCGGCATGATGAAGACTTACGTCACCTGCTTTTAGCGCTTTCAGTGCACAAGGGGGCGGGGCTTAAGCCTTACCTTCATTTTTAATTATTATAAAACATAAGCGATATAATCTTAAACATATCTAAATATAATATTATATAACATAACATCGGATCCTGATATTCACTAAAATAAAATGCAAAATTTCTCATAGTAAAAATACAATAATATACAATAATAATATATATTCTTATTTATATAATATTTCCTTATATTTATTTTTTATTTTACTCAAAGATACTTTTTACATTCATTGTGCCATTAAGGGAAAAATAAATAAGTAAATAAGTAAGTAAGTAAATAAATAAATAAATAATAATTAAAAAAAAAAAATAAAATAATAATAATAATAATAATAATAATAATAATAATAATAACAACTTTATTTAAGATAATTTATTTATTTAACATTTCTGCTTAAAATGAGCAAATATATAACAAATACACAAATATGTAAATAAAAATAAAATCAGAATATATTTGCAATTATTTTTCCTACTTGTTTAAAAAGAAATTCCAAAACTGTAGTGCCATCTCAGGAAAAAATATATAATTTTTTCATGTAACTTGTTCATCTCTTTTTTATTTCTATTATATTTCTATATATTTTTTAAAAATATATATTTCTGAATAAAATAATAATTCACATCCATTGTTTCATTAAGAAAAAAAAAACATCCAGTGCAGTGACACATCCATTTGTAGATTAAATATAAAAAGAGATAATAATTAATAAATGTTATTAATATCTATCCAGTATCTCAGGATCACAGTATCTGATCTCACTAATGCTCTTGTAGCTGAATGAACACAAATCCCCACATCCATGCTCCAAATTGGCAGGGGTGCACATACTTTTGATTGTGCAGTGTATATTTTACAGTACGTGTGTCCGGTTATGCCTAGGTTGTTTCTAGAAATGCTGCATCTCTCATTCCTTGTGTTTTAGTACGATGTGTCACTGTGACTGAACGCATCAAGGTCAGAAGTGATAGCGTTCCCAGACGTCTCTCTCTCTCTCTCTCTCTCTCTCTCTCTCTCTCTCTCTCTTTACTTTATTTTTATCTCTGTTCTTCTTTACCTCCTGCCTTCTCCCTTCTTCTAGATCAATGTTAGGGCCAGTGTCCTTCGTCCTGACTCAGTGTTGCTGAATTTCTTACAGCAGAACCTCTGCTAATAAATAAATAAAATAAATAAACAAACGAGTGGATAAAGTGGAATAAAATGGAGCAGGAAAGACGGCAGGTTGAGGAAGTGATGCAAGCATCTATTCAGGCAATAACAAGACTGCTTGAAGGGAAATTCTCAAACATTTCACATTTCACTGCAACAGAATTTTATTCGCTTGCATTCCTGCTATGCAAAAGTTTGTACACCCCAATCCTTTCACCAAATCACATTGCTTTTAGAAGCAAAAGGAGTTTTTGAACTTAAACACAACCTCTGCAGCCAACTTCAGCAAATGTTAATGCACAGTTATTCTATATTCGATTAACTTAACAAGTAGAAAATAAAATAGTAAGTGTGGCATGTACAAAAGTTTAGGCACCCTACTAATTCAGTACTCCGTATCACAGCCTGTAAAGGATTTTTTTTTGTAGACAGCTAGGAGTCTCTCTGTTCTTCTTTAATGGATTTTTTTCACCTACTCTTCCTTACAGAACATTTCTAGCTCCGAAATATTTATATATTTCAACAAAATATATAGTTTGGCCGTCCAGATTAAGCTCCAGTTCCACTGTGTAGCTGAAGAGAGAACCTAAAGTACTTTAATCAGGGCGTAAGGGGAGCGATTTAGTGATCTCAAAACTTATTTAAAAATAATGGTTTACTCAGAATCTCAAAACTTTGACTTAGTGCAAAATTTAGACTTTTTCTTAGTGAATGTTTTTGAAAAAAAAAGCAGGTTTCTGTCTAAAAGGATTGTGTGGTGGATAAAAAAAAACAATTAAAACTAATATTTTTTTTATGCCTATATGTACTGGCAAACATGTTTCTATGTGTTCACTGGTCAATTAATTCATTTATGTATTTCCTTATTTTTGCTCTGAATTTGTAATCGGAAATCGGTGACTTTTGTTCTGAAAGACGTTTGCGCGAAGTAAGTTCCAGGCCCCGCCCACATCACGTCTACGTGTTTACATAAACCCCGCCCACTTATACACGCCATACAGACACACCTGTTTACACATATTCTATATACCCCGCCCACTTTTTAGCTCGCACCAATCAGAATTTACTTCCTGGATTTCGCTCGTGTCGTCATCTACACAACACGGAAATGTTTTCCTGGCTTCACTGCTGCTCTATTCAAACGCGTAGAAGTTAGTTTTAAATATTAAAAAGAGTGAATTAAAAGATTTAAACACTGTATTTATGGAGGAAAAGTCTCCTTTATCGCTTGTTGGTGGTGTTGGAATCGCGGTCGTGTCCAGTTTTATTAATGGCTCCACATTTGTGCTGCAGAAAAAGGGAATATTGCGTTCTCGGGAAGCTGGGAAGTATTATTTTATAAAGATTTTATTTCACTAAAAGGTAAATACTTTTCAGTTATCAGGATAAAAGTTATGGCTCATGTTTGATTGTTGTGCAGGTAGGACTTACCTGTCTGACTGTGTGTGGTGGACCGGGACACTGGCCAGTAAGATCATCCTGATTTATAACTTTATATAAACTGTGTTTAATCATTTAAACTGGCTTAATATTATTAAAACCTGCCAGCCAATCATAAACCAGCATTACCCCAATGTGGCTGTGTTATATTTCATTTTATTATACAAAGGCTACAGAAAATACTCGTCTCTGATTGGCTGGAGTGTCTGCATTAAAGGTGCAATAGAGATTTTTATTTTTGGTACAAATAACCTAAAAGTTATGTAGAATGTGATTTAAAAAAAACAACAACATAGGATTAAACTATAGCAAAAGCGTATTAAGTCTCTTTCCGGACTTCCGGGCCGGAATGTTTGTGTTTGTGTTTGGATGCGCCTCCTGTCAGTCATTTTACAGACACTCTACGAGCCGCTGTAGATCCTGGAGGCGGAGCTTCGTGAACATGATCGGACCCGCCTTCCCTGTTAGCGGAAACTCTAACCCTAACCCAATCCTGAAGCTGAGCACCGATCTTACCTAATGCACCTTTAATCCTCTTTTCACCACAATTAAAAAGATAGAGAAGAAAGACAGAATGAGGAGGAGGGAACGACTGTTTATAGCTGCTATAACCTAAGTGAGAAGAGGAATGAACTCGTTTCTCAGTAACATGACAAGCTGTATTTTTTAGTCTTAAGAATTAAGAGGAGAGAGAGAGAGAGAGAGAGAGAGAGAGAGGGTAATGATGATAGCTGAAAGAACGATAAAGAATGATAGCTGCTGTAAAGCTGTTTATAGCTGCTATAACGTAAGTGAGAACAGGAACTAACTCTTTCACAAACACTCGTTCCAGACCGTTAAACATAATTAGAAATGAATAAAAGTGGCATGGTGGTACAGCAGGTAGCTTTGCTGCCTCATAGCACCAGGGTTCTTGTGTGTGTGTGTGTGTGTGTGTGTGTTTGCTCGCGTGGTGCTCTGTGATGAACTGCCAAACAAACAAATCTTTTAAAAATCTAAATCTGTGTATTTCTTTAGTGATAGTGGGTCAGGTCGGGAACTTCGTTGCCCATAACGCAGCCCCGGCCGTGTTAGTGACGCCACTCGGAGCGCTCGGGGTTCTGTTCGGGTGAGTTACAGCTCAATTATTAAATCATAAACTCAGGGAGTGATGCACGAGATTTCCTGATATTAAAAACATGAAAAGTGAAAAACTTCATTATTTTCCGATATCGAGACTCATCTGTTTGTTTCTTGCTGACATTCTTGGCTGCATTCTGTAATTTATTTATAAATGTCTTTTTTTAAACCAATATTAGAATCTGAAATCTGTGTTTATTTTGTGGTGGTGATGTTGATGGTGATGATGATGAAGATGGTGGTGGTGAAATTGATGGTGATGATGATGAAGATGGTGGTGATGATGTTGATGGTGATGATGATGAAGATGGTGGTGGTGATGTTGATGATGATGATGTTGAAGGTGATGATGATGAAGATGGTGGTGGTGGTGATGTTGATGGTGATGATGATATTGAAGGTGATGATGATGAAGATGGTGGTGGTGAAATTGATGGTGATGATGATGGTGGTGGTGATGTTGAAGCTGATGATGATGAAGATGGTGGTGGTGATATTGATGGTGGTGATGATGTTGATGGTGATGATGATGGTAATGATCATGAAGGTGATGGTGGTGGTGACTATGGTTGATGATAGTAATGATCATGAAGATGATGATGGTGGTGATGGTGATGATAATGATGTTGATGGTGATGATGATGAAGATGGTGGTGGTGATATTGATGGTGATGATGATGATATTGATGGTGGTGGTGATGTTGATGGTGATGATGATAGATCTTTTTGCTCCTCAGAGCTGTTCTGGCCTCATGGCTCCTCCAGGAGCAGCTGGAGCTCCTGGGTAAACTGGGCTGTGTGCTGTGCTGCTGTGGCTCCGTGGTGCTCATCGTTCACTCTCCGAATTCCGACAGCGTGGCGTCAAGATCTGAGTTCCAGCAGCGACTTCTCGACCCGGGTATCAGCAGCACACCCCAATAACCAGATCAACATCTGCACTACATAACTACAGTGTGACATACAGACAGCTTGGGCGCTGAGAGCTAATGCTGTACACAGTGGAAAACTAGCTGTTGCTAGCTACTGTGATACGTCATTCCCTCCGCCATATTGGAAAGGTCAAGATTTCACTGTATGGAGAGATTTGACTCTCTATGGAGAGATTTGACTCATAATAATATTATTTAAAAAAAAAATTGGTGGAATTAATAGATTGTATCTTTCAAAAACATTATAACACAATGAAATTGCTATTATAGTAATATACCATACGTGAATTAAATTAAAACTGTCATAAAAGTAATAAAGAAACATGTTTAGGGATAAAATGATTGATGATGTCACTTGTGCAAAAGTGCACATAATTAAGAACTTGCTTCATCTTGAAAATGTTCACATGTACTAGCAAATTTTAAGAAAATAACTTGACAGACTTTTCTAGCTAATCAGGAATAAACTGTGAACTCACCTCACCTGCATGTATAGAGTTTCGATAGCTTGAAATCTTGAAAAAGTCAATGAGCTCAGCTTGTAAATTTGCCCTATCCAAGATGGCGGCGTCATTGGCGCGTTGATGAGTCTGTCTTAGCTAATATGGCATCTCGCCTTTTTCAGATCTATGCCATTACTTCTGTGTTTGTGTTCCAGTGTTTCTGTGCTACATCACCCTGGTGCTGCTGCTGTTGGTGCTGCTGATTGGCTGGCTCTCTCCAGCGTACGGAAAGTCCAACATCATGGTGTACGTGGGAATCTGTTCCCTGTTGGGAAGCTTCACCGTGCCGAGCTGCAAAGGCCTGGGTCTGGCTGCGAAGGAGGCGTTCGGCGGGGACTCGTCTCCCGATCACGGAGCTCTGTTGCTCTTCCTGTGCTTGCTGGGAATTCTCCTCATCAGCATCCTCACCCAGTTCACCTTCATCAACAGAGCCTTGGAGAGCTTCAGCTCCAACGTGTTCGAGGCCGTGTATTACGTCACGTTCACGTCCTCGGTCATCCTCGCCACCGCCATCTTGTTTAAAGAGTGGGAGGCGCTCGGCGCTCTGGACTGTTTGGGTATTTTATGTGGATTCACTACGATATCAGTGGGAGTGACGTTGTTGCGCATATCTCAGGAAGCCGTGCTCACGTGGACTCCGGCCAGAACCAAAGAGGAGTAGTTTATATTTTATCATCTCTCATAACTCCGAAGCTCTTCCGTGCTGATTTTCGATCATGTGCTCGTTTCGGCCGTCCTCGACTGTAACCTGTGATTTACACCCATCAGTGTTATGACACACCGCCCCCTGCTGGGGACGGGCTATTAAACCAACACACTCTCACTTCCCCCTGTGGGGAATTTAATTAATTAATTTAATTCATACACTAGGTGTTAGATTAAAGATTGTTTATATGAATTTTTATGATTTTATTTCTTTTTCTGACTTTTCTCTGTAAACACTTTTATAAGTCGTAGAGAAAAGTGTAATTATACATACAGTAGACTCATTGTCTGCTTTAATAATTTTATACTTAACAATTTAATAATGCAAAAAAATAATAAAAGCAATAAGCACGACCATACGTCTTGTCTTTTTTATTAAACACGTGTCGCCACGTTTTCATCATTTCATCTATTATTATTTCATTTCATTGAATCAATCAAGGTGCTCTCGTCAGAGGGCGTGTCTTATGTAAATTAAATGTAAATAATGGGTATGTGGGCGGAGACTCGTTTTGTCACACTGAACAGCTTTCGTAGATGTGAATTCCTCTCACTATTCCTCCGCACTCTGATTATTATGTCACAGTTATAGTTATTTTTAATAAACGGTGTCAGAAATGTATATGCGTCAATAGCAGGTGCCCAGAGCTGTCTGGTTTTATCTTGGTTTTTGATCATTTTTATTCGACTTTAGCTACGTTTAGCTACATTCCACTGCAGTGATGTTGTTGTCAAATTAAAATCAATTTAGATTAATTAAAATGTAGACATTTTGTGTATTTAAATAATCACATACATTATGCAGAAAGTATAATATTATATGTAATGTTTGAAAATGGGTTGAACATGACACCCTTTGTCACTGTCATTTCTGGCTTGCTCATTAGGAATAAGTCTAAATCTATATCCGGATATCTGTAAAGCTGCTTTGTGACAATGTGCACTGTACATAAACGCGCTATTTAAATAAAATTTAATTGAGCAAAGGAGATTAAAGCCACTTCTCTTCACACAGGCGAACGCGGACCTTTCCAATATGGCGGGCAGCATTGACGCAGCGCACCAGCTAGCATCAGCTAATAACGGCTTGTAACGAACGGCAGCCATTACACAGTCACATGTAAGCCGTCGACCAATCAGAGCCGGCTCCTGGATACGCATGCGCACTTCGATGCCCTTTCACCATTTGCTGAGGAAAGGTTCTTTATACCGAGTTCCTAGCTGCGACAACCTTAAGCACAGAAAAATCCCGGAAAATGAAACTTCTGGCGTCCAGACAGTGTTTGTGTTGACCACCGGAAACAAACAGGTATTTATTTTCAAGCGAATGTTATACATCATGGCTTTATAATTACTGTAAAGCGGTTAGTCGACTTAGCTGCTAGCGTAGTGGGCTAATTCTCGAAATGCATACTAGTGTACTAAGTAGTATGGAAGAATGTCGCGCGCTGCGTCCTACTCTCGCGCGCTACGTAGTACGCTAGGGCGGAACACATGAGGCTACTTAGCGGGAGGCACTTCCTGAATTTGTTCAGTTTTCAGCTGAGAGCTTAGAACACACACACTCACACTCTCTCTCTCTCTCTCTCACACACACACACACACACACACACACACACACACACACACACACACACACACNCTCTCTCTCTCTCTCTCTCTCTCTCTCTCTCACACACACACACACACACACACACACACACACACACACACACACTCGACTTTATTTATTCATGTGACATGAATGAAACAGAACTATGCGATGTTTGCAAAGTTTGCTATCGAAATGGTAAGCTTTTATTATTATTTTTTTATTTAGTATAGAATATTGATTTCCTGTTTCTTAAAAAAAATCTCCAGATATTCTTTAAAATCTGTAAACATTTCAACACATTAGATTAAAACCATTAAATAATTGTGACACTATTCATTTAACTCCACAAAGCCATGATTATTGAAGAACTGATGATTAAGTGATTGATATATTCTCTCTGTGTGTGTGTGTGTGTGTGTGTGTGTGTGTGTGTGTGTGTTCACCAGGTGTCGTATCCGGACTCAGGTGCTCCGGAGGAGGACGGTTCTTGTGCTCGCTGCTCAATGTAACAGAGGATCACGTCTTCGCCATGGCTCAGGAGCGAGGAAGATTCGATTTCTACATCGGCTTGGCGTTGGCCATCAGCTCCAGTTTGTTTATCGGAGGAAGTTTCATCCTGAAGAAGAAAGGACTGCTGAGACTCGCCCGGAAAGGCTCGATGCGAGCGGGTAACATCCCAGAGTTCCCTTTTTTTTCTGGAAAGTCTGGAATTCGAGTCGTTAAGAGTTTAGGGGGTGTAAAGACCCTCATATGGAATAGTGTTCAGGAATAAAATGTTCTTTTGTCATCTTTAGATATTCCTCGATTATCTACACCAACACGGTTTATACAGCGAATTACTTTATTTTATTTATTTCTTTTTTTAAATGGTAAGAAAACTGATTGTTTTCTGAATTCTGGTCTCGGGAATTCTAGTCTCACGTTGTGTTCTTGAAGGTCTGGTGTGGAATTCTGGGCTTCAAGAATTCTTGAGTTCTTGGAATCCTGGTATTCCTGTCTCGGAGTTCTCAAAAAAATGTTCTTGGAGGTCTGGCATTCCGGTTTTGGTGTTCATAAATTCTAGTGTTGGAATTCTGGTCTCGGAGTTCTAAAAAAAAAAAAAGTTCTTGCTGTTCTGGCATTTTGGTTTCAGTGTTCTTAATTTCTCCGAGCTCTGGAATTCTGGTCTCGGAGTTCTCAGAAAAATGTTCTGGGAGTTCTGGCATTCTGGTTTTTATGTTCTTAATTTCTGGTCTTTGAATTGCGGTCTTGATGTTTTGGGATTTTGGTCTTGGAATTCTGGTCTCGGAATTCTGGATTTGGAGTCTGGATTCTGGAGTCTCAGTACATAGGGGGAAATTAACGCTTTCTAGCAAAAATGTAACTTTGATTACAAAACATCCTTTGCATGATTGGCATTTCGTTGTAAACACGCACGGAGTCGTGACGAGCTCGTGTTATCACGTCTGCACGGAATTGCACTTCGATTGCGTTCCTTTAAACGATCTTTGTGCCGTATCTTTTCCTGGGGCACCATGGCCTTCGTTTATCAGAGATGTTCTTAAAGCCTATTTGGGAAAGAATATAAAAATAAGTGTGAAAAATGTTGGGAGACATTTTGCTAAAAAGCGTTCGTGTCCTCCCTCAGCGTACGGAGACTTTGGGGACACGCGGCGTTTCCCGGAGCCTCGGCACCGCGGCGCATTTTACACCTTTAACACGCTGATCGATCCTAAGAACACAGTTTTGAACATAGTGTGAGTTCTCGATTGTGTCGCGTAACACACGTTGCTTTCTGTCAGGGAGGTTAAACTGGTTGTGTGTGTGTGTGTTGGAGAGTTCTGCAGACACTCCTCGTTTCGCTTGCTGGTCGTCAAGGCGCGGCTCATTTGTGTGTGTTGTAATCCACTTTAACTAAGCCTCAGCGCCGAGCCGAGTCGAGTCGAGTCGCTTCACCTCGCATAGTTTCTCCTCCAGGATAAACATAATCGGAGGCGGTAAAGAAGCCCGGCGGTGGTGTCGTCAGTGTGTGATCACATGCTCCTGAGGCATGTGAACAGCCTGTCTGAATTCCTGACCGTTTCGTAACGCGCGACTGACAACCTTAAGTGTGTGTTTTTTTTCTTCTTCAACTTAACTCAGCTTTTGGCCACACAGCTATCATCAGAAAGCGTTTGTTGTTGTCGCTGTTGTAATACACTCGGCCAAGCTCGCTCTGATCAGCTCTGCTGGATAAGTTGGCGGATTTTCCGGCTTCCTTATTACTTAAATTAAATAGATTAAAGAACATTTGAGATATATATCAGACTCCTGATCACCTGACGCATTAAAATAAAACTGTACAATCTGCCGTATTTATAACCGTGTCTATAACTTTATAGTCTGTTGTGTTTTACACCCAAGAGAAATCTTCAGCCCGAGTAACGTAACGTAACGTAACTTTCCAGCCTCTTCTCACTGAGTCAGATCATTTGACTCGGTTCACCAAGGAGTCGACTCCTTAAATGACTCCCAAATACCGCTGGGCCATATTATCATATCATTATTTTTTAGAAAAAGTCATATTATAAAAATTAGAAATATATAAGAATATAAGATAAAAGTCACAGGAAGTCGTAGTATTTTCGATGAGTCATGTTACTTAGAAAAAAGAGTCACAATGTTTTTGAGAATAAAGTTGCTATATTACGAGATGAAAGTCGTAATATTTCAAGGAAAGGTCACAATGTTGCTAGAAAATATCTATAAATAGCTACACAGTCATTACATTTATTAAAAAAAAAAAACGTAGTGGCGTAATTTATCCCGATACGGACATTATATTGTCGTTATTATCATCGCTGTCCGTGTTTTGCGTTTTTGTAAGAATGTTCAGTTGGATCATTTCCTCCGTTTCGCCTCGCTCTGATAAAGCCGAGTCTCGTGCAGCCGCGAGTGACCTCCACCATCACTTCATGTAACGCACTTGTTTGTTTTTCCCTCTCTCCAGGTCAAGGTGGTCACGCGTATCTAAAAGAATGGCTTTGGTGGGCGGGGCTTTTATCAAGTAAGTCACTGGATAATTATTAACTTGTGCAGATCTTTGTTTGTTTTTTTTTCTCCTCCGTGTGTGTGTGTGTGTGTGTTCACTTCGTCCCATTTCACAGCATTAAAATTCATGCTACGCAAATTAACAGAATTGTGCCACACAGGATTAGTTTACGTGCGCGAGTATCATCCCGGCTAGTTACCTGCTAATAAATTAACCTCGATTAACATCATGCTTTTCTCACTGAGGGATTAAACTGTGCTTTAGGGCTGAAGTGTGTTGTGTTGCGCTTTGTGCAGTGGGAGCCGGTGAAGCTGCAAACTTCGCAGCTTACGCGTTTGCTCCTGCGACGCTCGTCACCCCGCTCGGGGCCCTCAGCGTGCTCGTGAGGTACGTCTTCTCACATCACACACACACTTCACACTGATATATTTTGAAGATAGACAGTGATGTGTGAAAATAAAACACTTTGTTAATGTATAGACAAAATGTCATCACGTCTGCCTGCACCGAGATAAGAATAAAATGATTTTTCTGTTCTGGTCAGCAAACGATTAAAATACACGACCGTAAAAACGCAAATTCAGTCTTAAGGCTGTGCAGTAAAACAATAAAACGATAGCAGTGTAAGGCTGAGAGACATGTGACAGGAAGTCCTGGCCAAACTCGCCTTACAGACTTTGATCCATAGGAATGTTTAAAAGAGAGTTTAAAAAGTAGATCCGGTTCTTTTCCTTTTGCTTGAGGGTTTTGTCGTATCCATTTAATCTAATATTAACGAGGAAGTGTTGGGTGGTCGTTACAGCGCCGTGCTTTCCTCCTACTTCCTGACGGAGAGGCTGAACCTGCACGGGAAGCTGGGCTGTCTGCTCAGCGTGCTCGGCTCCACCACCATGGTGATCCACGCGCCGCAGGAGGAGGAGATCGACAGCCTCGAAGACATGGCCACCAAACTGATGGACCCAGGTACGACACGACACGGGCTCGAATTCATCACTCAGACCGACAAGAAGTGACGCGTAACTGATATCACGTCTCCGTTACCGTAACGACCGTCAGATTACAGCAAGCAGCTCCGAGTTGAGTCGCGTGTAATCGGTGAAGTCTTCTGCGAGGTTTAACTTCTTAACATTTATGGAAGGAGTCTCCAGTGTCAGTAAAGCTGTGACATGAGAAGTTACGTGTTTTGCGTAAGCGAGAACGGGAACTAAGTATAACTATGAACAGATTAAAAAAAAAAAAAAAAGTATGTTGTGTTGTTCCTGAATATGAGTAAGTGGCATAGTGCTGTGGTATAAGAGGAATAAAACACTCGCGTCTGCATGGCCCCCGAAGCGTTTCTCACAGCGTGAAGAGAAAGTAAGGACGTTAATAAATCCATTCATCATACGTTCTTTTAATCCTCACTGTCCCTGACCGTTTTCTCTACGCAGGCTTTGCCGTCTTCGCGACGTTCGTCATCATCATCGCCCTGATCTTCATCTGCGTCGTCGGCCCACGTCACGGCCAAACCAACATCCTGGTGTACATCACCATCTGCTCCGTGATTGGCTCGCTGTCGGTGTCGTGCGTGAAGGGGCTGGGCATCGCCATCAAGGAGCTGATCGCAGGCCAGGCGGTGCTGAGCAACCCTTTAGCGTGGGTGCTGGTGGCGAGCCTGGTGGTGTGCGTCAGCACGCAGATCAACTACCTGAACAAAGCGCTGGACATCTTTAACACCTCCCTGGTCACGCCCATTTACTACGTCTTCTTCACCACGTCGGTGCTCACGTGCTCCGCCATCTTGTTTAAAGAGTGGGAGCACATGGGCTACGACGACGTCATCGGGACGCTGAGCGGCTTCTGCACCATCATCGTCGGGATTTTCCTGCTCCACGCCTTCAAGGACATCAACGTCAGCTTGGCCATGCTGGCCGTCAGCATCAGGAAGGACGAGCGCAACGGGACGATGGCCAACGGCGTCGGGACGCACGCTCACTCCACGTACGAGCTCCTCCGGGACGAGGACGCGGCGGATTTCGAGGACAGAGAGATGGGCTCGACGTTCGACAACCTCTCGAGGAGAAACGGCAGCATGGCCACGTCTTAGGTTTCAGACTCCATGTTCACTCATCTGCTGCGTGAAAGTTTAGTATTTTTTCTCTTTTAAATTCTGAAGACAATCAATAATAGACCTGACTGTTGGACTGAACGATTGTACACGAGTATTTTCCCCTCCTCTTCCCGCCTCACACCCGCGGCACGGACGCCGGCGCCGACTTCGAAGGCTTCGTCTTGTTCCCCGTGTAGCACTGTAAATACTTTTTAAAAGCTTCCGCTTCTATCGGATGTACAGACATCTGCACATAAACTGCACTGATTTCTGAGTTATGATTCTTCTTATCTTATCTTTTTTTATTTAAACCCTCCTCCTCCTCCTCCTCCGTTATGCCTTGTTAAAATGAGTGAAACAACTTAATAATGATAAATTGTTATATTTATTGAATTAAAAATCAAATCACATACAAAAAAAAGGCACATGTTTAGGCACTTGGTTATTTATTTTTTTTTAAGCGTATACTAGAGGAAACGAAAACAGAAAGGTTTCATGCATGCAATCGTTCCAAACGACAAAACCTGAAAGAGTAAACATATAAACCCAACACTTTTAAATAATCTCCTGAAACCCCGCTAGGCCATTTCCCCACCCTTCCATTAAGTAGAAAACATAAATGATTGATTAGCATATTAATAAAAAAATGAATAAGGCACATACTGAATGTGTACATGGTGTTTAAAACCTGGGACACTTCTCTTTTTTTCCCCCCAGTGATTGCTTCACAAGCAGAATTCCCAACACACTCCTAGAGGATTTACTGGCTCCATTACAGTTATACATTACAGGCTTAGGTGAAGTGTGTAATATAGTGTGTGGTCCTAGTGACGTGCAAAAAAAAAAAAAAACCCACGAAGGTGTTCTTCCACCGTGATTACTTTTGTTAATGCTTTGCTGCTAAACCCAAACACTGAGCCACACCGCAATCTGTGATTGGTCTAAAGTGTGGCGTTAAACTCTCAGTTGCTGGCCAGCGATTGGTGGATGGGCGGCTGGAAGCACCGGACGTGTTCCACCGGCATGTTCTCCCCGTCGCCGGATTTCAGGTACTTGTTGAGAATGGCGAAGATCTCGTCGTTCAGGACCTGGAACTTGCGGATGCGGTCCACCATTTTCTTTAAGGGCTGATGAGGAAAGAGATGATGCAGGTTTAATGTGAATGTGTATTCATTCTGAACACCAAAAACAAACAAAATCAGGAACTCGGGATAGTTCGATTTCTCAGGATGAAGCTTTTAATAAGAATAAAGTTATTAATGTTATTGTTTCTATAGCAACAGCTCATTCACTGAGACTTGTGTGTGTAATCTTTGACATGGCGACGGTTTCCTGGAAGGAGTCTCCAGTATCGGTGCTTTGTAACGGTGCAGTTTTCCGACATCTTCAGGACAGGACAGGGGAAGGACTGTTTAAAGCTGCTGTAAGTAACTCGATGTTCCAAAACATTATCTGTAACTATAAACGGATAAAAATGATGGGTCTTTCTTTAATAGGTAACGGATTTTAATCGTTGGCCAATTTTGCTGTGGTATAAGAGGAATAAAGCACATCAGGACACGCTGTTATTGGGCGGTACCACGTCACACCACCTCGGCGTGGATCATTTTCCTATAACACTTAGTTCTGTTCCACTAATCTGATTGGTCGAGCGGTGTGTATCACTCCGCTCGTCTGTGGTCGTAAATTTCCACTTCCTAGTTCGAAACGGTTACTACAGTAGAGTTAGTGATGACATCAGCAGACATATAGAATAAAGAATATAACTTTTGCCTTAAAATATGAAAGTGGGAAACTGGAACGCCGATTTTCCCGAAAGCACCTTTAATAGGAACGTACAAATCAACGCGAGTCAGCTAGCCGATGTGCCGTAAAGCGGGTGTGGCGTCTTCAGCGAATCAGAGCCGTGCTGATATTCAGTGTAACCGCACTCTTGCTAAATTATTGCACACCTCGTTATCCCATGACCCACGTCATAAATCAATCAATCACTAATAAACCAAAGGAACGGGTCGTTACGTGATGCGGTCTCAGACTCACCACGCTCTTTATGATCTCGTCCTTGCCGTCGTGTTTCTGCACCTTGAGCAGGTGGTAGCTGAAGTCCAGGATGTCGAAGCGTCTCTGCTGCCCCAACAGCGTGATGATCATGCATCCGGCCCAGTTCAGCCCGTCGCCAAAACACTGCCTGGAGAACGGAAACAACAACGACAACGATGACGCGTGTTCGACTTGTACGTAAAGTATTTTCTCTGAACAAACACTTCATGGATCCATCACTCACTCCACGGTGAACTCGTGTGCTCCGACAGGGATACAGTACACAAACTGCATGGCGCTCCACAGCCGGTGAAACTCCACACACTCATCCACGTGCATCACGCCGTTGCTAGGTAACGGGCCGCGCCATATCGGGTCGTCCAGGAAACCGCGGATGCGTGACAGGATGACCTCGAACATGGACAGGCCACAGCACAGCCTCTCTTTGGTCAGCAGGTCGCCCTCGCGAGCGATGGCAATTTGCTAATGAGAGGTGAAAAAAAGCAATAAAGACAGGTTTAGATACGGATCGAAAACACCATGCGCGTGTGTGTGTGTGTGTGTGTGTGTGTGTCATGACGTTACAGGAAAATAATCAACGACCGGGTGGTGTGATGAAGCAGAAGTAAGCGAAGTTCATTATTTTTCCTATAACAGTACATGTCCATGTGTAGAAAGACAGATGGATGGAAAAATAGGTAGATAGTTGGATGGACAGACACATGGATGGATGGATGGATGGATGGAGAGACAGATGGCGATACGGTAGATAGAAAGATAGCTGGAGAGACACAGAGAGCGATGGACAGACAGATATATGGATGGACAGATACACGGATGGATATATGGGTAGATATTTGGAAAGATGGATAGATAAAGTTGGATAGATGCATCTACAGATAGATAAATGGACAGATACACAGATGGATGGATATATGGATAGATAGATAAATAGATGGATGGATAGACAGCTATATAGATAGATAAATGGGTAGATATTTGGAAAGATGGATAGATAGAAAGTTGCATATATAGATGTATGGACGGATGGATATATCTACAGATGGATGGATGGATAGATAGATAGATAGATAGATAGATAGATAGATAGATAGATAGATAGATAGAGATGGATGGATGGATAGACAGATGGATCTGCGCGTTACAGTCTAAACATTTAGGAATTTAAGAATAAAATGAATCAGGTTTGTGTTGCTGTGTGGAAAGTGTGTGAGAGGTAACAGTGTGTGTGTGTGTGTGTGTGTGTGTGTGTGTAGTGATTATCCGGTCACCTGTGGAGTCCCCAGACGCTCGATTAAAGGCACCATGTGCAGCGCCGTGTATTTGGCCTCCAACCGCTTCATCTTAGCATCCAACCGTTCGCCCTCTGCGCATAAGAAAGGGGCGGGGCTTAGACAAGTTTCACACATATGACCTCTATCTTCAAGAGAATTCTACCCCACGTTGTCATGCCAACCAGCCACACGATCACCCGCACACACGCTCGCCCCCAGACCCCAATGACCTCGATACATGTGTATTGTTCCACTACCTTTCACGTGAACCCGGGGGAGAATGTTCTGGAAAGGTGCAGCATGCAGCAGGTCACACACTTCCTCCTGAGACTGCAGAGAAATAACAACGATTATCAACGTTCAAAAGCACAAAAACTGCGCAGCATCATTATCGTGTGCAGTGACTCATGTGACGAGTGTGAGTGTTTATTTTCACTGATAAAACCGCTAATAAACACCTCTGTGTGTGTCAAAGTGTGTGTGACTCATGCACAC
>CM074946.1:1296358-1317020 GCA_037577455.1 Pangasius macronema
AGAACCTCAACATCTTCAGCTCTGCTACCTCTAGCTCTGACTCCTGCCTCTTCCTCAGTGACACTGTCTCTAAAATCACCATGGCGACATTGTGTGGTTTTTGTCTTGAGTTTTCCATCGCAGGAAAAAATGTCGGAAGTGCGAGAAACTTTTTAATCCTTACATGTACAAATAACCGGGAAGATTAATCAGCGGGTTAAAACAATGCATTAATCCATGGCATTCTGGTCCTGAATGCTTGTTTGTGCTGGGATGTGCCTCCTGTCAATCATTTTATAGACAGTACACTCTACAGGCCGGTTCAGATCCTGGGGGCGGAGCTTCGTGAAAACACGGGCGGGAATTACTCAAATGTCAAACGCGCCTAACCATTAGAGGCCTTATCTCGGAGGGAAAGAAAATTGATAAATGATTTTACTTTTAAAGATTTTCCAGCAAAGAGCTAATGGCGGTCAAATTCACACTGGCACGATGTTATAAAATGGTGTAAAATATTATGCTTTATTTACACTGAAAAGTTTCATGCTGACACACGGATCCAAGAGAAATGATTAAAAGAAAACGTTAAAATTAAATCTAAATATTTCTAAACTTCCATGTTTCAGCTTGCAGCAGCATGAAGTGTGGTGTCGGTTAGAATTCAAATTCTAACTGCTGCAGAGTTTAAAATTCAAAACCTAACGGAATTAACGGACGTTTTGCGCTCATCACCATGGCGACATTGTGTGGTTTTTGTCTTGAGTTTTCCATCGCAGGAAAAAAGGCCGGAAGTGCGAGAAACATCCAAAGACAGTTACACGAACACGCCGGACGTCACGACAAAATGGCGGCTCAATGGCTTCCGTCATTTTCTACGTGACTGTATTTGCTACGTAGCTTTTTGTGTTGCGAAACGTTTAGATCTGCGACATAATTAACGTAATGATTTCAGTATAATTTGACTTCCCTGATAGAATTAGAAACAAGATATCTGACCTTGATTATACATCTTTCCTCATGGCTAATCGCACAGAAATAGTTTATGTAGATCTTTTTTTTTTTTTTTAAAGACTAGCCGTACAAATATAATCTTGCTCTAGGAATTTGTGTCTTTTTTTTCACCCCTGGAACGCGTTTAAGATCGGAACTTGGGAAAAGCGACTTTCCGAGTTCCAGTCTGGTTACGGAATTCGAACGAGATTTTAATTTTAAAACATAGCTGCCATATTTGCTAACTCAGTGACTGAAAGTGAACTTTACTGAAAGCGATAGTAGGATGAGGGGAGTAAGATGGAGTACGCCCCTGACGCCGTAACACAAACATCATTAAACGTCAACAAAGATGATACTATCTCGACTTAAATCACTTCAATCAGAATTTCCGCTGGGTGTCACACCGGATCAGACGTTTCTCACAGGTTGCACGTACGCACACACACACACACCCACACACACACTCCCTCTAACACTCGCACACACACACACTTTGACAGAACTTCCTCCAGCATGCAGGCATTTTCACACATTTCTCCCACACATGCACTGAGAGCGTCGAGCACTTTAACACTCTCTCACTCAGATGCAACACGTCCACGTGCAGAGACTCAAACACTCAGAAAACGTTTCACAGTTCTGGGCCTTTTGTTCATTTTCAGTTTGGTCTGAGTAGATTTAACACCGTACAGATTCAAACACAAATATTTCCTGAAGAAGGGGTGGGGCTGAAAGCAAAAAAAAAAAAAAAAAGGCTTGTACAAAGCCCTTTACCGTGCGTTCACCTTACAGTAAAGAGAAACACTTCCTGCTTCTCAAAAGCTGTTTAATACAGTTTGTCATGAGCAATGTGCTCTGGAGGTTATTTATGGAGAACATGAGAGCGCTTTCACACCTGTTAGCCCGTCTGAGTCTGAATCAGAGCAAACTTCATACTTTTCTTTAATTCTGAATCAAACGAATAGAATGAGTTGCTGAAGGAATCGTCCTCATTCAACAGGGAAAAGAGCAAACAAACCTTTCGCACCACAAGATAAGAGAAATCACTTCATTATAGAGAACACTNTGGATCAGTTTAGAGGCTACAGCTCTGTCATTTGGATCAGTTTAGCAGCTACAGCTCTGTCATTTGGATCAGTTTAGCGGCTACAGCTCTGTCATTTGGATCGGTTTAGAGGCTACAGCTCGGTCATTTGGATCAGTTTAGAGGCTACAGCTCTGTCATTTGGATCAGTTTAGAGGCTACAGCTCTGTCATTTGGATCAGTTTAGCAGCTACAGCTCTGTCATTTGGATCAGTTTAGCGGCTACAGCTCTGTCATTTGGATCGGTTTAGAGGCTACAGCTCGGTCATTTGGATCAGTTTAGAGGCTACAGCTCTGTCATTTGGATCAGTTTAGAGGCTACAGCTCTGTCATTTGGATCAGTTTAGCAGCTACAGCTCTGTCATTTGGATCAGTTTAGAGGCTACAGCTCTGTCATTTGGATCAGTTTAGCAGCTGCACGACACCTTTGATTCACTTCCCGCAGTCGAGTCGATTCAGAATCGAATCACTTTCTAACAAACCGTATCGGAAAGAGGAAAGGAAAGATGCCCCAGTGTTTGACTCAAACGCCCCGTGTTTTCTATGCTTGCGTGTTCTCGAATTCCTCTGCGCAGGATATTCGGCTGTTTCACAGAACACAGATCGGAGAAGGCACAACAAAATCACACGGAATAAATCACCTAAAGCAAAGAAAATACTAAAAAAATAAGCAGCGAGAGGATTCCCATGGAGGAATACTGCCTTAAACCGGAAAAATGTTACCCAATATTGAAAGAAAGGAGAGAAATATTCTCACACATGATCTGAAATAAAACTTGTAGATCACTAGAACATCAGATTTCACAGTATACACAGTGAGTTAGAGTCATAATAAAACAGTTCAACTAAGGAGAAGTAATGCAACGTTTGAAATGGGATTCTCTAACCAACTCACGAACCGATTCAGTTGATTCAGAGTCAATTATAAAACGATTCTTTAAGCCAACGAGCTCCTTTACTCATTTATACGGCACTTTATACTGATTTTCCCTTTATTACTGAAATCACATGTGATGAATCCTGGATTCTGATTGGTCCAAAGGTGTTGACTAATTTAATTTTCACAAGTTTATATTTCAATGCTCTCGTTCTTACACGTTAACGTTTCTATAGCAACAGATCATTAACAGTGACGTGTACAATGAACGCTCTGCGATAGAAACAGAATGTTATGTATTAGATATTTATGTAACATTAATGGAAGGAGTCTCCAGTGTCAGGGGTAAAGTTATTAACTTTCTTCAGGACAGAGGAGTTTACGCTTATTCGCGGTTTCTCGGTAACATGACAAGCTGTGTTTTTGTTTGTTGTTTTGTTGTTGTTGTTGTCTTATTAACTTCAAGAAGGAGAACAAAGAAAGGCTGGTGAGGAAATGACTGTTTATAGCTGCTATAACATAAGCGAGAACAGGAACCTACTGGTTTCATGGACATTCCACATCATTAAATGTAACTATAAATGGATAAAAAGTATGTTGTGTTGTAATTTCATAGATAATATGTAATCGTTGATAAACTGGTGCGGTATAAGTGGAATAAAACACTTCAGGACGTGATGTTCTGGGAAAATAACCAAAAGGCAATGATACACCTCCGGGTTGTTGATTATTTTCCCATCACAGCACTACACGGAGTGAGTCATTCCTTATGGAAAAGAAGTCGGAAGTTTTACAAAAAAATGTTTTTGTCTGTTTTGTGTAACATTTATTTTATTTGTGTAATCATTCTGAGCAGAAGCTCATCCCAAAGAGCCCAAAAAAAAAAAAGTTCAGGAAGTACAAAATTTACACTATTTTCTTTTTTTGTGTTTACTTTTAGTTTATTTTACATTGGTTTATTTTCATTTCTATAAAGTTTTGACTGAAATTTATGGACTTTATCATAAAATCAATAGACTTTAAGTCCTTAAATACGAAAATAAACTTAGCAAGCTGAGTATTTTTCTATGAATAGGGATTTAAATGGAGTTTGTGGTCAGTAAACACACACAGCTGCCTCATAAAATGACCATAAGAATATTTTAATAAAAGTTAATAATGAAAAAAGCTGTTTTTCTTCATTATTCTGTCTGTATTTTAAGTTAAAAGCCTGTTTTTAGCTCGTGAAGTGAGTGCAGATTTCCACACAGCGGCCTAGCATTAGCTCTGAGTTCGGAGCTCTACAAACAACAAGTGTGCATTAAATAAACTCTTACACTTTCTTGTTTTTATAACTAAAAACATTCACTTATTCGTCTTTCTTGGTCAAAACTCGAAGCGAGAACAAAGTATCGCCAAACACACAAGACAACACCCAAAGTCGAGTTAGCAAAAGTTTTTTTCTGGCTGCTAAAACAACTCAGATACCCACCCTTAAAAATTTTCCAGGGATAAACCGATGAAGTCCCGGTGAATTAAATCTCCATTTGCCGAAGTCACAGCGAAGACAGAAGTCTCTCCTGGAGTAAATATTATCCCCCGAGGCCTCGGTGTTATATTTGTAATAAAACTTTGCAGTAAAACGCGATGAAATCCTGCCTTTCCGCCTCTGCAGCGACACACAGACGGACGTCGGGAGGAGTTCCCGTTTCTCTACAGGAAAACTCAACAGGAAACTCCGCCGCCATTTTACACAGCGGCCGCAAGAGGGCGCCATTTTAGACCTCCGCCATAAGAGGGCGCCATTTTAGAACTATGCCACAAGATGGCGCTATTTCACACATTATCAATTCGCAAAAAATATTATTTTTAAAAATTTTGTCAAGTAATTCACAGATAAATTCAATCAATTTTGAAACTTGGTTAGTATGTAAAAACAAAACACCAATTATTAATATTATTTCATTCTTCTTAAATACTTTATCCCCCCTCCATTTACTAAATCTGGCATAAAAAGTACATTAAGCTTCATTTTCAGATTTTTTTTAAAATCCCTACATATGAAATCAAACACTTAATTTTAATCAAAATATAATTTTACACTTTATGACATCATAGATCTTAAACAAATCCAGACTTTTGTGCAGTTGCCTTGGAGAAATATGTCAAAAACGCAAAATATGCATGTGAACAGTGAATGGAATTATACTGAATTTTAGAAAAACAAAAATTTTAAAATTAAAAAAAAAAAAGTAAAAATAATTACGAGTGTTTGGTGTGCTATTATAAAAACAAATGATTTCAAATTAATCACAGATAATGATCACATGACACTGTAGCGCACTATATTCTCAATAAGGAGTTGTAATATTATTATTATTATTATTATTATTATTATTATTATTAAATGCAACCCCTACATTTTGTAGTGTTTTGTACTTGAAAATTGTTTTATTTCAGATAGTTATGGCTTACTTATTGCGCAGGAAGTGTCACGAGTGTTTACACAAACACTGAGGAAAGTCACAGGTTCACATTAATACCCCATTTATTGCACATAAACATCAATAAAGCAAGAAATAAAGAATCAGCTAATGTACATATGTATATACACACACGTTATACAACGCCTCGACACCACTGTACGTCGTGCTGACTGTGTGTTAAAATGTTTTCTGTTGTAATTTTAATTTCATTCACGTTCAACGGCTTGAAAAAAATGTTCAACTGAAAGCATCCGGATAAACAAAGAGAACAGGCTTGTGCAGGGACGAGACACGTTTCACAGCTGAAGAAGCTCCGGCGTGCGATCGCTCACTTCCTCCTCTGCGGTGTCGACCCGGACATTTCTACACACTGACAGAGGAACGCAGGGCACACGGCGCAACCACAGCGCCGCCCTGGTGGTGAGAAGAGGTCTAACACTGCTCAAAGCCCGCCATCAGAGACAGAGCCAGAGACTCCACTGGAAAAACAACAGCAGCAGATTAACAGTGTTAATTAACATCACAAACATGAATTCTCTACACCTGGTTATTATAGAATTTAATCTGAACCCTTGTGCACAAATTCAAGCCCTGAAACTTCACTTGTCTGCAACACCAGAGGCATAAACCTGCAGGTCTGTAGATGAGAAACTCAGACTGCAGCGACACGTTTGTGACGGATCAGAGAGGAAGCAGTTTAAACTCAGACTCACGATGAGGAAACGATCCTCTGCACACGGCTTTGTTCAGAATGGTCACCAAGAACATGTGACAGTTCTTAAAATCCGACTCCATTTTGTCGATAGATTCGATCCTGAAAGACAGAAGACGGAGCAGGACGTCCGAAAGCGCCATTTTAAATAAATGTTAAATAATCCACGCATCATGACATGTTAATATTTTTATTAAAGTGGGCGTGGATCGTCTCTATACCTTTACCCTCATTAAAAATGCCACTTACTTCCACGCTCCGAAGCCAGCCTGCCATCGGTCAGAGAAGATGAGAACCAGATTAAGGACCTTCATGATGGCTTCTTTGACAAAACTCACCTGAAAAACACACAATAACCTTCACCCTTACGTCGCCCCGGAGATGCCACTGTCAATCATGTGATCGGACACGCCCACACAGTTTCTAATCAGGAAGTAATCTGGAGTAGCATGTAACTATAATCAAACTGTAGTTATAGAGCAGTTATGTTTTCTTATGAAGTGACACTGAAGCTTTAACCCAGTGTAGAGAAGCTGCATCTTTATCTGGGGAGCTTAAAAAAATCACGTAGCACCCGGACAGACGCAGAGACGCGAGGTGTGCGCGAGTGTGAGTGTGTGACGTACCTTTTCTCTGAGAAGGCAGCGGTCGTGGATAGTGGACAGGTATCGGTAATGGATCTTTATAAGCTGGTCCAGATCTTTTGCCTCCTGCACTTGGTGCTGAAATTCCAATCCTGTGCTGTGTAAGATCTGAAAATAGATGCGTAGAAGAAAAGACGTGATCCTGGCAGATATCCATCAAGTGATAAGTCGGAACAAAAGGGAAAAAAAACCCACTCTGGTCATGATGTAGTTGTGGAGACTGTTAACGAAATGCATCAGCTTGACCCTGAGGAGAAACATCCTGTGGATCTGCTGGTGTATCGGCTCCTTGGCTGCGTGCTCTTCGGAAGGACTTGCTTCGTGCCGTTTCGCGGCTACCGTTAAATCTGTCAAACGAGAAATGTCACGTTTGGTACTTTTGGCGGTGAATGCATCACAAAGCAACAACTAACAAGAGAAGAAGCCTAAAGTCAACAAAGTAAACAAGAAAAGAAAAGAAATCTCTGGAAATTAGAATAATGATTCAGNGCCATTTTGACTCTTTCACGTCACATCCTGCAGAACAATAGCGCATGCTGATGATGTCTCGGGTTTCACGTCACCATCCAACATCAAAATTAATACAAAACAAGATGATCAGATGACTTGATCATTACTCACCGCTGAACCTCAGCGTGTCCAGACTGTATTTGGCCCATTTTATTTGTAGAAGCAGCAGGAAGACCTGATTGTAGATTTTCTGACACTCTGAACTAATGACAATATCTACAGGCCATGGAACCTGGCAAGGATACACAGAGAAATGAAATATAATGCAAATTAGTGGTTAATATTCTGAAAAGGGTTTGTTAGGTTACCTTATAACTCAGCGTGAGACCATCGAGGTTATTGATTGGCTGTTTTTTCTTTGCGGGATCAATCGCCTCCAGAAAGATCGACAATCTGCGAAAAAATACACGGAGGTGAGACACGAAACAAAAGACGTTCACCAAAGCCGATTGCTAACGCTGGTGCATTACCGGCTGCTGTCCACCGGGTGGCGCTGTCCCACAGCCTCCTGCAGCTGCACGTTGAGGAACGCCAGCTGCTGCCAGCTCTCCTTCTCCAGAACCTTGTCAAAGATGGCGGTGTAGAAGTCGTACATGGTGTCGCCTGCCTCCAACAGGAAGTAGTTTCTCATGGCCTGGAGGTATCCCAGCAGCCTGAGAGAGGAAGATCACCACATGTGATGACTTAGCTTCAACCAATCAGTAAGCAGTTGATGATAGGACCCGCCCTCGAGATCTTTTCGAGGTTTCCTGCTTCCTTAACTTCCTGTACTTCGCAGCAGCTGCTAAATAGACTCACCTGTAGTCCTTTTTTAGGGTTCTCATGAGATTCCCGCAGCACTCGATGTATCTCCTCTCGATGTGTGGGTACAGGCAGGAGCGCAGAGTCAGCTCGAACGTCTGACACGTCACCGACTCGGACGACCGATCCACGATCACGTCGGCGCCGGAGAACTTCTCGTGGAAGTCTTTCTGCTCCAGATACAGCCTGTGAGAAGAAGTAAATGTAGCTATAACCAGATAAAAAGTATGGCGTGGCGATGTTTAACTGAGATGAGACGATCACCTGGCGAAGTTGATGGCCAACAGCGGGTCGTGGATGTCATCCAGCTCCAGGTGACGCGCCACGATGGACTGCATCTTAATGAGGCTCCTCTTGGTGGCTTGTTGCTCGGTTACCGTATCCGTGGGGGAATCTTCTCCGCGGCGCAGACGTGTCTGCACTGACTCCAGGAAGAGCGTGTACAGACTTTTCCTCTCTGCATCTGAGATGGAAAGAGAGAGAGAGAGAAAAGCATATCAAATGAGTGTATTATATAAGTCAGTACTGTATAATCAGTGTGTGTGTGTGTGTTTTAAATCATGGCTTTCTCACCTCTGGAGGAACCGTCGGCCTGCTCGGCTTCTTTACAGTCCAGGTTCTTGAGCAGCTGCATGGATTTCCCCGCCATGATGATCTGCTTGAGGACGGGTTTGAGGAAGGACACCATGGTGTGCTGTCTGCTGCTGGAGCTCTGATCTCCTCCCGAGCTGCCGCTGGCCGTGTCGCTCAGCCTCTCCTCGCTGTCCACGGCCTCGGACACGCTGTACAGGGTGTAGGTGGCGTACCAGAAATCCCTGTGGTTCACCGGCACGTCCTTGTTCCTGACGCACACGTGGGCAAAGCGGGGTCATACGAGGTCACTTCACGTCTGATATTTACCGCATGTGTCCTAAAGAAATATTCGGACAGCTCTAGTACCACTTTTGTCACTCTACTGAGACTTTTATGCCAAAATTCAAGTGTCTATGTTATCGATTGTTACTTGGTGATTGGTGACTTAAGACACTATAGTTTAGAATATTGTGTATTGTGTAATTGTGTAAATATCGTCACTTATTGTGTATATAACTAGTCACTTAAATTGAATGAGTTCAAATCCAAATCTATGAGTTGAAAGTGAAGAAAAATCTCTAGCGCTGCAGTGAGTAGCTAAAATATTATTGTGCAAAATTTAAATAAAATTAAATGATTGGAAAGTTTATGACAGTTAAAGGAATCCCTCACTGCATGAGTCTAGTTAAATATGTATTTCACTCTTCTTACCTGTACATGAAATGATTAAATCATAAATAAACATTTAGATGTGGATTTGCGTTTGAATACATAAATATTGTTCAGTTTATTCTGACAAGTGTATCCCGATGCAGACATTTATTACCTCTGGATTATAAACTCTTTAGCGGGGTCGAACAAGTGACCGTGAACAATCCACTCGTCCACTATCTCGAGGTAGGGCCTGACCGTTTCAACCCAGAGGGAGAAGAGCAGCGCCACCTGGCCACACAGAAAGAAACTGAGCATCGCATCTTATATATATATATATATACACACACACGTTTTATCTGCAACTTCTTATCGAGTTGATAAAGCAGATTAAACTCATCCCCATGCAGACTTACTGCCTGTACTGAAGCTTCCCCGACACTGTCGTACTCGATGATGGCTTTGTACAGGGTGTTGAGGAGGTGCGAGGCTCGGACCACGTTCGGCGTGCCGGAAGGCACCTCGGCCACGCCGGTGCAGAAAACCCTGTGCAGCACGGTGATCTGCGCCAGGTGAGGGCTGAGGCGCTCCAACACAGCCGACAAAGTCACAGTCTCGTCTGCAAACCGAAAAATACAAACAGGTTTGCATGCAGAAGCTGAATCCTTGATTCAAACAAACAAACAAACAAACAAAAACAGCATTTGGGCCGTGATCAGAGTCAGTTTGCGTAAAACAGACGCGTGTCTCAGTTATGCACGACTCTGAACTTTAACTTAAGCTTTTTTCCCCGTGTATGATATCAGCTTAAGGCAGGAGCAACGCCACCATCTGTCAGTTTGATGTGACTGTGATATGTCATGGCGAAATTCATGTTTTGGCTGTAAACACACTAGGAAAAAAACACATACATACGCAAATATGACACTATTCATTAATATTAATATTAATATTCCTTTAAAGTCCACAAAAAGACTTTTTCACACTGAGGATAAACACAGAAGAGATGCATAAAATTAAGAATGAACTAAAAATGAGCTGTAAGTGTAGCAGATGAGTGCTTGGTCAGCTTATCCTTCAAACCATGGGCACGTTTTCCTTACAGAATGAACAAAAGCATTATCATTATTTTACTAATTTGATACAAAATAGTGAATTAAATAATAATAACAAGAACAATTATGTTTAATTTATATTGTGGCTTTTGCACTTGCTTTATAATTACAACAAACGAGCAAAAAACAGAAAAAAAAAATATTTTGTGTACAAGTACGAGTAACTGTGTCAGAGTGTGTTATAAAAAATAAAATGCAAAATGACAGGATGTGCTGGATCAAGTGCTATTCTACGCGCGGCCAATATTAATGTGGAAGCCATTTTGTAAAATTAAACCAGTGATTAAAGTGATAAATACAATTAGGACTATTCGCGCGGCGAAATACTAACACACGTTTGTTTCAACGCTCTCCATCTTCTCATCCATATATATTTGTACTATTTTTCATTATTATGCTACATCGTATTACAGTGGCGAAAAAAACGTAAACCCTGACGTAGGTTTTAAACTCAGCGTGACTCACCTTTGCTGATGATATCTCTCTCGATAGCAGACAGCTCCTCCTTAAAGCTGCTGAAGTACTTGTACAGCGCCCACACAAACGCCTGGTAGGTCCTGAACGGAGGCTCCGAGCTCTTCTTGGAGGAGGAAGAGGAGGAAGAGTTGAGGCCGGGAGGACACGGCTCCGTGCTGTGACCAGTCACCTCATCGATGAACCTCTGGAGACGGAACACCGCCTGGCCGTACGCTGCGACGTGCTCCAGAATCGAGCGCAAGCAGTTCTGCAATTTACAACCATTAGAAAGATAACATAAATTATTATTCTAAAAATATATTTATAATATCCGTTCAGCGGTGCTCCACAGGGTAGAGAGGGGGGCCAATACATTTTATAGAGCTACAGATGTGCTACGGTCATTAACTAAACACTTCTACAGCATGCACATCTGTCTTTAAAGAGTAATCTCCATGTAGGTGTACCTAATAATCTGCCCACTTCGGTGTACAAGACACACAGGAAGTGATGAGGCTGATTTTAGCGTTTATGCTCCGAAACCGCAATATTTCTCTATTTTTATATTTGTTGTATCGTTTAATATTTTAGAAACAATTATTTATTCACATTTTATTTTTTCAAATTTGGATTAAATATTTAACTCATTTTTTTTCCCTTGAGCTACAAATCCGTTCCTTAACCCAAACCTTATTTTATTTCATTTTTAATTTATTTTACCTTTAATTATTTTACATGTACTCTTTTTTTGAATTACATACTGTTAGAACTTCTATTACTTTTTTATTTTCTCTGCTCTTTTCTTTTTAAATTCGTACAATTTTATTTATTTATTTATCACATTTTATGTATTTATTTATTTTTGAAAATGACTTTGAGCTGCATTGTGATGTATGAACAATGCTATAATATATTTAAATTCTTAAAATATCTTAAGTTCTCTAAACATCTTAAGTTTTTAAGACTGATTTAAGTACGTAAAACATTGATACTAGTTTTTTCTGAAACGTTGCCGATTTCTGTACGTTAACATTGCACACATTCCTGAACCTTTCAGACAAAAAGAAAGAAACGGAAAAGAAAAAAACAACAACAATCGCTGCTCACGTTGGTTAAGTGTGTGACTACTACATCGTTCCTCACGCTGACTTTGCCATCATGGTGCTGAAATATGAAAAGCCTCTTCACCCCTGATAAAAGCCTGAGCAAAAATAAAGAACAAAACCAGTGAATTGAGTTGAGTTAAGTGTTTAATATCAGCTCTAATATATGAATGAAGAACGCCGAGGCAGCTAAAACGGAGCTATTATCATGCAGCATTACCACAGAGTCTCTCGGATCACTTGGGTTTCCGTGACGAAAGCTTTCTCCTCAGGCAGGTAGAGCGGGTCTGTGTTGTACAGATGCTGATCCCTGCACACACACACACACACACACACACACACACATTACAGAAACGCACTACAGTAACCATCAAGCGGTAACGGATTTAATCATTCATAAATTCCTCACTGATTTATGAATTATTATCCAGAGATAACGCCCTGACGTTCACTAATGTCATAATAATTCATTATTGCAGCAGCTGCAGATTTATATTAACGCGCTCGTTCTAATACGTTGTCGTTTCTATAGTAACAGCTCATTCACACACACTTCACATATACGCATGTTTATTTTTTTGGACTAGTTAAAAGGGTATTATTAGGTAAGTTTGGTCAAAATTTGGCAAGATTACATCTCTAAAGGTTAAACAGCTGGAGCTGAATACGATTCGAATTATTTTATTTTCCTCCTTACGCCCGTTCCTCTTATTCCCGCCCATGTGCACAAAGCTCCGCCCCTAGAACCTGTTTTTGGCATTAGCAAGCACACTCAAGCGCAATCAGACATTCAGCTGCTACTCTAAAATAACTCTATAGATGGTAGATGGCTGTACAGGAAGGTTTCTTCTCACCAGACGTTAAGCAGGTTGGAGTGCAGATGGAGGCTGTGTGGAAAGCGCGACGAGTGAGGAACCCAGTATGGAGTCACCACGCGCATCTCCAGCCAAGCCCGGGCATCCGGTTCCCCCACTGTAATAAAGACGGTCGGTGAACTGACCCGGTCCACGCTGTGTCACTGCTTCACCAGCGAAACGAGTCCTCTTACCTGTCCAGCTGACCTGCACCATCTTATCGTTCTGCTCCTGATCTTCCTGTGGCGTTCTGTCCACCTGTATCCCAGAATCCTCTCTGCTGATGGGCTGTTGACTCTCTTCCTCCTCACTCTCTTCCTCAGACCACTCCTATACAACAAACACGTATACTCCCGAGTTAATTTCACACACACATCACGTTTTTCCCCACAGGATCACAAAGCCACGTTGCTGTTACCAACGGCAAAGTTGATCGCTTTCCCGTATCAGCATGCCCTGAAGTGTTTTATTCCTCTTACACAACAGCAATGTGTGAACAATTACAGTTTTTATTTCTTAAAAACTGTCATACTTTTTTTATCCTTTTATAGTTACATTTAATGTTCCAAGAGATGAGTTCTCCCTTAAGTTACAGAAGCTATAAACAGTCATTCTTTCCCAGCCTCTCTTTTTTTTCTCTCTCTTTAAGTTAATAAGACAAAAAAAAAGAAAAATCGTCACGTTACTGAGAAAAACGTATATCCTGAAGATGTCACTAAACAAAGTTATAGCTCTGAAACTGGAGACTCCTTCCATAAATATTAAAAAGAAAACTACACGTGCTGTTTAATCCGTTTATACGGAGCGTCCATCGTACATACCTGTTACTATAGAAACGCTAACATATCAGAACGAGCGTGTTAATATAAACCTGCGCTCCCGTCGGACCTGCTGTTATAGAGAATTAATCAACGCCTCCTGACCAATCAGAACCCTGGACTCAGCAGTGCAGTGGTCCTCACCGGAGTGTCTGGAAACGGCCCTGTGTCGATATCTTCTCCTTCCATTAGATACTTCGCCCAGTCGAACTTGTCCTCTTTGTCTGCAGAGAGAAATATCGTTAATATTCGTCTCATTAACAGCGAGGCACTAACACGAGACACTAACACGAGACACGAGGCACTAACACGAGGCACTAACACGAGACACGAGACACTAACACGAGACACTAACACGAGACACGAGACACTAACACGAGGCACTAACACGAGGCACTAACACGAGGCAATAACAAGAGACACGAGACACTCACCCGCTTCTTTCAGCCGGGGTCGCTCGCTGTAGCTCGTGTTGGATGGAGAATCAGATAAAAGCAGCAACAAGGACAAAATACTGTGATGGACATCGGTCTAGAGGAAACGGAAAGAAAGGGCGAAACGTTAGCGCAGAAATACACGGCGCTGTACGGGTTCAGTCCTGCTGCTGCGGGTTCTCGGGATCTCACCATGGAGCCCTCAGTGTGAGGGAGAGGAGAGCGCAGGAACTCGCTGGTCAGTCTCATCCAGCTCTCCGCTTTACACACGTCAGAGTGCACCATCAGCTTTTCGTAGATCCTGAAATTAGAAAAACGCAACTCATCAAACTCACTCACCGAGGCTGCCTTTCATATCGACTACCGATAACGATATTATGATCTACTGAATCCTGGGCTCTGATTGGTCAGAAGGAGATGAATTCTCTATAACAGCAGCTCTGGCTGTAGTTCAGCTGCTAAATATCACAGGTTTATATTTTCTTTCCTCCCAATGTATTTTCTTACATGTTTATATGTAGCTAATAACGTAAGCAATAGTTTGACTATTTGAATATACGGTGTTGACAAGGTGCTGAAATTCTCACCCTTTTATAGAGCGCTGCACTTTGTGACTGCTCGTGTCCAGGAAGCGGTGAAACCTGTCAACCATAAGAAAGAAAACTTCAGCCAAAAGTTCATCACGATCACATTAGGAGTGGAGCGAAAATCTAAACTTTATTTCTAAATGGCTTTACAGTTAAAGAAGTAAAACGGGGGGTGTACAAACTTCTGCATTCGACTGTATAGCCAATATTTAAGTAAAGTCCTGTACTGTAAAAATGTTTAAATACACTTCTGACATGCAGAGGGGATTTTTATTTGCTCTGAATCCTCACTTGAAATTGGACCAGGCGAATTTGAGAGCCATCTGGAAGTTCTGGTCCTCTTCATCCTCTATCCCACTCAGGTGCATGACGAGGTTCTTCACCTCCTGCTCCAGATCCTTCTCAAATTTAGTCCAGTGTGCCATCCTGAGCTCTCTAGCTCTGTGTGTGTGTGTGTGTGTGTGTGTGTGTGTGAATTTAAAAGCTATAATACTTCACCTCTCCCTCATACACACATCTATTTAATCTGCTAAACTGCTAGCATTACGAGTAGACATGCTAGTGAATCCAGCTAGCCACCGTTAACCGTTAGCCACATTTTAGCTTTTATTAAGCTAGCATTTCGATGATTTGAGAATTTAAGTTGTGACGCGGTGTAAATTCCGCGGACTTTACGGTTTATTACAGAAAAATGCAGCTCCACTTTGATTATAAATCTAAATTCAGACACAGAAATGTCTCGACCGCTTCCCTGTTCTCGTCTTGGCGCTTCGGTTGTTATGGTGCTGCTTCTGTGGTGAGAACCGAAGATGCTCAGAGCTCATTATCGCCCTCTGGAGGAAAGGCGGAGTTACTGATGGCTCATTATCGCCCCCTGTGGTTTAGGAGGGTTTAGTTTTAAACGATACACGTAAAAATGGTATAATGTAGCTTTCTCTTCTCCATTTTTTTAATAACCTGCCAATTCCCACCCACCAGCCAGCTCTCCTCTATCATTCGACAGCTACCAATCAGGTAAGGTGAAGGTTAACACATGATTCCTCCAAGACCCCTGAAGCAAGCAAACCGGGTCTTCTCAAACACACTGAACTTCTGAACTTCCGAAACACACTCGGAGAAAAACGCTATCCACCCTCTTCCGCATACATGAACTCACAGACACCCACGATTGCCTGCTGTCGCTGTGATTGAGAGTAAATGGAAATGAAAAAGGTAGAGATGTAATCAAGACCGCAATCGCCAAATCTGAGACCTGGACTAGCCGAGACTTGGGTCAAGGCCGAGTCAAGTCCAAATGAAAGCAAAAAAAAAGAGTCGAGATCAAGACCAAAAACCATCATATCATTTTCAAAGCCAAGTCAATACAGAAAACCTTTTGAGTTCTAAATGCAGATTAAAATCGGTGTTGTGTATCCTCGTAGCAATGTTTTTCATCTGCAAGCAAATATATATAAAATGTACTAATAACATTCCATGAGCATAAATTATATTACTGTGTGTGTACAGCTGTAATAAATAGTTGAATACTGGGACAGGTTATACATTTTGAAAATTGTCTTGCCATTAATAAAACCATGTACAACACATGATATGTTTCTGAAATCCTCAAGGTGTTGACTATCTACATGTGAAATTAAAATGTTTATATCATTTTTTTTAAAGAAGCATGGATTACCTACATGTCAGGACACGTTTAATGACGTTTGGTCATTTGTGACGCGTATTTTCATTAGTTTAGACCTTTAGACATCCTCAATTACTCGATTACACATTATTTAATTTGTTTCATAATAATGATTAAATAATAAACATGACTTATTTTTGTTACAGTAGTACATCTTTTTGTAGATATGCATCATAAATATGTGGAATATATTAGTTTTATATATTAGTTATAACCTTTAAAGAAAAAAAATAGCCAAACTCTATGTAATTTTTTATTGCCTCAAGATTTTTGGGATCAATTTTGTTTTTTAATGCTGACCACGCCCACTTAGATGACGTCACATGGATTAAATCCTTTGATTTCTATCAGTACAAGTTTTGACTATGACGCGTTAGCCTAGAAAATAAAATCTGCCCAGATTAAAAAGTCACAGAAAATTTCTTACTAATATTATAATTTCTAATAATATTACTAATATAATATGGTGTAATAAAGCTTTTAGGTTTTCTATAAAAATGATGGAAAAAAGTGTCCTTTGATATCAGTAGTAAAATGGCCCTAAGACTTTATTTACTTTATAAGTAAATGTTTTCTTTTTATTTTTTTTTTTTTTTTTAAAAAGCCATAGTGGTTTAAATAAATGCTGTTTATTTCTTATAAATATTATGTTGCATAGAAAGGTTTGTACACAGTAGAGCACTCATTTAAGGACAATAAAACCACCATTGTGACTGTTACACCAGTGGTTTATTTTTTTTCCACCTGAAGGGGGCGTGTAAACTTACGTCACTGCAAAAACAATCAACACCCGCACAAAAACTCGTGTAAAGGTGCGGGGTCCAGCGAGGACGACCGGAAGCTGATGTTGGTGTAGAGGCGCTGAAGCCAGAGGAGAGGAGCGGAGAGGAGAGGAGAGGAGAGGAGACACCCAGCCGAGGCTCGCCGAGGAAATGAAGCGGCGGCTGCACAAGAAGTATATCCTCCTAATCCTCGGCTACTCCGTGGTCTTGCTCCTCATCCCGTACGTGTTGGACTACCACAGCAAGTCGGCTCAGGTGCGTCATGGAGCTCGGGAGCAGCGGCAGCAGCAGCAGCAGCAGCGGTGTCCGGATCTGGAGAACACCATGGCGCTGTGGAACGCGACCGAGCCCGCGGAGGAGGGCGCAGGAACCAGGAACCGCACCAAAACGCACATCTATCTCCACGCCACATGGAGAACAGGCTCGTCCTTCCTAGGGGAGCTGTTTAACCAGCACCCGGACGTGTTCTACCTGTACGAGCCGATGTGGAACATGTGGCAGGCGCTGTATCCGGGCGACGCGGGGAGTCTCCAGGGCGCAGTGCGGGACATGATGAACTCGCTGTTCCGCTGCGACTTCTCCGTGCTCAGGCTGTACGCGGGCTCGGCCAACATCAGCACCTCGTTTATCTTCGGCTGGAAGACTAACAAAGTGATCTGCTCCCAGCCTCTGTGTGCAGCGTACAAAAAGCACCAAGTGGGACTCGTCCAAGGAGACGTGTGCGCCAAGTGCGCGCCCAGAGACATCCGAGAGCTGGAGAGGGAGTGCAAAAAATATCCCGTGGTGGTTATCAAGGATGTCAGAGTGTTAGATCTGGGAGTGCTGGTGCCTCTGATGCGAGACCCTACACTCAATTTACAGATCGTCCAGCTGTTCAGGGATCCCCGTGCCGTGCACAACTCCAGGCTCAAGTCCAAGCTGGCGCTAGTGCGTGAAAGCATCCAGATTCTGCGGAGCAAGAAGCAGAGTGACAAGTACAAGCGGCTGCTGTCGCCTGGGAACAGGGTGAACCGTGCTGAGAGCTACGTGGCCGGCGCCATGGAGCTCATCTGCGACAACTGGCTCAGTGACATGCTCCTGGTGAACAGTGCACCTCCATGGCTCAAGCGCAAGTACCTGCAGATCCGCTACGAGGACCTGGTGCTGCATCCGACCAGCGAGCTGCACCGACTCTACCGCTTCGCCAGCCTGAGCTCATCTCCGGAGCTGGAGCAGTTTGTGATGAACATGACGCGAGGACAGGGATACTCCTCAGACCGGCCCTTCCTCATCTCTGCGAGGGACGCCAAGGAAGCCATCTTCGCCTGGAGAGAGAGGCTGAGCGTGGAGCAGGTGGGCCAGGTGGAGGCTTACTGCAGCGAGGTGATGCGCCTGGACCCTATGCTTTTCTCCTTGGACCTCGTCTCGATGTCATTCTCTCGAAAAAGTATTGCTTGTGTGCAGTCCGGGGGGGTGACCTATTCACCCGTAAGAGATACTCCGTGATGCAAAACTAGCTTCATATGTGAGGAATAACACTCTCCGTGTCATGCTGTTATAGTAAAATAATCAACAACGCAGGGGTGAAGTGAAGCCAAGTCACTGTTACCACTCTGAAGTTGTAATTCTCCTGTACCAGCATGTCTCAAAGTCTTTTTTCCTCTTATACCACAGCAATTCGCCAACGATTATACTTTTTAATTAATTAAAGAACAACACAGCATAGGTTTTTTTTTATCCGTTTATAGCTACCTTTGATGTTATGGAACATCCACAAACAAGTTACTTCCTATTCTTCCTTCAGCTATAAACAGTCGCGTACTGTCCTGAAAACTTAAAGTCGCAGCTTTACCTCTGACACTGGAGACTCCTTCCGTAAATGTAAATCTGTTTATGCGGCGCGTCCGCCGTACACGTCCCTGTGAATGAGCTGTTACTATAGAAACCATAACGTATTACAACGAGTGCATCGATATAAACCTGCACTACTGTTAGAGCTGCTGTTACCGAAAATGAATCAACACCTTCTGACCAATCAGATTCGACAGTGCTACATCTGAGACACTAAGTTATTGTTTCTATAGTAACAGTTCATTCACAGGGACGTGTACGGCGGACGCTCCACGTAAACGGATTAAATAACGCGTGTAATCGTTGATACGGTGATGGTGAAGTCTTCTGTGAGGAAGTGGGTTTACTCACAGGCTGGTGAGTGAAAGACTGTTTATAGCTGCTGACCTGCTTCATAGACGTTCCACAGCATTAACTGTGACTATAAATGGATAAAAAAAAGTCTGATTTTTCATTCTTTAATGAATAAAGATTGTAATCATTGTCCGATCTCTGTGGTGTGAGAGGAGTAAAACACTTTTCATGCCTTACATATTTAAATCTGAGACATTTACAAATCACTTTGCGAATATGCAGATGTTCGTGTGAAAAGAGCAGGCCCGGGGTGACAGCGAGAGGAAAAACCCTCTTAGAGAGAACAAAGGAGCAGCACGTATCCTGTGTCTGTAAAGCGTTTAAAGATGACAGCTTCACTCGCCGTGCAACGGAGTAGTCATCTCCAGTGCCGAGTCTACGTCAGACAGATTCCAAACAGGCGGTTTTCTACGTGTGCGTGGTGGAGAAAATGGGTGGAAAAAAAAACAACAACCGAACAAACATATCTCAGGATCTTGAATTTATTCCACCATTTATTCAGCCCTGTATTCATATTCATTTATCGCTGTAATAATTTCTTCACATTACAGAGACTACTAAACGTGACATAACAGCATGCAGATCTGTTTTCAGCCGTGCAACTCGCTCCTCTGTGGCTGCATCAGGCACCAAAACCACATGTGACCGAAATGTTCTGCGGCTTGCTTTCTCAGCGTGTACTTCTGTACACCGTACAGCCTTTTTCTGTTCCTCTCCACGCCACAAAACATGCCATGGCACCGCTTTAGTCAAAAACGAGTCTTTCAGTTTAACAGGACGACCTCAGAGACTTGTGAAATGCTCGAGTCGTACTTCACAACAAGTATCTGAGTGAAAAATAAACTCGGATTAAGAATCTAAATGCACTGAGGTCGTGTTTATAGGGACGTAGTCCAATGTGAATGTAGATAAAGGCAATAAAACTATACAGCTCCGGAGCAGAGGGTGAGGAAAGCGGCCCAGCTGTGTCATTTACATCTGTATGCAGTTGCACTTAGAAACTGATGAGCCATTACCCAGCTGTGAAATGTGACAGAGTGACGTAACAGCTGGCGAGTTTTCAGAGGTTTCCTCTCTGTCATGTCCACTCTTAGCCACCACTTCCACCGTCGTCACTTGGTGAAGCGAGTGGACAGTGATATCGTTGTCGAGTGAGTGATCGACACGCTACATACATGCATTGTTTACGTGATAAAACCTGATTTTACTGGGTATGTAGTGTCTGTGTTGTAGAAATAACTGTCTCAGACTAGGCAGGCGAATATGAACGTGCTCTGGGCATCCATGTTTTTCTGAGCTGAATCACTGCACTGCTTTTAGATCGGAAAATCAACTGGGAACTTTCCGACTTTCGAT
>CM074946.1:1317120-1344775 GCA_037577455.1 Pangasius macronema
ACAGGTGAGAATCGGTGGTGAAGGTGGCAGCAGTGAACCACTTCGCTCACCTGTCACTATAGCAACAGCTCACTCACGGCGACACGCTACATACATGCATTGTTATTTAATAAAAAATGGATAATTGTTAATACAGTGAAGTTTCCAGTCATCCAAAGAATCCATTTCTACTGCAATTCATTTGTACTCAGAAAAATCAGGCCTCTGACACAGAAAAAAAAACCTGAAGACACAACAACATGGCGGTGCACACAGTCAACAGTCAACAGTCAACAGTCTCCCTTTGTTTACGTGATAAAACCTGATTTTACTGGGTGTGTAGTGTCTGTGCTGTAGAAATAATTGTCCATCGTCTTAGACTAGGCATGCGAATATGAACGTGCTCTGGCCATCCATGTTTTTCTGAGCTGAATCACTGCACTGCTTTTAGATCGGAAAATCAACTGGGAACTTTCCGACTTTCGATTCCAGTGGCTTAAAGCATTAATTCAGCTCAGCTTTTAAAACCTAGGAAAGTGCTGATGTCGCATTTTCTCAGGATTTATTTCCAGTTCCTTACAGAAGAAGAGGCTTAGCCCGAGTGCCGTTTGTGCTGAAACGTGCTTTTCATGTGCTGAAATGAAAAACCAGCTCATGTGACAACATCGCACAACACTCTTAGCCGTCCTAGCTAGTCACAGCTAGTCACGGCTAGTCACGGCTAGTCACGGCTAGCCACAGCTAGTCACAGCTAGTCACGGCTAGTCACAGCTAGTCACAGCTAGTCACGGCTAGTCACAGCTAGTCACAGCTAGCCTAGCCTGTTATGTGAGCGAGGAAGGAATAATTCTCCTCGTAGGAATTTGTGTACTGAGAAAAACGCTGGATGTATTGAGCAAATTCTGAAAGTAAAAGCTGTTGTTGGTTTTTTTTGGTCTTATGGAACACCGTGTAGTTTAGCTGTAGTGTTCTTAGTGATGACTGTAACTCTGGTGATGAGTAGGTTCTTTGTTTTTACTGTAGCTTTGAAAGAAGAAAATGCAGGGATGTCGCTAAAATGTCGTGGCTCTCCTCAAGTTCGCTCGCTAGACTCGGTTTTTCACCAGCACTTTGTCCTCGATCGCTTGCGCTTTCTCCTGTTAGCATTCTGAAAAAAGTGCTGGATGTAACTGAACTCTCCTTGACTCTCCACCGTGACAAAAAACAGGCACTTCCTGTAGGATTACATGTAAAACACCAACTCTGAAAGCGGACTTACTGCGCTCTGTAGTTACGGAGTATAAAAATAAAAAAGAAAGGAGTACAAAAGTCTCTCTGAAATGGTTTAATTTAACATCAGCGTCAGCGGCGCAGATGGACACGATCGTAATCCGGTTAAATATATTCAATTTTCCCGACCACAGAAAAGGAAACTTGTTGTGTAACATTCCCTTTTTATGCACTGAGGCACTCCTGCGGTTTGTTTGAAAGCCACCTGGCAGGACTTCACTCTGGGACACCAGTGGGATTTATTCCTGTGAAAACAAACCTGGAACAATAGACGTGGTTTTAAAACTCCTCTCATAGTGTCCTTGAAGTTAATAAGACAAAAAAAAACACACACACAGGTTGTCACGTTACCGAGAAATCGCAAAGCGTAAACTCCTCTGTCCTGAAGACGTCTGATAACGTAACGCTATCGCTTTAGCTCTGACTGTTACAAAGCGCTGACACTGGAGACTCCTTCCGCTGTTGTTGTGTGGATGGCGGAAAAACAAAGCTTTTCGAACATGCTGTCGTGTGATTGTCGTGTGGTTTTGTCAATTTCAAGATGGCGGAACTTACCGAAATGCTGGTTTCTGAATTAGGTTTGTCACTGTCGCAGTTTTCTCTGTTCAACAGCAACCTGTGCCTCAGTACAGCACACAACAATATTAATTTAAAAAAATCAATTTAAATATCCATTTACAAAAAAAGGTTTCATGCTGTACTTACCCAAAAGAGGGTTTTAGATCGATGGTAATAAGATGAGGAGATGTAAATTAGCGCAGGAGTGATATTGGATCTGAAATGTAGCGTGCTGTGTTTCCATTTAAAAAAATCGATTTTGAAACAAATCCAACACGAAGCTGAAAGCGGTTTTGATCATCACAAGGAGGCTTTCACTGAGCAGTTTCACTGAATATCCACATGATGAAATTCCCATCACTAGTGTTTTATGTATCGAAACTCAAAACTCGAAATTCAAAACTCACTTCACTTAAGAGCCAGAGAAAATATACATAACAGAGTTATAATACAGTATAACTCTCTTATTACAGATGGTCATAGGTGTTCAAAATAGGTGCAAAAATATAAAAGGTGCACTACTTAAGGGTAAGAGAAGGCACACAACTCTGTTGTTACAGTGTCATGCTGTTCTAATGTAAATCAGCGTCACAGAACCTTATGTCACCTTATGTCATCTGACATAGGTGTTCAGTCAGTGTTGACACAGTTTTACACAGGACAACTGTTGGGGGAAAAACCCTTATAAATGTACAGTACAGTATCTTCGACAGTTGTCATACAGGTCCTATGTAGTTGTCATAAAGTGTCATAATGCAACCTTATGTATGTTAATTCAACTTAAAATGGGATAAAAAAAATTACGAAAGCATTTTGTATGAAACTTGACACTTTACCATATATGCATTATGCTTCATATATATTATATACATAATGCCTTATTATATTATACAAGTTATGCATTATACTTTATACTTTTAGAGTATATTATATACATTATGCTTTATATATAAACAATACTCCATTGTTGTTTATACTTCACAAGACTGCCACTGTTACTTTGCCCGCTCGGATGGTACATGTGCAGTGCAGTGGGACCGTCTTGGTGAGTCATTATATGAGCTCATATGCAATAAATGACTGTGTGTGTGTGTGTGTGTGTGTGTGTGTGTGTGTGTGTGTGTGTGTGTGTGCGCGTTCCAGATGCCTAAAGAGGAGAATGAGGGACTGTGAGAGAAGAGACCAGGCTGAAGTGAAGCTACAGTGAGATGCAGGAACACCGTCCGTCACCGGTCTGTGGAGGATTGACACTAGGAACAGTTCCAGCCTGAGGGCAGACGCTCCACGGCGGCGCGAGTCCGAGTCCGAGTCTGAGTCCGACACCGAGGCTTCCAAGGACACTGATTATAACCTGGAGGAGATTAAACACTAACTATGACATTGACGCTGAGACGCCTAGGAGATGACCGAGCAGGCCGTGTATGGATCGTCGGCCATGTTTGATCAGCGCTAATCCTCCAATTCCCTTAATCAGCTACAAGACATGGAGCTCAGAGCTCTTGGCTTCATTGTGTGTGTGTGTGTGTGTGTGTGTGTGTGCGCGTGTGTGTATGTGTGTAGCCTGTGATATGATAACTGAAGTGCCATTTCACTGTCACACTTTATCTTTCACATACATGAGCAATGGAACGTTTGTTAAACACCATATTCTTTCAGAAGCCTTCTGAACAGAGACGTTTATAAACACTTAATAATGCAGCGTAGGCATTTCATTGACGTCTGAAACAGTGCACGGTGGCGTATCCTGGTAGCGACAGGTAGCGCCTCTTAGCACAGGCTACATGTCAGTCAAATATCTGAATGTTTGGTAACACAATACCTAAGAGCAGTGTTCATAAGGTTTCATATGTCGGATGGCTCCTCCTGCTATCTGATATACACTTACATAGACATTTATGTGGCTAATTGCAATTAGCATCAGCTGTCATTAAGATGGTCAAAATATTCATAACTCTGTTATAAGAGTATCACGAAATTGTCGTATGAATTCATAAAATTATTATAAGTTTGGAAAATATAGATCGATAATATACAAAGCTGTCACAACATGGTCATATAGTGATCATAAAATCTTGTAGGCAAAAATAAGAAGCTTTGCTTAAGGGCTAAAGAAAGTATACATAACTCCGGCATGGCAGTGTCATGTCATGGTCATAGGTATACATAAAGATGTTATAAACAGAAATATGAAACTTTACTGAAGGGCTAGAGAAAATAAATATAGCTTTATGACATGGTACTGTGTAGTCATAAAAATGTTTTCAGCAGAAATATGAAATTCAGTGTAATTATATGTATAAAACCTCTGTTATTACGGTGTCATGACATGACCATAGGTGTTCATAAAACACTTATAAGCAAAAATATGACCATGTCATGAAATGTTCAAAGGTGCCCATAAAGATGTTATAAGCAGACATATGAAATTCAGTTTACTTAAAATATATATATATGTATAGCTCTATCATGGCATGATCATAAGTATTCATAAACATGTCATAAGGCAAATTATGAAATTAATTATAAAGGCTTGAGAACTACATAGCCGTGTTATTACAGTGTAACAACTTGATCATAGGTGTTCATAATATGAACCTCACTTTCCTTACTAAGGATCTGAGGAAATATACATAACCCTGTTATTCGTGTATTACGTAAATCATTCCCATGGTGCCGTAACACAGCCTTATGTCACCTGACACGCGTGTTAAGTCACCTGACGTAAAAAGCGATGAAAGCGATGTGACGATGCCTTTACAGCTCCTCCAGTGTGTGTAGGTTTGTCAGTTGTCGTATGACCTTGTGAACACTGCTCTGAAGCAGAATGTTAGCGAACGTTTATTAAATTAATGATTTCTACGTGAAGACAGTATTATTATTATTATTATTATTATTATTACAAATAAAATTTATCATCTCATAACGAACTAACATGAACTACGTCGAGTCGAACTCGTCCTGTGAACAAAATGGATATTTATGAGTACATTTTGTAAATAAAGAGTTTTTTTTTTTTGTAGTAAACATCGTCTCTGTTTTTATTCAGTAACAAAGCAATTCCCTCATATTTGATATATTGCTACTGTAAACCAGGTCAGTTTAGTTGAATACATTGATATATGGTTTGAGATGTACAGTTGTCTTTAATGCATACACACACGTTTTGTCAGACAGGCTCGAGTGCAATTTCACATGTAATAAGGAGTAATAAGCGTCGACGCTGTCGTCTTGGAATATAGATACATCACACACATTCAACATGGCATCCCTTCTTTACTGAGTATAATCTGGACGGAGACGGACACATGCAGGACGGCGAGGTACGAGCCGACAGCTACGGGAGAGCGTAAGGATAACTCTAGACGTATGTACAAATCCGCTGGATTACTCTGGACGCCTCGGAAAAGCAGCTGCAGGAAGTCCCGGAAGTCTCTTTAAGTCTCTCTTAAGTCACAGCTGGATCCAGATCCACCCCAGAAATCCAACGTGGAAGGACATTTCCATCCTGATGTTAGCTTCAGCAGTCAGTTCTGAGGTCAAACGTGAAATGTTTCACAGGGATGAGGATGTTTTCACAGTTTTCGCTCAGGTCTGGGATCGTCCAGCGATAGGATAAAGTCATAACGCAGGAGGCTTTCGTTAAGAAAAATATATAAAGAAAACCAAGATGCTTTAGACAAGCCAAGCGTGAAAGTTACTTAAAAAAAGAAACGCGTCATGAATAAAAGTACAAGTCAATGCAGTTTTGCTTCACAGCCTGTAGCGCAGCATCAGCTTTATCCTGGGATAGCCAGGCAGGCTTGGGGCTTCTAGCTTTAAATCTATGAGAGGAGATGAAGGATGTGTTCTTCCTCTTTTAAATGGATTCTTAATAATCTTAATAATAAATGGATTCATCACTGATTTAAACCCACATTAATATAGTTTAGATCACATCATGATCGTTGAAAAAACACACTCTGAGGAACACGCTATCCGCCCTCTTCCGCATACATGAGCTCACGATTGGCTATAAGCAGAAATTTACTTATGGGCCAGAGAAAACACACAGTACATAGCTCTATCATGACAGTATCATAACATCGTAAATATGCAAAAAATATGAAACTCAATTTACTTAAGCGCCGGAAAAAAACATACATAACTCATAACAGATGTGTGTAGCGATCAGGGAGTGTGAAAGCGAACGCATGCTTCCTCTGAGACACGGGAAGGCAGCCATGTTTTTTTTTTTCCCTTCCCCAAACTGCTTTCTAACAAACCCAAAGGCAAGTGCTATCTGCCCTCTTCCACATACATGAGCTCACAGGCGCACAGGATTGGCTAGTGTCGCTGTGATTGACAGGGACTAACCCAAACTTGTTCCTCAGCTACGGACACCAGTAGCTTTATCGTGATTTTCAGACAATAGGGCCAAATCTTTTCTTCTGCAGCACTCGAGAGCTCTGAAACTGTTTTGTGTAACGCAGTTTTAAGTCGTAACATATGCTGCTTTCAAGTCAGATAATAAATATCGTAATTACGAGGTGAACGCACTTGAACGCCACTACGATGTCATGATTACAACTCGGAAACTCGACTTTTACGAGTCAAGGGCGTGTCGGTGGCGAAGTCACTTCTTCGCTGTGTTTCTTTGTTTTGCTTTGTCATTTATATATTTGTAAATACTTTTACTTTTTATTATTTATTTAGTTATTTATACATTTTTTTTTATTTCTACTTTCATTTTCAATCGATTTTGTACTTTAGTTTGTTAAATTAGCTAGCTAAGTTTTGCTTTTGGTGCTAATGTGACTTAGTATTCAATCCAAAATGGTTACATGAAACGAAAAATAAAATATCTGTCTTTAAAATTCATGGAAGAATTTAAGTGAACTTTAAGTTTGGTGAATTCGGATTTATAATTTCGCTAGACAAATGAGCTAGCTAGTCACGTTTTTGTAAATTAGCTCATTATATTAAATAGCTATTAAATGCAAGTTTTGTAGTTTGGTTTGTTAAATTAACTCTTTTGTTTTGTTTCGCTTTGTGAATTAGCTCATTAAATTAGCTAGCAAACTGAGTTTTATAATTTAGTTTTGATTAAATTAGCTAGCGAGTTACAGTTTGTAAATTGGCTAGCGAGTTGTTTTTTGTAATTTAGTTTTGTTTAAATTAGCTAGTTACATTTCATAAATAAATAACTAGATGGTTATTTATAATTTCTATATGTAATTATAATTTTTAATGTATAATTTCTACGTATACGTATCGCTTATTGATTCATTCTTTGTCTTAACTTTATTCTTTTAGGTTAAGCAATTTGAGATAATTTTTTATATATATACATGTATAGTTTCTTTACATTTTTATTTATCATTTGTATATAATTTTTGAAATGTATAATTTGACATCATACTTTTGTAATATTTTACAGTGTAAAAAGAAAAATGAGTTTCCGTACAATGTTCAGTGTTGATAAACATCTACGATTATGCTTCTGTTAAGGTTTTCAGCGGAAATCCTAGCCGTGACACGCCGAATGTAAATGCTCGGGTTTTTTATCAGGAGGTGGAGGAAGTGGACTGATTGTAACCCGAGTCATTAACAGCAACTTTCCAAGTTCATGACGAGGATTCATCTGTCCTGCAGAGAATTTGGACATAAAGGACTGCATTCAGAGATTATTCACACACCGCTCATGATTCTAGCGCAGATGTTAGAGAAGCTTTTTTTTTTTTTTTTAAGCAGCTGCGATAACTCCGACTCCTGCAGCTGAGCGTACACCCGAGTCACACGGGGCTCGCTGCTCATGTTTATGTGGCCTAGCTGGAGGAAAACCCTCGGGAGATACAACACGGACACAGCAGTGCGTTGTGAAAGCGCGAGTCATCATCGCACTGGGGTAGAGGGGCGGAGCCACAGCTGTGCACATCACTCACGTCTGGGTGAAAACAGATAAGTGGGAACGCAGTGTGTAAATGGTGTGTGTTAATGTAGCAGGAGTGATACGGAAACACTGAAGCGCTGAAGATGACCTGGAGGGGGTCATGTGATATATATATATATTATATAAATTCCTTATTTATAAGTTGTTCCTTATAAACTTTTGAATATTTCTGTTTTTTTGTTTAGGCTTTCCAGGGTGGAAAATACTGAGTACTTCTACTTTGTTACTATACTTTTACTCCACTTAAATATTATTAACGTTTAATACTTACGCACTCTTACTCAAGTCCAGTTACAACAGGAAAAAAAAACAAACAAAACACTTTTTACTCCTTACATCTTCATTTTGACCTTCAAGATCCTCATTACAAATCTCAAGCTGCATGAAAATGTTCTTTTTCTTTTCTTTTTTTTTTTCTTACTAAGACGTTACTACAGTTACTATATTTTAACTTTAAGTTTGGTAAGTTAGCTAGTTCAGTTTTGTAATTTAGTTTGTTAAATTAGCTAGCTAGTTAGGTTTTTTTTTATTTCAATAACTAAATTTGCTAGCTAGTTTTTTATGTTTTGTTTTCCATAGCTAATGTGACTTAGCGCTCATTCCGAAAGGATGATTAAACATGTAAGGAATGAAATGGTCTGTACAATTCACGTGAGTTACATTAACTGTAAGTTTATAAATTAGCTATTTAAGTTTTGTAATGTAGCTGGTTAAATTAGCTAGACTTTTTCTCAAGGTCTGTAAATTAGCTCATAACATTAGCTACCTAGTTCAGTTTTGCAATTTAGGTTGTTAAATTAGCTAGCTAGATAAGCTTTGTAATTTAACTTGTAAACTTAGCTAGCTAGGGGTTTAATTTAGTTTGTTAAATTGGCTTGATGAGTTTTGTAAATTGTATTTTAAAACTAATTTTGTAAATTAGCTCATTAAATTAGCTAGCTAGTTAAGTTTTGTTTTTGTTGCGACTTAGCATTCATTCCAAGAGGGTTATTAAATATAAAAGAAATGAAAAATGAAACATTGGTCTTTAAAATTTGTGACCAAACTAAAGAAGTTAATTTTGAGTTTTGTAAATCAGCAAGTTCTTTTTTTTTTTTTTTAATTTAGCTGGTTAAATTAACTAGCCAGTTAAGTTTCGTAATGCATTTTCTTAAATTAGCTAGCTAGTTGAGTTTTGTATGAGGGCGAATGAAAGAAAATCTTTTTCGAAATGTTTGTATTTTGCATCGTTTATCGCAAACACACAGACGTGTATCTGCGAACAATGATCAGTAGAAAACTTTTACTTTTGCAACAACAAATGAAAAGTTCTGCTTCATTTAACTCACCCTCATAATTTAGCTAGTTAATTTAGCTAGCTAGTTAAGTTTAGTTTTCGTCGCTAATGTGACTTGGCTTTCATTCCGAAATAGTTATTACACTTCTGCTACACAGCAAGGCAAATTCTAGGTGTGTGTGTGTGTGTGTGTGTGTGTTATCTGTGTATTTTCCTCATGACTGGCTGCTAAGTGAACTCGACAGCTACGCAACTCGGGCTTGATGAAGCTAAATGATTTAGTTTTTACTCTCGAACACTTGTGTGTGTTTAAACGTTGCTACTTTTTTGACGTTCACTCAAGTAGACTGTTGCCTCCATACTCCCGCTGCTACTTAAGTGCACTTCGTCAGAACTTTTCCCACCCCTGATTTTGGCCATGGCGCTTCAGGAGAGCAGACAATAGGCTCTGGCAATGAGGAAACTTTCAGACACGGCAGATTATATCTCCGTCATTTGTATGCTGGAAGAACGTCTCATTGTGCGGCTCACAAAATCGTCGGCATGAGCTTTGCATATTTACATACAAACACCTCGACCAACATACGAATCATGAAAAACAAGGCGTGTAATGAAGGCTAGGGATATTCTGAATGAATCCAGCGGTAAGACTTGCTGTAATTCTTCTTCCAAAGAAAGTGTGTGTGTGTGTATGTGTGCGCGTGGGAAATAAAAAGAGCTACACTTGGCTTGTGAGGCAGACAGACTTCACATACTAAGGTTCACATTTTTAGCTGTTCAGTGTGGGTGATGGCTGATGGAAAAAAAAAAAAAAAAAAATGTCTCCACCTACAGCCAATCATGACCCACATATCCTCCAGCATGCCCAAACTTCCTCAAAGTTCCTCGCCACGCTCCGAAAATGCAGCTTTCCTATCCGATTGTTTATTGTCTCGAATCACAGTATCGCCAATGTTCTGCGCCTTGTGCAGTTCAGTAAACACACGAGATCTTCTCGCTCAGACTCTTCATCTCTCGCTTTCCCCTCTCCCCTGCCGGAAGTCTTTAAAGCAGCACAGGAGGATCAGATGGAGTGAGGTGTCCTAGGCATGGAGATAGAGTGAGAGAGATGTGCGGGAATGTGCAGGGGGAGTGGTCAGCGTGTTGGGGGCGGAGTCTCAGGCGTGATCTTCCATGGGGAAGACCAGCCGCGTGCCCCGGCTTAGGAGCTCCTGCTCCCGCGAGTCCAGCTCTCTTTCCAGCGCCTCCTCGGAGGTGCTGCCGTTGCGTTTGCCGCTCTTCGGCCCCGACGCCGATGAAGACGATGAGGCGCCGTTAACCGTGATGGCCGTGTCGCCGTACGTCAGCGTCAGGTCCCCGTCCGTCAGGATGAGGTCCGAGTCAGTGTCCCGAAGCTGTTCGCTGTTCTGCGGAGCACAGGGACAAGCGGGAGATGAAGCGGGGGAGAGGGATGGGGTGCTCAGGTGCACACACACACACACACACACACACACACGCACACACACACACACACACGCACACACACACGCAAGCTTAAAACAAAGGATCATGAAGGACACTGTGGAAACACACAAGAGTAAAGAGTGGAGCTAGACTTAGAGCTTTTTACATAAGAGTAAACACACACACACACACACACACTCCTCAGCATGTTCTGACATAACCTCCATGAAGCTAGAACGTTCTGGGATTACACTTACGAAACCACTTACGCTTTGAACTTTAAAACTATTAAAAAAGCACTGACACTGTAGACTCCTTCCATAAATATTAAAGAAACATCTTTATAGAGTTTTCTTTGTTAAAGTACAAAAAAAAATCATGTTTCATTTCATTTCTTAAGAGATGAAACAAATGAAAGAATCAAAGATGACAACAAAAGAACAGAAAGATACAACACACATGCACTGACCTCAATGGGCAAATCAATGGGGCAGATTGATGAGGTGCTGACTGCTGGTTCACTCACACACACACACACACACACACACACACACTCACACTCACACACACTCACACACACTCACAACAGACCAACAACTGATACAGGATAATGACCAAGAGATGAGTTCATCATTCTCAAGCTGTTAAAGAGGTACAGAGAGAGAGAGAGAGAGAGAGAGAGAGAGAGAGAGAGAGAGAGAGAGAGAGAGAAACCAACAACATAGTACGGAGGTGGGAACCGCATTAGGATGCTTTCAGACCTATTACACTGATTGCAGAATCGCAATCAATACCAGGGCCAAATTTATACTTATGTGGTTTAGTTACATAATTAAATGAAGCAAAAGTTAAAAGTGCTGAAAACATTCCCATAAAACTCTTTCATTCATTAGTCATGGAATAAAGTGACGGGGGGAAAAAAGGGAAAGTGTGTGTAGAAAATGCCAACAACAAAAATCCCCCGAGAACAAAGAACATCGAGTTGGCGCTAAATAAATATAAATATATAAATATATAAATATATAAATATCTAGTTTAAAACATTTTGTGCATCCCCCAGAATTCATTTCCTCATTTGCTTGTTCAAGTCTCCAGAACACGTGGCATTTCTACAGCTCTACAGCTCTGTCCTTTGGCTCAGTTTAGCAGCTCACAGCTACCAAAAAGAGAACAAAAGACAAAGCTACGATCCAAAACGCACGCCCGAGTCTGATTTGTGTGTTCTCATCTGAATTAAAAAGCTTAGAAAAGTTTTTTTTCTTTTTTTGGCGCTCTTAAACTGGGCCAAAGGGCAGAGCTGTAGTGCTACAGAAATGCCATGCCTGGTGGAATTTGGACCAACAAAGAAAAAAGTGGAAATAATCTCTGGACGATACACTAGATGCGATAACTAGTTAGGGGGCCAAGCACCGAAAGCTTGTAGGCGCCCTGTTGGAATCTTCTATTGATATCTTCTTCTTCCTCACATGGGACTCTATGGCAGTCCATAGAATACTTTATATGCTTCTTATGAAATTTGGCCCAGTGACAGACGCAAGTCTCATCTACCATCAGAGCAATTTTAGTGTACGTTGCTCAAGCGCTCTAGTGCCACCAATAGGGCAAACTTGGACATACGTTCACAAAAAAAGAACGAGACTCTTCTCCATTTTTCCATCGTTATATTCCTGACCACTGAGTGAAAACAAAGTTCTACAGGAATGTTTTCAGCTCTACACGCACCATTGCTTTGGTCTTGTTTATGCTTTTTTGAGCACTTCAGTTATTTAGGTGTAGTGTGGAACGAAACCAAAATAAAAACAGCAAATGAGCCCAAAAGTGGAAATTTACGCTTTGATTCGGACTCAGCCAATCCGACTCATCTTCTTTCTCTGTGACGTTTTGTAATAGCGGTGCTTCTCCACTGAAACACTTGAGTTCTCATCGTGAGTTCTCATCATGGATAGCGAGATCGGTGAGCTGGTGATGAAAGGACACACCCCCAAACCCCCAGACTTTACATTAATAAGAACTGGGCAATAACTTGGGCAAGTTATATTTATGACCGCCTTTAACAGAATACGGGAAAAATAGCTCTCTATATATTACAGCTGTGAATTGACGGTCCGTTAGCATAAAGGTTGACGCCTTTGGGCAGCTACGTACTCGAAATAAACAGCACCGATGAAGCCCATCTTGGGCAATTATTGTCCATGTGACGCCGGAGGGTGAAATGCTTTCTCAAAGCCAGCGCTGTCACACTGACATTATATTTAGAGCTGTGCCAGACAATCACTGACTTTGCTTTTGTCCATTCGCAATACAAGTGAGGAGGAGGGTGGGCAGGAGGACACGGGCCGGAGAGACATTCAGCTCATTGTGTGTGAGGAGCACAATGGCGGACTGTGAGACATTTGTGAAATCAGCCAAGCGTCCCCGCAGCTACAGTATCAGCATTGAGACGAACAGTGGAATTTGCCAGAATGCATTGGACTGTGACTGCGCAGTGAATAGCTGCGTTCTTCACATCTCGGGATATTAGAAGCGGACGGCTCACGGGGTGCCGGCGCTGAAAGCCTCTTTTGTGTGGTGGAGAACCCGGAGCGCATCTTCTCCCTTCAGTCCGAGTCTGGATTTGTGCCTTTCTCTCTCTGAGCCTTTTAAAACACCTTTCACAGCAGCACAAAAACATCTTCAGTCAGAATAGAGCCTCGATGCTAAAGAACTCACCAAGAGCCACTTCCTCCCGAGATCCGTGAGAGGAAGGAGGTTTAATAAACTCTGGATAAACATTCGTCCGAGTGTCAGTGAGAGCAGTAACGTGGCATCGACTCCACTTTCTGCGTGCTCAGTATTGGCACCAGGACAAAAATAATGGCACCCTTGACAGGGTGGTGTGATGAAGCAGAGTGACAGAACATCCCAAAACATTTTATTACTCTTACACCACAGCGATTTTCCAACAACTACAGTGTTTACTGATTAAAGAACAACTTTTTTTTATCCATTTATAGTTAATTTAACGTCCACGTATATTATTATAGGAGCTATAAACGGCTTTTCCCTCACCAGGCTCTCTTTGTTCTCTCTCCTGAAGTTACTGAGAAACCACATAACATAAACTCCACTGTCCTGAAGATGACCGAAAACTTCAAGACACAGCTTCACCTCTGACTGTTACAAAGCGGTGACACTGGAGACTCCTTCCATTCACCACCTCAATGATTACTCACGTTTTTTTTAATCTGTAGAAGATTCAAATCGCAACAGCATCATTTCCAACATCATTTTGTTTCAAGATAAAGATAAGATCTTTGAAGAAACCTTTTTCTAAGACTTTGGTGTTTTTCAAAATGGCGATTATCTGACTTGACTGGCGACTCCCGATGATCGCATTTGACCAATCAGTGGTCTGCACTATTTCTAGCTCCACCCACACGTCCCTATTTTGGCCTTCTTGGCACCCTGGCAAGAAGGGGAACCAAAACCCTATAAAATCTTTAGCTGATATATCTTGAAATTAAAATCTGACGTGTTGGTCTATTTTCACTTTGGTTAACAGTATCCTACATTACCCACAATGCCATTCACCTTCCAGCTGATAGTGGAGCAGTGCCGACTTATCCTTCTACCCAAAGAGAGTGATGCAGCGGCGCTTTAATCCTTTAGTCTGTCCAGCTCTCTTGCGTCCACTGCTCAAACAGATCAGCTTCCAAAGCTTCAGCTTTCATCCTAATACTGCCATCATCTAACTAGATTGAGTCTCATTGCTGCATTGCATTCTGGGACTCCGAGTCCAACGTTTGCACCACTGCTTCTACGCTGGATTTCTCATTAAAACGCTGCTGAATATGACATCGCTGGAAAATGGTGAGAGAGAAGAAGCTCTTGCTCTTGTGTTTTTATGTCACTATGCCATATTCAGGCTTACTCAACCCTCAGCGTCGTCCTGATTAGCAGCTCCAAGCAAAGCTGCTTAAAAGTTCAAGCGGCGGCACTGCGTCTGAATACCGAGCTAACCTCGGAGGTTAACTATAACGCTGAACGCTTGGGTCGTGTAGCAAATGAACAACCCGAGTGTGTTTACCGTCACTCTTCGATGATTGGACTTTTAAACGAACAAAAGGAGAATAAATGTGCTTTATCGGATCGAGTCTGCTACTTGGGACAAAACAATTTTTACTTCAGCTTTTCTCTAGTTTCATATTTGTTGTATTATTTGACGTTCATTTACGAATTTGCTTAAATTTGTATGAAATAGTTTATTATTTTCTGATTTTTAATGCGCTGTCTGAGCTGCAATTCCTTGCTTATCCAATTTGTTATTATTTGTATCTATTTTTTTTTTTATATTTTACATGATTTATTTTTAAAATTTCTATTCCATCTATTTTTATGCTCCATTCCTTATATTATTTTTCCTCTGTAAAGCGCACTGAGCTGCATTCTAATGCATGAAAGATGCTATGTGACAAAAGTTTGTTATTACTAATTACTATTACTAAGCGACAGCAGCAAAACTGATGACTCAGCCCGTTAAATGCATCCGAAAGCGAGACGGTAACGTTAACAGATGAGAGAACTTCAGCGGAACGAAAAATGGAGTGAATTCGCCACAGCGTTTGACCATCATGATCCGAATTCACCGCAAATGCAATGCCAAACATGCTTTTTATATTAAATACATTCTGACAGATTAAGCCATGTAAATGGAGTTATGGCTGTAGTTGAGTGACAGGATGTGATAACAGGAAGCTTCGCACATGCAAAACAGCACAGTGTGTTCCAGTTAATGCTCTGACAGTCACGTACTATGAAGATAAGTTTAACTTGTGTGGTAGTTTCGAGTTAAATTAAACCAGATGTAAATATTTTCAAGGTTTGACCTTCTGAAATCTCTGTAACTAAGTCATCGACACCAGTCTGGAAATTACGGCATCCAGCACCAATGTCTGACTATCTGCTGTAACCTCATAAGTTAATGTAAATGTCATTTAAGGAAGATATTACACTGTATAATATGCGAGTATGACATTATGAAATGAATAATCATGATGTAAGGGCGTTTTTTCACCACTAAGCTTCACTCCGTCTTTGTTATTACAGAATCTGCTGTGTACTTGTCCGACGTGATTGATGATTTAATCATCCAGAACACTTAGCTTCAAATAAGACAGGAAAATGAGCATTTCTAGCGTTTCAGGTTAAAGGAGAGTGGGAGGAAGGCTGTGCAGACGGTAGCTGTGGTAATCTCAGCTGCATGGTGGATTTTTAGGTGATTTTATAATCGCTTGCTATGGACGACCTGGCTGCCATTTTCTCTGCTGCTCAGAGTGTACGAATGCATCTGATTAGTGCAATTATTAACTTCAATTATCATCACCATTAACATTTGTTAGATTAGACGCTTTGCTGTTGACCTGTTTAATCTTCCACAATCTTCCTTTCTTCTCTTTCAGCTGAAAATCCAAACACCAGATCTTTAAACGGCATCCCGGATAAACAGGGTAGCTGATGCTAGCTAAATCCAGCATACATCCGTAGATTTTATTTCACGTTAATAACTCAAAGCATTCCCCGTGACAGAAAGCGAGAGCGGCCCTCCCAGTCCAGTCGAGAGCGTGTGGGATGGAGGAAGGGGGCGGGGCTTCCACATTGTGTCAGTTAATACCGAAGAGTTCGAAAGACTTACGCAGATTATTCCAGACTCGTACGTCGAATGGCTCATCTCCTGCTTTACTGGGGAGAAACATCCTACAAATATTTAGTGATAATTCGCTTTAGTGGACTTCGATTGTTAAATTGTGGAACTTCTACAAAAAAATGCGTAAAATCTGATAATATAATATAATCGCAGTTAACGTAACGGTAACGTAACGTGGAAGCGTAATATATATTAATATAAAAAAAAAAAGAAATACTTATGACTATCAACCTCAATATTTTCTCAAAACATTCAGCTACTATTAGATTTTAATCTTTAACCTCTTTCTTATTTATATAATAATTTTATTATAGATGCTGGCAGCATCGTTCAGGCTTATGATTTAAGGAAGTATTTATTTTTAGAATTTCTATTCTATTTTTATTTTCTCTATTTCTTACTTCCTCCCTCATGATTTTTTTTTCTACCTTTCTTCCTCTTTGAAGCACTTTGAACTGCATTACACCAAAAAAAAAAACAAAAAAAAAAACATCTGGTCTGAATATGGAGAAGTTTGATGTACTACTGATGGTTTGAGCCATGAATACAACACAACACACACACACACACACACACACACACACACACACACACACACACACACGGGAATGTCTCAGCCATGTATTTACACTGTGTGTGTGTTTTACCTCATAGGCCTGAGGGCTGGTCAGGCAGCGTGCCAGCGGTCCACAGCAGGCCGGTAAGGTGGTGGTGAGAGGAGGCCCGCTGTGGGTCAGGATGGGTTTCAGGTAGCTGTGTTTACAGTTAAGGAGGAGAACAGGAACAAGCCTGACACACACACCTCAACCGTTTCTAATTTACGTTCATCAATATCACGTCTTTTCTATAAACGGCAGTACAACTAAGAGTCTCTTCTTACCCCTGATGAACAAAAATTCACTACAGCTTGCTTTCAAATTCCACATTTGCTCTTTATTAATGTTCCTAGTTGGTAAGTGAGGAATAAAACACTCTTTATACAGCAGTAATCAATTGCAGAGTCTGTAATGTGTCATGTGTACATTAACCAAACAAAAGATCTTTATTTCTTATAATTGCACGTCCTGAAGTGCTCATATACCACAACAATTTTGAATAAACAAAGTTAGTCGTTTTTCCTTAAAAACGTCAGGTGGTGCGTGTTACCATAGATACTGTTACTATAGAAACGATAACGTATCAGAACGAGGGCTTTAATACAAACCTGTGCGTGATATTTATTTATTTATATTTACATTCTCTTTAACTGTGCTAATATTTCAAGAGCTGATTTTTTCCCCACTCTGGTTAAATCTGGTTAATTTCTCTACAAGTAAACCACATGTCACCGTCCTCCAAGGCAAACTCATCACAATCAGGAACACGATCAGGTTCTCAGACGCTCGTGATGTCTTCGGTAGTTACTCATTAAGAGCGCACACACACACACTCACACACGCAGGCTCATCTCTTGGCACGTGCTTTCCTCAGCACTCTGAAGCTCAGTGTGCTAAAGCTATTCAAATGCACATTTAGCTTAATGGCTTTCAGAAGGCTGTCCTCTGCTTTGTTGCTGTGAGAAGCCATTCAAACACAAGATCCATCTCCTTACAATACAACTATCCATCCTGACTCAGAACCCTTTCATAGACGTGAATGAGGGGTTGCGCCACATGACGTATTTTTCAGTGCCCCGTTTAATGACTGAAGCGGCACGCAGCACAAGTTAAAACAGAACAGCTTCTGTTCGTTTATTTTTAATGCTTACATGAATAAATCCTGTATTGCTTGATGAAAGAAAAAACATCATCTTATGAAAAAAATGCATCATCTTATGTCATTTAAGGTCCTCGACTTACTATATCACCTGTAAGTATTTATAATGTATATAACATTACAATATTCTATTACTGCTAAGTATTTAATTTTCAACAGGCCCTTATTTACATATACATATATATATATATTTCCATACATAAATGTAAATTTGGTACAAACAAACCAAGTGACAAAAATAGCAACCCACAGAAAGTCATGCCCTGAAACACACACACTAAAGCTAGCGCTACTATGTGAACGTCCCATGTCACTACAAGCACAGACACACATGTGGCACATCTGTGATAAACACCTGTAAGTCCCCTGGGGAGCTCGTAGACTCAGCTGTGCAAGAAGTGGAAGAGGAACATGAAAACATGAACATTAACTTAATAAGTGCTACAATTAAATGCAACACCTGCCTCTTGTGCCAATTCCCAAAGCAGAAAACATTCAGCTAGTTAAAGATACAATAATTTTCGCTCTTGTTATTGTTTCTTCTAAAGCCACGCCCCTAAAACACATGACCATCTGATTGACAGGTTAGCACAGACGCCTCTTTGTTCTGATTGCTAGTATTCATCACATCATTATACGTTTTCTTTTCTGTTTACAGCCTGAGGCACAACTGACTGTTTCAAAGCTCTGACACTGGAGACTCCTTACAAAAAACATTAAACAAACATCTCCTCAGTTTAAGGAAACTTCATCATATCAACCATGAGCTACTGCTGTGAATGCGCTATTGCTATAGAGACAGTAACAAATTAGAAAGCGCTCATTAATATACAGTCATGGGAAAAAGAAAGTACACCTTCCTTCAGTTCTATGGTTTTATTTATCAGGGCCTAAATGTTAATTGTGTGGTCCTCACCAAGTCCTATAACCAAACAAATGACTTCAGGTGACAACAAAAAAACAACAGATTTCAATATGTAGTCATTTTTTCCCAATAAGTAAACCAACTTTCAGAAACCAGGTGGGAAAAAGTAACTTCTACAGTCATTAAGAGAGTAATTAGCAGCCAGGTGGTACTAATAAAATGCACAAGATTTGTTAATCATCAAGAAGTGTGACTAGCTCTATAAAAGCAGAACTTTTGGCAGTTTGATGTTCTGGACCACTCAGTCGTGTGTCTACATCATGCCAAACAGAAAGGACATCAGCCTTGTCCCCAGAGAAGCAACTGTTGTTGTTCATCATTCTGGGAGGGGTTATAAGGCCATCTCCAAACGATTTGAAATTCGCCACTTTACAATGAGAAGAATTGTTTACAAATGGAGAGCCTTTGCGTCCCAGCAAATTCAGTCCAAGGTCAGACCATTTAATGCTCAAGGATTTAAAGAAAAGCCCAAGAGCTACATCATGTGACCAACAGGCCTGTGTAAGCATATTAAATGTTTATGTTCATGATGGCACAATCAGAAAAAGACCAAAGAAGTATGGTTTTCATGGAAGGGTGGCAAGGAAAAAGCCTGTTCTTTCCAAAAAGCACAATTTAAGTTTGCAAAATTGCCTCTGAACAAACCACAAACGTTCTGGAACAATATCCTTTGAACAGATGAGACCAAGGTAAAGAAGTTCAGGGTTGGGGAAACCAAGCATAGTGTATCACCAAAAACACCTCATACCAACTGTCAAGCATGATATTCACCCTGACCCATTCTCCCAGAGCCTGTCGCTGCATGCTGCACGCTTCCTTCTGGACACGTGGCAGCAAACGTCAAGTGCCTTCTGTTCATTCTGTTTACACAGAGCTGAACTGACTGAGGTGAGTGAGACGAAGGAAAGAAAGGGGGAGAAAAAAGGAAAGAAAAGATGAAGTGAAGTGCAGGGTGTGTACTGTTTCAAGAGCTGCTCAACTCCAAAATGCTGAAAGGATACTTGTGGTCAAAAGTGTACCACAGCCTGAAGAGCCAGGCGCTCTCCTGCTTGGTCTTGCTCTGGCCCTCCTGCTGACTTCCATCCTACAGAGAACAGAAAGGAGAGGAGACAGAAGTCTCTAAGCAACATCTTCATTCACAACAATTCAATTCAGGTTTTATTTGCATGAGAAACTTAGTCACCATTTCAGCGACAGAGACAACAGAGCAACTTGGTGACATTTTATTTTTTTCAGTTGTATGCAAATTAGAAAAACACGCAGTAAAACAATAAATCCAAACAATCGGCACACAGTTTCCCGCGCACGACTTCAATTCCGGGCCGCAGTTAGTTCCCTTTTACTGTCTGACATGCAAAAATGGAACAAACTATGGTTTCATCTTATTTTATTATAAACAACCTCGCATTAAATGTGTACTGAGATGCCTAGAGAAATATAAAGAAACAAAGCTTGTTAGGAAGTAGTAGAGATCAGTGGTGCCTGTAGTGAGTATCCATACAGTCCAGGCAGTTTACACACACCTAGGCTCAATGTTTAACAACTCCACACATTTAATATTACAATATCACTTTTACATACTCCAAGTTCCACCCTTTAAACAGGCTGGAAGAGGCCAGAAAATGACGTGATTACTTTTAGAAGATTCTGATTGGTCGATTGGAGTTAATTGAGAGTGCAAATGTGGCTGTATTTAAGGGCCAGTGCCTTTTTACCCTTGTTAATATGAAAAATGCAAGAAATTCAAATCAAGACCTCAGGGGAGGGAAAAAAAAAACAAAAAACACGGACCTCCACAAGACCAGTTCCTCCTTAGGGGCAAACAATTGAATATAAAAATCCTGGAACCACACAGACACTGCATTATTCAGAAAAAATTAACAAATGAACTCCCAGGGATGAAGGAACTTTGGTTGGAAAGGTTCAACTGAACCCCAAGACTACAATAAAAGAACCGCTGAAGGAGTTGGAGGCATCAGGTACCAAAGTATGGTGGTGGATGGACATCCACTATTATGAGCATCCTATATAGCCTTAAAGGAAAAAGCTTTAAACAAAAAAAGCCAGACTGAAGTTTGCATGTGATCAGCAGCCTTTGGGAGGAGTGTTCTCTGGGGTAGATGAAACAAAAATCTAACTGTTTGGCTACAATGATCAGTGCTGCGTATGTAGGAAAAAGGGTGAGGGTGAAGAAGGCTTTAGTCTGAAGGACACCATCTCAACTGTGAAGCATGGGGGTGGCAGCATCATGTGTGCGTATGTGATATTATATTCTGTTTTTTCCATGATTATGTGATGAAAGATTTAGTCATTTAAGATTTTTGCTGACTCATGATGCATACTTGTCTGTCCTTTGTTCACTTATAACGTACACGTATCTGTTCCTTACTAGGCTTGGGGATTATCTATATGTTCTCGAGTGTGTCCTTTGCATATACCCATTAGCATAAAATTTGACTATGTCCAACTTATGTTTAGATGATGGAGCGTCCCGGCTGTCTTTTTACGCATGCAAGCAATAAACCATCTCTTTTATTATACCGTGGCTCTTGGTCTCCTGATTGTTCAGTCACCTTTCTTCTGGTAAAACTGATCCAGAAAGATTTACAACAGATTTATAGCCCTAACAAATCTGTCAGAGGAAATGTGTGTCTTCAGCTGAGGTGTATGCAAACATTCGGCCTCAACTGTAGCTAGTACAGTTAGCTTGCTTTGCTAATCTAATCTGAGAACAATGCTAGGACAAAGCTGATCAAAGAAAGAATTTTCATACTGATCAGTGGAGTATTTAATTTGTATTTTACTCGCTATTACTGTGTCAAAAAGAAAAGCGCTGGACAGTCCACGACTGCAAGTGACATGCTACAAGCTACACTTGTCACTTGATAGTGCGAACGTAGGATAATGAACAAGCCAGAGGCGACAGCGGTGAGGAAGATCTCCCTGAAGAACCCTTAAGGGCGCTCTAAATGGAACCCAGCCTCTTGGGAGTGACACCGGATAGTGTGATTATAAATCATCATTGTATACAGGTGTAGAAAAGTAAAGCCACACAGGAGTGAGTGTGTTTACAGGATGAGCAGATTGTGAATAAGAGTCCTGGGATGAGTGACAGGAGAGTCTTTACGATTACAGCAGCAGTTCTCAGGCACAAATCTACAGAATCAGGTGAAATTAAACACTAAAGTGATGGTGCGAGTGTAAATCTTTAGAGTTTCCATGTGGAACCACCTACATCTCAAAGAAACTTTTCTTTTAGTTGTAGGACATTATAGTTAACAGTAACATACAGTTAACATGTAAATACAATACAGTTCAATAAAGTCCTGGGTGCATGTAAAAAAAAAATCGGAAAAATAATCAAATGAATGGGTTTTTTAATAAAAAAATATTATATTTAGCCATAAAATATAAATCTCAGTCGCTTTTGTGTGTGCATGTAAAATCCCAGAACAGCCTCAGTTACATTTTTAATCTGTATTTTTATCTTATATTTCATCTGTAAAACTCTCTATTACTTAATTCCTCACTTTCCTAAATGACATAATATGTAAAATGTTATCGGAATGTTACATAAAATAAAACGTGCTCTTTTCTCGTGTCAGACTAATGCTGACGACGGTAAAATAAACATTTAAACATCTAAGTTCTCTAATGGAGAACTTCTTTCATAGTCACACTGCTTAGCAATTTCCTCCCATGCTAACCATATCCAAAATATTTCAGTGCTGTTCACATGTAAAAGCAGGTGCATAGCTTCTTATAAAGTGTGTGTGTGTGTGTGTGTGTGTGTGCGTGTGTGTGTGTGTGTGTGCACGTGTGTACACAAAAAGATGTGGTCATGGTTTTCCGTTCTTGATTTTGGTAGAACTACACTTACAGTTGTGCAATAATCTTAGTCATATGCAAAATGGAAAAGGTAGCAACACTTTCTTGCAATCAAAGTGTTAGTTTGAAAGGTGTTAATTGTTTTAGCAAGCTCTGCTAATTTGAGCTTTAAGAAGTGCAAGTTACTTCATCAGAGTCATTTTTCATTCCAACCGACGACATCCTGAAGATATTTAGGAGTTGTACTCACCCCTTGAAGGACCTGGAAGCTGTCTCCACATGGCTGAAGATCTTGATCAGGGTCCACGCCAACTCTGAAAGAAATAAAGACTATAGATAAGTCTCGTGGAAAGAAAAAAACACTTCAAACACCTTCAACACACACATTATTTAATTATACATTTCAAACAAGATACACAGGGGGTAATAGCTAATGCTAAAAATTTAACTAGCAAATGTGTTTTTTTTACACAAAGTAAAGGTCGGATGAAAATAGAAATAAGACAAATTTATCAAGAATGTCAACATTTCCCTCATAAATGTTGGTAAATTACTAAAACAAACACGAAAAACTATTCAAATTACACTGTAATCAAAGTTAGCATCAACCGCTAAATGAAAAATCGTTTATTTATTTTCTATAGTCTCAAAAGGGAGTGCTGCAGATGATGAGATATTTCTAGCTGTGTGCTTAGCAAGCTAGCTACAAATCCTGTGAGATTACGTAACATCATGTGATCGATTTTAACCACTACACAAATACACACAATACAAACAAACAGGAAATTTGGGACATTTGCAAATGTACCCTTTAGTCAAATCGATACATGCGGTGCAATATACTTGATTATCTAGTGCTCATGGTTGTGGGAACACTGTTGCTAGGCAACTAGGTAATATAGACACCAAGCAACGATGGAGGCTAGCGTGAACATAGTTATTAAGTCTGTATATGGATGATGGAAAGGCACTGCGACAACAGAAATGACACAGAATAGTCAGGAACGTCAACATTTCACTCAGATCTGTTAATAAATTACTAAAAAAATATTTTGTACTACTAAAATTACACCGTGATTGTACTTAGCATCAACTATAATGCTAACTATAGCTGAATATAACAATCTCTGATGTCCTTGATAGATCAGTACCTCAATTTGGTATCTATGTCAGTAATGATGAGTACCGAAAAACACGCACTTGGTCTGAAGGAAAAAGAAAAAAAGAAAAAGAAAAAAAAGGTACCAGGCTGCCTAAGTAGTGAGCCTTGATATTGGAACACAGTGCTTTAATTGCACTCATGTGATCCATTTCAGTCTGACCAAACCAAGAATCCTACACTCGCTCTCTCTTTCTCTCTCACACATTCCTGAGTTCCTGCCAATATCCTGAGCCATGTGGTCTCTATCCACACACACACACACACACACACTGCATTACAAATACCAGTTCTCATTAGGACGTGTTTGTGAATATTAACGGTAATTAAACAAGTTGATACATTTCACCAGTGTCATGTGATGGTGTGTGTGTGCATGCAGATAACTCAGTATCAAGGGCAAGAGCACATGATTATTGAGTTATCTTCTAACTCACACTCACACACCACTGTCACTCACACACACACACACACACACAGTGTCATTACAAAGACAAATATTAGTTCTCATTAGGACGTTTTTGTGAATATTAAAGGCAATTACACCAGTCGATACATTCCACCGGAGTCATGTGACGCTCACGTGGGTTCTTCCGACGTTCTGTAACCCCACAGGAATGCCACAACGGCTTATCAGACTGCTCACATAACGTTTCACACGGCAGGAAAAGAAAATGCCAACCTGAACCGTGACTGCAAATAAACTCTCTGGCACTTGGTTCTCTGGTGAAATATGACCTGAACATCACTGACCTTTAATCCTGTAATTAACATCATACAGGAATCTTCACACAATTTTCACACACACATACACACAAGGACTCATCCTTCTCAGACATTTTATCACTAATAATTAATCAACTCTATTCTCGGACACCTGCTCACTCATTCACTCAGTCATTCATTCAGTCACCTGCTGGCTCATTCAGTCACCTGCTGGCTCATTCAGTCACCTGCTGGCTCATTCACTCAGTCATTCATTCAGTCACCTGCTGGCTCATTCAGTCACCTGCTGGCTCATTCAGTCACCTGCTGGCTCATTCACTCAGTCATTCATTCAGTCACCTGCTCGCTCATTCAGTCACCAGCTCGCTCATTCAGTCATTCATTCAGTCACCTGCACGCTCATTCAGTCAACTGCTCGCTCATTCACTCACTCATTCAGTCACCTGCTCGCTCATTCAGTCACCTGCTCGCTCATTCACTCAGTCATTCATTCAGTCACCTGCTCGCTCATTCAGTCACCTGCTCGCTCATAAAGTCACCTGCTCGCTCAGTCACACACGCTCATTCAGTCACCTGCTCCCACATCCAGTCACTCATTCATACAGTAACCTGCTCGCGCAGTCACCTGCTCGCTCCTTCAGTCACCTGCTCGCTCATTCAGTTACTCATTCATTCATTCATTCATTCACCTGCTCGCTCATTCAGTTACTCATTCATTCATTCACCTGCTCGCTCATTCAGTTACTCATTCATTCATTCACCTGCTCGCTCATTCAGTCACTCACTCATTCATTCACCTGCTCTCTCATTCAGTCGCTCATTCATTCAGTCACCTGCTTGCTCATTCAGTCACCTGCTCGCTTATTCAGTCACCTGCTCGCTCATTCAGTCACCTGCTCGCTCATTCAGTCACCTGCTCGCTCATTCAGTCAACTGCTCGCTCATTCAGTCAACTGCTAGCTCATTCAGTCACCTGCTAGCTCATTCAGTCACCTGCTCGCTCATTCAGTCACCGTCTTGCTCATTCACTATCTCCTTCAAACGATCACTCACTTATTTACTTATTCACTCAATCCTTCACTCAGTTAAACCTTTAATTCAGTTACTTAGTCACTTCTTCACTCACGCACTCGCACTCATTTATTCACTCACACTTTCACTCAGTTACCCATTAATTCACTCAGTCACCTGTGAAACAATACGATGATAAAGTGCAATGAATCTGATCCGTTTCCTCAGCTGTCTCTGTGTACAGGTAAAAAGAACCTGTCATGGATGGAGAATCATGGATGAGGTGAAGATCTACAGCTCGGCCCACTTCACAGGCAACCCAGGAAATGCGAATTAATCTAGATGGAGCTTGAGCTTCGAAAGCTGGGCCAAAGTACACAAACAAAGAGTGAGTTATCAGTTACTCTGGTTAAACTATCACTCTGAGCATGCCTCTCTGCTCACGCTGCACATAACGGTTAAAGCAGAAAACCAGGCTGACGAGCTCTCTCTGGTGACTCACTCGTGTGGTGGGCCGAGCCTTTAACGAGCTGCTGTTATTTTTGCCACGTCTGGGGGAGTAACGGTGGAGGCTGGAGAATGAAAAAGGCCTACAGCCGAGCAGCAGCGACAGTCCAAACAAAACCCTCGGCTCCTGGACTTCATGCTGTGATGAAGAACATCAGCCTGCTTCATTCCTCCTTCTCATAGCACACACACTACGCACTCCATTTCATACTTTTAATATTGCAATAAATAAATCTGGACCTGATTTATTGCACACTAAAGGGATTTGAGCGGTATTACTAATAAAACGGCTTAATGGGAAGCTTTTAAAAAAGTGCATTAGGTAAGATTTACTGTTTAACCATCTCTAATAGTTCAGCAGGTTGCGCTGAATAAATTTTTTCTCCTCTATTTTTGCCTGTTATGCGTTTAATAATGAGCTAAATAAATAAATATTCAATATCATTTTGATTAAGTCTTCCCTTGAACCAAGTAGAGTAAAAATGATTGTTTATAAAGATAAACACCATTTTAAAGGAAGTCTATTTTAAGACAGGTTTCATTTCTAAATATAATATCTAGTGACTCAGCACAAACTCAGCCCGCCTTTTTGGCACGTTTGTTTTTTCCATCTTTGTGTAGGCTGTTTTTTTTTGTGTGTCACATGTTTTCCTGTGTTAGGTGGAGTATGGAAGTGAAGACAGGCTACAGAAAACTCAGACGCAAACACTATTTTACTGTAACTGTATTATTTTACTTAATAAATGATCTCAGCGGATGAGCTACAAAAATTGCATTTAACAAAGAAAAATGTGTAAGTTTTGATATCATGAAGTTTTCTATGAAAAACATGTAGAACTTTACACAGTTATTACCTACGCACTATATCTATACTTCTTTGCAGTTTATACATCAATATTTATGCAGTTTATACCTAGAACTTTACACACTTTACATGTAGAAACTTATGAAGTTTATAACTAATTATGTAGAACCTGATACACTTTATACCTAGAAATTTACGCAGTTTATACCTAAAACTCCACAGTTTATACCTAGATCTCTATATAGTTTATACCTAGAACATTACACACTTTATACATAGAAATTTATGCAGTTTATACCTAGAACTTTACACAGTTTATACCTGGAACTTTACGCAGCTTATACCTGGAACTTTACACAATTCATACCTGGAACTTTACACAGTTTATACCTGGAACTTTACGCAGTTTATACCTGGAACTTTACGCAGTTTATACGTGGAACTTTACGCAGTTTATACGTGGAACTTTACGCAGTTTATACCTGGAACCTTACGCAGTTTATACCTGGAAACTTACGCAGTTTATACCTGGAACTTTACACCGTTTATATCTGGAAATGTATGCAGTTTATACGTGGAACTTTACGCAGTTTATACGTGGAACTTTACGCAGTTTATACGTGGAACTTTACGCAGTTTATACGTGGAACCTTACGCAGTTTATACCTGGAACTTTACACCGTTTATATCTGGAAATGTATGCAGTTTATACCTGGAACTTTACACAGTTTATACCTGGAACTTTACGCAGTTTATACCTGGAACTTTACGCAGTTTATACCTGGAACTTTACGCAGTTTAT
>CM074946.1:1386190-1414530 GCA_037577455.1 Pangasius macronema
CTTTAAAGTGTTTTTATGTATGAAAAATATTAATATTTAAGTATTAAATAATTAATTCTGACAGGATGTATTTGTTATTATGACTTATTATGAATCTGATTATCGATTAAAACTTAAAAAAAAAAAAAAAACCCACTGCTGATGTACAAAAGCACCCATTTGGAAATGAGACTTTTTTTTTCCATTTTGTCTCCAAATCAACTGTTTTCCTGCGTAAATAAAATTCGGGCTCGGGTGCAGATCGTACGCGACGTGGCGTTAGCGCGTCACGGTCTATAACGTCGCCGCTAACCTGTTCTGCGTCGTAAAACAAACGCTTCAAGCTTCGGCTGGTTTAGGCGCTGGGAGTAGGAACGAATACATGGTGGAACCAAAAAAAACGACAAGAATGAAATGTTTCACTGTCGGGGGGAAAAAGGGAACCGTGTCAGCGTCCGCTTACGCAGGGACACACAGATTAAACAGAGCAGAATAACACGAGTGTCCATGAGCACTAGAAGAACCTGGCTTTGCGATTGCTCGGGAAAAGGAACTGACGTATGCTTCATTCAACATCACCACGAGAAAAAGCAGAAATTTCAGTATTCTGTGATGTGTGCGCTTTAACCGCCTTTCTTTTTCTTTCTTTTCTTTTGAGAACAGGAAGCTTTCGTCAAAAGGGGAAACTTACAGCAATGATTTCAGCATCCAAATATAACACACCTCGATTTTACTCATCATGAGAAAAGCAGCAGTGCTGTTACTTTACTACCGCGTCAGAAAGGCGATACGGCCTCGTCAGGGATCATCTGCTCCATACCGAACTCAACATTACTGATCACAGTTATTAACCTGCTACGTTAGGGCTGAAAGTGTGTGTGTGTGTGTGTGTGTGTGTGTGTGTGTGTGTGTGTGTGTGTGTGTGCACACTCGCATGTTCTCATCACACTCGTATGTTCTTGTTGTTGAACGTTCAGTTGGCACATACTTTCGGGCGTGTTCTTCTGACATCTTCAGGACCGACGAGTTTTTAACTTTGTGGTTTTTCAAAATAAATAAATAAATAAAAAAAAAACACTAGAGGCTGGTGAGGGAACACTTCGGTGTTCGTATCTGCCAAAACAGAAGTGAGAACTGCAACTGACTCGTTTCACGGAACATTAAAGGTAACTATAAATGGATAAAAAGTCATCCCATTTTCCCGTAACGGCGCAACACCGAGTGGTTTATACCTTATATACTTCTCGTCTTTCAGAGTCTGTAAAGACGTCGTAATGATGTCATTTATCCAGCAATAAAAAGAAAGCCGATCGCCATCTTTTTAATAGGAATAGTCGTCGTAGCAACCGTCGTAGCAACCGTGTCGGGAGATTACTCAGGAAAGCGCGTTTGTTGTGATCTTGTTCTGTACCTGCAGGCGACTGCCAAGGGCTTCGTCCTCGTCCAGACCAAAGAGGTGTCCATGCGTCCCGAAGACGTGAACAGGGTTTTCCAGAACAGCGCGGAGGTCGAGTGGCTCACCTGCCTATTTCCAGTCTCTGCCGGAGGAAGACTGGCTGTGATATTTAGTGTCGTATAGTAAAGAGTTGTAATGAAAGGTGTGTGTGTGTGTTTTTTTATAAGCCATGATGCTTCAGACCTGAGGTTGTTTTTAAGCTTAGCGGAGCAGCAGAGCGACAGGAAGTTGAGGTTTGAGCACATGTAACATTTGAGTCATCGGTCTTCAGGACCTTTTTTTTTTTTTTTTTAAAAAAACCCTAAAACAATAGGTGGGGCAGGATTCGTATGATAACGGCTAAATATAACATCATAATACCACAGTGAGGCTGAATTCTCTAATCAGAAAGCGTGGGTTATTTTCGTATAACAGCACGGCTTCGGACAGTACTTCCGGAAGTATGGAAGGAGTCTCCAGTGTCGGCGCTTTGTAACAGTAACGCCATAACTGTGGGTCTTCTGACATTTTCAGGACAAAGGGGTTTACACTTACTGCACTTTACAGCTGCTGTAACGTAAGTGAGAACTGGAACTAACTTGTTTCATGGACGTTTCATAGTATTAACAGTAACTATAAATGGATAAAAAAAGTGTCCCGAATAAATCTGAAACCTCTCATAGAGATTTATAACTTGCTCAGCATGCAGTAATTTATAGTTAGTGCTTAGTTTCGTTTAGTTTCGTCCAAATTTCTACAAACCTGGGTCCTGATTAAGAAAAGATCGTCCATCATTCGTTCACGCTGATTAATTAATCCGGAAAAAAATAAAATAAAATTATACAGATCCTCGGCTGACATGTGGAGTGCCACAGGCAGTGAGATTCTGAAGTGTGTGATAAAGTTAGAGTGCAAGAAGAGCATTAAATTCACACACACACACACACACACACACACACGCACACCAGATGAAGTAAAGGTACAGGAAATCTGCTCGTCTCAGACGCCCTTGCTGCCTTAGTGTGTCCTTTGAGTTTCCTGTTTGGGTGTAATGGTGTGTGTGTGTGTGTGTGTGTGTGTGTGTGTGCGCAGGTCCCGTCGTGGCTCTCGAGCTGAACGGGGACGGCGTGGTGGATGCCTGCAGGATCATCGCGAATGAGGTGTTCAAAGGAACAAAGGTAACTACAGAACAAATCCTGTTCCTGAATAAACATTATACCAACTCGTGGCTCTGTGATGTCATCAGCACGCGCCTCCGACTCTAAATTTCCCACCAGGTGCGAAAGCTGTCGTGTTGAAGCTCATAGAATTGGGTGTAACATTGTCGTAAGTGTTCATTTAAATGCACACACTTGGGATTCCTGTTAAACTGGGAAACTGGGAAACGATCCTTCCTACTAGGAAAAGTGCAGTGGAACGCCACTCGATGACAGATTTCCAGCTAGGAAAGTCGGATTCATTCCAACAGCCATTAAACGTGATGTGACATCACGATAGAGGCAGCATTGCAACTATAAACGGATAAAAAAAAAGTCTGACGTGCCATCATGGGCAAGTTGCTGATGTGTAAGAGGAATAAAACACTCCGCAGCCGCTCTCCTGTCAGGATGTGCAGGAGGGAGAGGACTCCTGAGTCGCACGCTGATGACATCATAAGCAGCGATTGGTTAAAAAAAGTCGATGTTAATATTTGTAGAAATCTCACTCGGTGTATTTTTGTGTTTCTTGCTTCTTTTTTTTATGCACAGGTGTTTGTTTCTGAGAATAAAAACTCAGCCTCGCAGGACATCGACAACTTTTTCAACTTTGCTGACATGCAGTTGGGACTGTGACCGGAACAAAAGCAACCCAAGTCTTTTTTTTCTTTTTTTTTTTTTTATAAATAGACACGTTTTTCTATTCTATGTTCGGTGTTACAAGCTAGAAGTGAACTAGAGTTCATGATCTGGTCGTGAAAGCGATGAAGCAGGCGCAGGGTCCACTCGCGTCTCCCTCACCTCACCTTTTAAAGGCTGGTTTAAACCCGTCGGGACCCCGAGAGGTCAGGAGGCCACCGTGGAGGAAGTCACACACCACCATTATCAAAGTGATTATACTTATCGTTGAGTTCTCATAGTTATTAATCCTGAATGAAAGGCAAACCTCAGTAACTCAGGACGCTCAGGACGATGTGAGGAGTCTGAATCGGAGCGGAATTGATTCTTATGATTCGTTTGATTCGTTTGATTCATTTCACCATGCGCTTTAATGAAACGAATCATTGTGTGCAGTGTGAAATGAATCAGTTTAATCCGTTTCGCTGTGTATTCAGTGTGTATATAGTATAGAGCTTCAAACATCCTTCTAACTCTCTTTGACTCATTCATGATAGACACAGCGACGGAAAAAAAAAGCGATACAAAACTTTATCGAGTGCACAAAAAACAAAAACGCCCGAGCGTAGAGAACACAGAGCCACCACGAATGAAATGACTAGATAATTCTATAAATAACTAACTAAACTAAGTTTAAATCATCTTGTGTGTCGCGTCCAGAGTTTATTTCCTCTTTTCGTCCGTAGAGCGAAGCGCACAGCGCGTCTGATTCACTTCCTGCAGGTGAGTCGATTCACTCACAGGTGAGTCGAATCGCTTTCTCACTGGAGTTCACTCAGAAGCGACTCCAGAATAAAACCTAGAATAAAATTTATTTTCATTTTTTTATTATTTTACTGGTACTGCTGCTAAATTGTAGGTTACGTGTTCGCAGGTTAGATGTTCTCATGCTGTTTATCCTCCATTTTCTTGAATTTCTTTTTTGAATGTTTATTCCTGTGACGGTGAAAAAGACTTTGAATGTGAGTCATGCTGAAAAACGAGTGAAAGCGTGTGGATATTTATTTCTCTGTAAGTGCGTATCGTCTCTGTACACGTGCTTCGTTTGTAAATCAGTTAGAACAGAGTGTTTTTATTTTTTAACGGGAAAAATCATCATTTTTCTCCTTTTCTCTACGTCTGTACTGCTGTATATCTTCTCTCTTTTTGCTTGGACACTTTATCCTCCGTTTTTGTTTTATTTTTTAAAAAAAGAGGACAAATCATACGAGTTCTTTATAGAAATGAATATCTGAAGCTGATGTGTTGCCAATCAGATGTACCTGAATGTACTTCTCTGTAAAGCGGTCACTTTTACATCCCCTCTTTTTATACGTTAGACGTTTTACTCCTGTGACCAAAACGCAGTCTGTTTTGTACACGTGAAAAAAAAAACACGTTGTGATATTTGATACGTTTTGTAGAAATGAATGTACACTGTGATTTATCAATATATATGTATATAGTTTCTTCACAAGAGTTTCATTACTGTACGACTTATTATTAATGATGTGATTTATGATTTTAATGTTGGAGTTTTGATTTCAAGACAGTCAGGCCACGCCCACACGCTTATACAAATATTTAACGTTTTAAGTGTGTGTGTGTGGGGGGGGATGTACGTTTTTGCAAACGCAGAATGTTCGTGAACCTGTGCTTGGTTACAGCGTGCGTTATTGTCGTGCAAGGACTGAGGTCGCTAATCGGGCCGCTCTGTAAACTCCTTTTCTGATCGCTTTTTGGCGATGTTCTAGTTTCCCCGTCTTTCATCATCTTCTTTACGCAGCTGTTGACTTCATTCCTGAGGCGTTTGGCGTAACAGTTCATGACGCACGATCGTAGCAGTGGGCTGGTGTGCTCACGTGAGTGCTTTTTGCGTGTTCATTTTAAAAAGAGAGAAATCCATATATGTGTGTTAGAGTCTCCATCCATCTCTCCAAGCCGACCCAACCAGCTTCTAATTCATTACATCAGAACATCACATCTTTACGCAAAATTGAGCTTTATATTCACCAAAAACATGACTCTTTTTTTAAAACATAAGCCTACTGTTAGTTGATGCTTTGCATGAACGCCACTCACACAGTGTTATGCAAATCAGCAATCAGCATTAAAATTAAACTGCAGTTAAACAACAGAGACATTTGACTACAGGGTGTACAGTATACCTTTGTTTTTTTTTTGTGGCCCAATTTTTTTCTGATAAAAATCCTTTGGTCATGAGTTGAGGTCAGTGGTCTTACACAGCACACAATCGCTCTCAAGCTGTGTGCCACCGTGAACAAAGATGGTCAATGACAAAGTCCTGTGTGGGTGAGAAATGTTTGATTAAAAGCTCAGCGTGAGCGCTGCTACGACACACACGGCTAAAATCCACCAACAGGAGGAGGCTGAACTCATGGGGCAACTACAGTAACTACGGTAGCAGTGACGGTGAAATGGAAACAAAACACGTTATACAAGACACAAGATTCTTTTACTGTCACGTTTATTACCATTTCTTCAGATGATAAATAAACAGTCCAGATTTGTTGAGTGTGTGAACTGGGAGTTTGATCAGTAAACACGCCGGATTTGTTGAGTGTGTGAACTGGGAGTTTGGTAAATAAACAGTCCAGATTTGTTGAGTGTGTGAACTGGGAGTTTGATCAGTAAACATGCCGGATTTGTTGAGTGTGTGAACTGGGAGTTTGATACAAAAGGGTTGTTTCCAACCCTATCCCCCTAACGCAAGCCAGCATGGCCTTGGAAGAGGCGGAGTTTAGGACCCTGCGGCCCGGCCTGTACAATAGGACTGTTGTGTGGTGGTGGAAAGGAGGCTGCAGCCTTTTTCACGTATTGACATTGTGCAACTGAACAGATCTTAACATTACACATTTATTCACATAATTCTGGACTTCTGACGCGAGGAGAGCTATCCGGAGCTCGCACTGGGGGTGTCAGAGTTGGCCTGGGGGTGTAAGGTAAGACTGTTTTCCATGAACAATACTGCTCGTGTTTTCCCAGCGCCGCTCCAGGCCCCTGTGCACACCGCTCCGCGTCCAAACAGCGCTGTTTACCCCCAACCTGCACACTCTCTTTAACCAAACCAGGCGTAAAAACATGACGAGAAGCTGTATTTGTCCAACTGAGAACAATAATGCTCATCGGGTTAATGGAGATAAATATATTTCACTCTTTATCCAGGCTGTAGCTGTCGTTAATGGAGGGCGGCTCGAGTTTGGCGCCAAGGCCGTATCAAATCCCGCGTTAGCATTAGCATATGATTTAGCATGCTGCCTGAAGTGCACTAATCATTGTTGGTTTACATTATAAGTGCACATATACGACATTAGTATGTTTATTTAATAAAAATTTAAATTTTGCGGATTATAAAGTATGTTCGTTATCTCTGAATATCCCGCATACATGACGGGGATTTGACACTGACCTGGCAACCCGGTTCAAGATGGCGCCTCGCTCTGTCACGCTTTTTTTTACACACAAGTTATTCATTAATAATGATTAAAAATCACTAACTAAACTCGCATTTAACTTAGTAAACATCAAGAGATTAAGATGGAGGTGGATGCTTGTGTTGAATTCTGAGCTTTATTTTACTTTAACGCTATTTATTTTAACATCACGTAAAAAAAATCCACAAAACAGCTTCAGAACTGTTTTCCAAACTTGTGCGCGGCATAAAATGGCTGCTGTAATGTTTTAATTTATTTATTTACACCAAAGAAGCAGCTCTAAACTAAAGTAAGTCATTTGTAAAGAATTTTAGCGTCAGGAACACGCAGGAAGCCCCGCCCCCTTTCCTGGCTCGAGGGCGTGGTTATGGCCTCCCACTTCCGGTGTCCAGAGGATTTCCCTTCTGGGAAAAAAATTATATCCTGAAGTTAGAGACGGCAGAAGTACACAACTTCCTTCTTGAAGTAAACTTCTAAGTCCTGCTCTAAAAAAAGCTTCATATTACAAAATTACAAGAGTCCAAACTTTCTAAATTAACTTAAATTTGATCAAATATCACCAGTCATTTATGAGTCATTGCGTGTAAACAAAATATTAAAGAAAAAAGAAATTCCTGACAAACTCTGGAAAACTTTTTTGTATATTTCTGTGAAAAAAATAATGTGTGCATGTTGATAAATCCCAAACATCTGTAAATTAATAATGAAGCAGGGTGTATTCACATTTAGCCACGCCCACAAAACTCCATAAAAGGCAGAGAGAGCTTAAAATGACAATGTGACGACTAAACGGCGAAAGAGCGCTTCCTTATATGGAAATTTACACAAACTCAGGACTGAAATGTAGAATATGAAGTTTTTTTATTATTATTATTACGACTACATGAATTTTCACAAACACCATATTTCCTGCGAACAATTTACAAAAAAATTTGTTCGTGCGTGATAAATTAGGTCTATGGTTTTGTTTGCATTCATATACTCAACCCTAAAAAACACTCAGAGCTGTAAAAAGGTCCATTTCTTAAGCTCTGTTTCTGGAATATTCTAGTAAGCGCCATCATTTACACGCCTTGTGTTAAAAACGATGTTTTTTGTATGTTTATCTCCACCCCCTAATTTGATTGACGGGTCACTTTGTCACAAGTATAAAACAATTCGATCTGTTTGAAATTCCCATTTTCAACCTCAACATTCTCAAGCATGCAGATTCTTCTTTAATATTGACTCGACCTCTTCGGTTCGTAAATTTCCATTCATCGTCACAGCAACGTTTTATTTTTGTGTCGAGCAGACGCTCTGACGAGCACCTAAAAAAAAACACACAAAGTATTAGTGGTGAATTCAAGAAAACAAGAAGTTGTACATTCTTTTTATGGCTTTGTTTGTTTTGAGCTCCTGTGGTTACAGCTATACGAGTTACATTTCATAATTTCGTAAGATGAGTTTATACTTATATTCTATATTTAATTATTAAAAAAAAATCATATACTAAATTAGATTTTTTGTAGTTGTAGTAGTAATCAAAATTCAAACCCCGTAATGGACAAAATAGTCTAGTTTAATTCCAAAAAAAAAAAAAAAAAAATCCACAATTAAAGGTAATTATTTTGTGCTGATTAAATGTGGCTTCTGATTACGACCGGCAAATAATGTGGCATTTATGTTTATAATTTTTTTTCAGAAATTATTGTAGAACAAAACTGTGAGGTGAAAAAAGATTAATGTTGACATCTAGTTGCTCTTAATATCTAATATGTTATCGTTTCTATAGTAACGGCTCATTCGCAGGAACTTGTATGGCGGACGCTCCACATAATCTAAAACTAAAAATAAATGGATTTAAGAAAAAAAAAAAACGTGTTTATCAAATTAAGTAAAATGCATAATCAGTGATGTTTATTTAACATTTAAGGAAGGAGTCTCCAGTGTCAGTGCTTTTTAACAGGTAAAGTTAATCTGCACAGGAAAGTCTTTAGGACAGAGGTTACGCTTTACGGTTTCTTGGTAAAATGACAAGCAGCTTTTTTTATTTATTTATTTTTTTGTGATTGTAAGAGGCTGGTGAGAGGACGAATGTTTATCGCAGCTATAACGTATTTAAGAAGAGGAATTAACTTGTCTTTAAGATGTTCCACAACGTTGAATCTAACTATAAACTTAAAATGTGTGACTTAGCAAATTGCTAACAGAATAACACACTCCAGACCATGCTGTTAGGCAAAAACAGCGCAGTTTGAGGTAACGGCACTCAGCTGCGCGTTGTGCCTCATCACACCACCCCGGTGTGCTTTATTTTCATACAGCAACACAGTCTCGAGTGTGTATTCTGTTACATAACATCAGTTAGCTATATTTATAAACAGCACTTGCAATAGAAAGAAAACTTGCAATATGTCTACAACGAGGTGTAAAATCGAACACTTTACAAATAACGTTGATGTTGATCCAACTAAAAGAATGTTTTAAGACTTGGACGTGTATGCTCATTGCACACAGAGCTTTATTAATGCGGTTAAAAGAATTAAGTAATAGAGCTGTCTGTCAGAAACCGTAAGGACGGAGCCTATATAATAGAAAATTACTGCGTAGAAAAGTCCACAACGTTATAGTAAATTAAAATTAATTCATAGTAAGTGTATATTAAATCTGTCTCTGTTTAAATTAAAATGGCTTCATGATGCGGCTTGTTGTTTCTCCGTGTCTGTTGTTCTGACTCTTATGGATCGAGTCAGTCCTCTAGCACTGCTTCAATGTGTGTGTGTGTGTGTGTGTGTGTGCGTCTGTCTGAGTGTGTGTGTGTGCGTGTCTGTCTGAGTGTGTGTGTGTGCGTGTCTGTCTGAGTGTGTGTGTGTGTGCGTGTCTGTCTGAGTGTGTGTGCGTGTCTGTCTGAGTGTGTCTGCCTGTGTGTGTCTGTGTCTGTCTGCATGTCTGTGTGTGTGTCTCTGTGTGTGTGTCTGTCTGAGAGTTCCTGGTCTCGCTTACGTTAATGCAGCTATAAATGTGTGTGTGTGTGTGTGTGTGTGTGTGTGTGTGTGTGTGTGTGTGTGTGTGTGTGTGTGTGTGTGAGAGAGAGAGAGAGAGAGAGAGAGAGAGGGCTAAGCTTGAGTCGATATTTATTTCTTCAGTGAAGTTACACCAGAGTATAATGAATGTGCACACACTCGTGTAATCCTTCTGCACTCCATCATCCACACAGCGTCCATCGCGTTCCCATGATTTAACCCTCTCCATGTGTGTTTATCTTCCAGGAATGAGATTTGGATGACGGACGCAGGCTGAGCGAATACACTAGCTTGCTCTACGGCTTGAAATTTATGGTAAGACTGCGATTCGGTTCGTTTACAAGTTCCCCAGTGTCAGAGGTAAAGCTGTAACGTTCAGGACAGTGGAGTTTACGCTTCTTGGACAAGCTGCTGTAACGTAAGCGAGAACAGGAACTAACTTGTTTTGTGGACGATCCTGTGGTATAAAAGGAATAAAGCGCTTCAGGACATGGTCTTTTTGGAAAATAATCAACGTCAGGGTGGTAACAGTGACGCTGCTTCGTCACACCACCCCGTCACTGATTATTTTACTATAACGGAACAACACACAGTAGTTTATACCTTATTTAGTGGTGGCTTTTGGCAGCAAAAGCTGAAACTAAAACCATTTTAACTTCATCACACTGTGGATTGTTTTATCTTTTGCCGTTTTTCTGTCTACTTTGGTTGTAGCTGGCAAACAAACAAGGTTCAGTTATGAGCACTTATGGTTTTGGGGCTTTTTTTTCATATGTAAAGTGCAAAAAAATTAATTTTGTACCGAATTTTTACACTAATTTGTGTAGCAAATTGAAGTAAATGAAAATTAATTCTCTCTCTCTCTTTCCTTTTTCCCATGTCTGTCTGCCTGTCTCTCTCTCTCTGTCTGTGTTTCACTCTGTCTCTCTCTCTCTCTCTCTCTCTCTCTCTCTCTCTCTCAGGATACATCAGGATGAAACGACTCAGGACTTCAAGCAGTAGTGACAGTTCAGACAATGAGAGTGAGTAAAGACGCGGAAACAGCGCAGATGATACGCCATTAAATCGATCTCCTCATTAATACACACATTAACACATTTCTCTCATTCTGGTGCTAACGTGACTCGTTTAAGTTCTCGTGTCTGTCTCTTATTTTAATTTTTAATTTCCTCACCTCCAGGTCCCTCAACGTCCTTTTCTACAAATAAGTATGGCAGTAAACCAGGAACCCCCGCTTCTGCTCAGAAAAAGCCAGCAGAGGTGAGAACCCGGAGAGATGCACTTGTGTCCCTGGAGTTTTTTATGATCGTTTACTAAACAGAGGACAGATAATCCGTGCTCCGTGTGCGCCGGGTTTATTTACTGACTCGTCATGCGGTGTTCATTGTTTGGTCACGTGGTGATGTGTGTGTGGTACTCGCAGGTGTTCAGGAAAGACCTGATCAGTGCGATGAAGCTGCCGGACTCTCACCACATCTCCCCTGATGATTATTACCTGCTGGCTGACACGTGGAGGCAGGAGTGGGAGAAAGGAGTGCAGGTCCTGGCTAGCCCCGATACCATTCCCCATCCCTCTGTCAGGTCAGTCTCTCTCTCTCTCTCTCTATCTCTCTCTCTATCCCTCTCTCTGTCCCTCTGTCTGTCCCTCTGTCATGTCAGTGTCTCTCTGTCTCTCTCTCTCTCTCTCTCTCTCTCTCTCTCTCTCTCTCTATCTATCCCTCTGTCTGTCCCTCTGTCAGGTCAGTGTGTGTGTGTCTCTCTCTCTCTCTCTGTCCCTCTGTCAGGTCAGTGTGTGTGTGTCTCTCTCTCTCTCTCTCTCTCTCTCTCTCTCTCTCTCTCTCTCTCTCTCTCTCTCTTTCTGTCCCTCTGTCAGGTCAGTGTCTCTCTCTCTGTCCCTCTGTCAGGTCAGTGTCTCTCTTTCCCTCTCTCTCATTCTCTCCCTCTGTCTGTCCCTCTGTCAGGTCAGTCTCTCTCTCTCTCTCTCTCTCTCTCTCTCAGGTCAGTGTCTCTCTCACTGTCCCTCTGTCTGTCCCTCTCTCAGGTCAGCCTCTCTCTCTCTCTCTCTCTCTCTCTGTCTCTTCCTCTTTCATGTTAGTGTCTGTTTCTGTGTCAATCTTGCTTTCTGTTTGTCTCTCTCTCTCTCTCTCTCTCTCTCTCTCTCTCTGTTTTTTCAACTTTCTACACCATAAACGGTGTCATCATGTTTTCCATTTCTAACTCTCCCCCAGTATTTTACTGCATAAACACACTGCTTGTATCTGTATGGAATTAACCGTGTGTGTATGTGTTTGTTGCAGGATCATGGCAGAGAGGCCGAAGGAGATTCTGTTCTCCAGGCCGAGGAAGTACATCCAGTGCTGGAGTCAGGACTGCACGGAGATGGGCTACGTGAACATCAAGGAGCTGGCCGAGGCCATGTGCAGGTACGACCTGGACGACACTGACCTGTACTGGCTACGACACCTCAACATGGAGCTGCTGCACATGGGTCAGTCCTCTCCCTGATATCTGTTAAACGCTCTTGCACTGAAATATATTCAGCGTTTTACCTTTTAGTCTTATTCTCGACAAGTCGTTAATATCATGAACTTTGACACGTGCGTCAGGGGAAGGGACGGTGGACGAGTTGACCATGGAGCGAACGATGGAGGCTCTTGAAAGAAAGTGCCATGACAACATGAACCACGCCATCGAGACGGAGGAAGGGCTGGGCATCGAGTACGACGAGGACGTCATCTGTGACGTGTGTCGTTCACCCGACAGCGAGGAGGGCAACGACATGGTCTTCTGCGACAAGTGCAACATATGTGTTCATCAGGTGAGTCTCACACACACACACACACACACACACACCCCTGCTTAAATGCAAAAAGGAGTTTGACAGCTGTACTGCAAAAAAATAAATAAACGTGTAAATTCGATAACTTGGACCATTATTGTGTACTAACACAAGCCTACTAAAAGGTCTGTTTTGCGTAGCAGTCTTCTGGAGTTTTCTATTTGAGACTCAGTTCATGACATCAGTCACGACGACGGCGGCAGAAGGTTTTAAGGAGAGGCGGAGCTCGTTTAGTGTGTTTATCATCGCAGTGAAGGAAATCGCTAAACGTTTCCTCAATCGCAGCTAGGACTGTTTAAACTAAGATAAGAGCGCACTGAGAGAAAAGAAAGTTTTGGCACCCTGGCTTTAAACAGACCTATCCTACGAGACTAGGATATTGGCGGCTTCTGCTTTATTTTTGTGTTTTTATTGTTATGACCCCATGTTTCTAGGCTTGTTATGGCATAGTGAAAGTTCCAGATGGAAACTGGCTGTGCAGGACGTGTGTCCTCGGCATCAACCCGCAGTGTATACTGTGCCCCAAAAAGGGAGGCGCGATGAAGGCCACGCGAGCGGGAACGAAGTGGGCGCACGTCAGCTGCGCTCTCTGGATACCCGAGGTACGCCCGGATTTAATTTACACAAACAGAAATACAGTGTAATATAGAGCAAAGTAGTCTATTATTAACGTTTGCTGTGCTCTCTGTGTGCATTTACGTAGCTCATATCAGCGATTTGAATCTATTATGAGGTTACTAACACTTTAAGGTAGATGAGGTGCAGGAACTGACAGGAAGTTTATATATTTAGCGAACGTACAAACTTTAAAATAAAAAGGGGAAACGTTTTTTTTTATAAAACTCACGCAGTTATTCTCAGACAGTAGCTTTTAAAGTTGGTAACATCATTGTATGGATAGGTTTGCTGTACGTCTGCTAAAAATGCCATCGTGTGTGTGTGTGTGTAGGTGAGCATCGCGTGTCCAGAGAGGATGGAGCCCATCACTAAACTGTCTCACATTCCACCCAGCCGCTGGTCTCTCATCTGTAGCCTCTGCAAGATCAAAACCGGGGCCTGCATACAGGTAAGACGTGAGGAGAAGTCTGCCGTCTTGACGCTTCCGTAACCTCTGTGCGCTAGTCGTCTAATTCTCCTCGATCCTTTTCAGTGTTCGGTGAAGAACTGCACCATCCCTTTCCACGTCACCTGCGCCTTCGAGCACAGCCTGGAGATGAAGACCATCCTGGACGAAGGCGACGAGGTCAAGTTTAAATCCTACTGCCTGAAGCACAGCAAGCCCAAAGCGGGCGAGCCCGGTCTGAGCCCGGCGCGACACAAACCCCCTACGGAGACGGAGAAGGTGGGCCTGAGAGCGCAGAAGCTCCAAGAGCTGGAGGAGGAGTTCTACAAGCTGGTGCAGCCGGACGAGGTGGCGCAGGAGCTGGGGCTGCCTCTTCACCTGCTCGACTTTATCTACCAGTACTGGAAGCTGAAGAGGAAGAGCAGTTTTAACAAAGCCCTTCTGCCGCCTAAAGAGGAGGAGGAGAACCTGCTGAGGCAGCCGCAGGAGGACAGCATACACACGCGCATGCGCATGTTCATGCACCTCCGCCAAGACCTGGAGAGGGTCAGTGTCACGCCACACGCCACGCCACGCCACTGTAGTCTGATTCAAACATGCCTATCTCTAAGAGTGTATTTTAATTTCATTGCCCTGTTGCCCTTTTTTCCTCCGCAGGTGAGGAATCTGTGCTACATGGTGAGTCGGAGAGAGAAGCTAAAACTGTCTCAGAGTAAAGTCCAGGAGCAGATCTTCAACCTTCATGCCAAACTCATGAACCAAGAACAAGCTGCAGGTAACAGATTAGAGAGATTAGTTTTCATTGTCATTCTAGCCGTAATGGCGTTGTCTTGGTGCGACATTATCTGCCGTCTCTGACTTCTGTAATCAATCAGCAACAGCATATGGTGCGAAACTTGAGGGGAGACAGAGTGGCAGTGTGCAACACCAGATATTAAACACAAGCCACAACGTAATGGTGTGGTGAGAAGGGCAGAATCACCACTAGCAGCATAGACGTCCGTGAGTTAGAGAAATAAAGTGACTCGGTTCCTATGCTGTAATGAGAGGATTCGGACGGGATTAGTCTTTCACAGGGGAGGTGGAGTAATTCTTACCGGAGTATCTCTGAGATTTTAGTCCCTATCGAATTTGTCACGTCAAGACATGTGCATGCATGCGTCTGAAACCATCGCGCTGTATTTCACTGTTTGGTAAAGTGTGATTGTGTTACATCCTGCGTGAAAAGAGCTTTTGCGCCTTTTCTTTAGTATAAACACACTCCAGGAAGCGCTTGCTCTGTCATCTGTCATCTCACCAAAACCAACCAGAGAGCAATAAAAATATAGACAGTGTTTAAAAGAACGTGTCGGAAATAGCGTCGATTAAAGTGAGCAATAAGTGCAAGAGGAAATTTCTAACTCGTAAACATACAAACTTTTCACTGTTTTACGATTAATCCACTGTTTCAAATGTGTGCAGAACTGCCGGTGTCCTCAAACGTGGAGAACCTGATTTTCCCGCCTCCTCCCAGGATAACCATCAAACTCAAAATCAAAAGCAAAACCAGCACCAAGTCGGGAAACGGCCCGCTGAGCCCGGATAACAGCAGTAACGTGTATGACGTGAGCGGGACCGGGATAGGGCAGGGCAAACCTCAGCTCCAGCACAGCCGAGCGCCGAGGGAGGAGCGAACCAACGGCATCGTACCCATCACCAAGCCGACGGGGAAGCCTCTGGCGCTACACGCCGCTCTTCACGGCCACTCGGCCAAGCCCGAGCAGGACAGACCGCACCAGCATTCACTGAAATCCAACGGCATCATGGAGAAGCCTGCGGTTCAGAGAAACCCGACTCCACCCGAACAGGGAACGTGCGAGAAACACTCTGGGAAAGGTCAGGCAGGCGCGTTTCATAAATCCACAATGGAGCACTTCAGCAGAACCCTGAAGGAAGCCACCGTCAGCCTGGTACGGACTACTGCGGATCTCTGGAGCGCCAACAAGAACGGCCATAAAAACAAAGAGCGGACGAACTGCGGCAAAGCGCCGAGCGCCGGCGAGCGAGCACCAAAGAGTGGAGGATACCAGGAGAGCGACGGGTACTGCCCCGACCTCGAGCTCAGCGATTCTGAACCTGAAGCCAAAGGCAAGCGACAGAGAGGGGGGAGGGGGTTGAGCGAGAGGAGCCCGGCTGGTGGTTATGGGCGTGGTGGCTCTCGGGGGAACGTTTCTTTAGGTTCCAGGACTTCTGTGCAAAGGTGACAAGCTTGCAGGTGCAAAAAGAAAAAAAATCTCCAACCAACTGCTGTAGGTCTGCTAACGTGAAGCACTGTCGCGTCCCGCAGGAGGAACGGTCTCCGGTTGCGCCGGCCGACGGGTCGGAAAAGTGGCGTGGCGGATTTTAGAAAGTGGTCTTTCCATCGTATTGGAGCTGCCTTATAAACTATAGACACGGGAGACCACGCTTTCTGATTTTTCAGACTGTCTAGCAGTGTTTCTGTGTATATACTCGTTAAAGAAGCGATTTTTAGGTTGTGTATATATTAGCTCGTGTGCCAGGAGTGTTGATCCCGACGTCCTCCAAACATTCTTATGGTTATGCAAATAAATAAAGGCATAAGAACGACACCGCTTCGAGTCTGACAACACGGATTTGTGTCTCTCTGATGTTCATGTTAGCATTAGCATGCTTGGCTGATCCTCGTTCCTTAGCGTTCCTGTCGTGTCTTGTGAGTAGCCGAAACTCGTTTTCTGTCAGTGTTTTTTGTACGTGTATTGGATGAGAGTCGATTTAATTTTTATAATAATGCTCTATTTTTTACTCCACAATCTTTGTATCATGTCTGTCATGACATGAATCTGCCAATGAAATTAAAACGTGTTAAAACTATGACACTATGTGGCCATTAGGGGGCAGTGTGGGACGAGATTTTAGCTTTTTTTCCCCCCTTGATACGGTTTCGATCGTGAGCTCACCTTCGCAAAGTGTTGCAAAGTTTAACCTGGGAGAGAGAGTGTTCAGTGTGATGCTCGCTCGACCATTTCTCTATACTTTTAGGAAACAAGTTCATGAGCGCTAAATTAGATACTGCACCAAATCAACGTTTGTCATATGAACGCTGAGAAGAGACGTGTCCACTTGCACATTTTGTCTTTTCATGTCCTCGCTCTCTTTTTTTTTTTTTTTTTTCCTTCTTCCAGTGTAAATTAATCAAAATGCTTCCATGGAAACCTCTTTTCAACATCTGAGCTCTTGGTTAGCGGGAATTAATTCATCTTTCGTAACTGCTTTGTCCTGGCCGGGCTTTCAGTAATTATTAAATCAAATAAAACTTTAATTTCTTAATGTCCATCCAAACAGAGCATGAGTGTCCTATTTTTCGGTCATGTTTATGTTTAGATATAGCCCTTGCGTCCCTTATGTCTTGATTTATTTAAAAAAAAAAACGAAAAATATTGCTAAAACTTTTGCTAAAATGGCAAGGAGTCATTTGTGAGCCAAAAGAGTCGACTCCTATTGGTAAGCTGAGCCAAATGATTCACTGACTCACTAAAATAACTACAGTTCTTATCCCAAGACTTGTTCCTTATGTGATCGTTTGATCAAAAAATGTTCAAATTATTACAGAACGTAACCCAGTAAAAAAAATATATGTATTAAAAAAAAGCCAATGAGTCATTTGTGAATTGAAAGAGTCGAGACTCAAATGATTCAAAGACTCACTAAAAAGAACTTGAGTTCCCATCCCACAACTTGCATCCCCTTAGCGATCATCTTTTTTTTTTTTTTAATAAAATGTTCAGATGTCCAGTTAAAAACAAAAGATGAGTCATTTGTGAACCAGAAGAGTAGACTCTTAATGGTGCGCTGAGCCAAATGATTCAACGACTCACTAAAAACAACCTGAATTCCCTGATGTACTCTCTCTGCTCGTCATCACTGCGATTCAAACGGCTTTGTTTCAGCGAAGCCCTCGCCTGATTGGATAAACATGACACGGCACCTGTGCTCATTAGCATAAAGTTCAGATTTGTTTCGCCATCGTGCACACATCACGCACTGCACGAACACAGCCGATCTCTCCGTCGTAATGACCGGCATGTGGCACGTGAAGTTGCGAGTGGACACGTTCCATTAAACCGCCCGGCCCTGAAATGCTTCATAACACACTGCTTTTAATATATTTGCATAATTCGTTCATAAAGAGGAGGAAGACTGCCATGAGCTAGGAGACTAGCGTGTCCTGTCTGTAGTGTATGCACTAGACTATACATACCATACATACACACACCATCATAATAAGCCAATCTTAAATCCCTTTCTTTCTTTTCTGAAAATGTCTTCATGTGTCAAGATTCATGACAGAAACAGCGATTTCTTTTATTTTTCCTCATCAATCACAGGAGAAATGATTTACACGTCTAGTTTGACGCCTCTCTGGGCGACTTGAACCTCAGTGTTGCTTCCCTGTAGCTTGTAAAGAGGGCTTAATGAGTTTTCTTTATGTTCTTCCAGGAAATCCCCCAAACAGCATTGTGTACTGTGTGCTACTGCAGGCAATAGAGAACACTGTAACAGTGTGCATGAACTATGCGTCACGTTTGGATACAAATACTGTCCTTTTTCATTATTTCTTACCTGATGCTATATATTGAAATGGACCTGTTTTTTTTTTTGTTTTTTTTAAGACAGAGCCTCTTGCAATAAACTTTGAAATGCAAACTGGAGTGTGTTTGATATCCTTCACCGAGTCTGCATAATTTGCGTAGACATTTTCTATAACAGTAGCGCAGGTTTATATTAATGAACATTTTCGGGAAGGAGTCTCCAGTGTCAATATTTTGAAATAAAACATCTTCAGGACAGAGGAGCTTACACTTTGTTACCGTTTCTCAGTAACATGACAAGCTGTGTTTGTTTTAAGAGAGAGAAAAAAAAAGTTGGTGAGGCTGGTGAGTCAATGACTATTTATAGCTGCTATAAGGTAAGTGAGAACAGGAACTTAACTAGTTTTATGGAAGCTAAAAAAAATGGTACAATGCGTCATTCTTTAATAAATTAAAAATGTCAAATTGCTGTAGTATAAGAGGAATAAAGCACTTTGGGATGTGATGTCTGGTGTGTAACTGTAACTCTACTTTACCACACCATCCCATCGTTAATTTTTTTTTCTTTTCGCTCAAAACAGCATAACACCAATGTGCTATTCCTCACATAATGATCATCCTTGCTCCAAAAACAGAAATCGTTTAATAAAGATCTAAATGCACTAGAAGAACTTTAAATATTTGCTTGTGGAGTTTATTTGACTAGTTATTGACACCTGATTTTAAAGTCAATACACTGTTTTTGTTGGACTTGGTGCTGTTCCAAAGAGCACCTCATGCTCATAAACGGCTTTAGGATAAGCCATGACCAAGACGCTGAGTCTGTAATGACTGGTGTGTTTAATATCTGGTAATTTATTGGCTGAATTTGTCTGTATGTATCTCAGATAGAAAGCGATCGGAATTACGTCAGCTCACTTTTTTTTTAAATTAAATTTCAATTCCATTTATTTATTTAACTCCAGCTCTGTTTGGAAGCAGTAAAATTAGTGGTGCCTCAGGCGTATTGATTATTTGTAAGAGCGAGCTGACTTTGAGTCGAATGTTTGCTTAGTTCAGCCTGAGCAAGTCAATAGGAATCTTTTAGTGGTCATACAGCAGAAACCTGGCGTTAATGGGAGATAATGATAGGCGTCGACTCTACAAACAAGTATGCTTCAGTTTACAGAGGTGGGAAGTGCTGGAATGAGTTTGATGCAGCAGATTCATTACATCCCAATGGAAAGTTTTTCTTAAGATAGCAGTATGAAGGTGTAATGTGGTTTTAATAAACAGTGACGAGTCTGGTATGTTTATTTCATACCTGTACACCTAATGTCATCATAAAATATCATGAATTTATGATATGATTCTATCTCTAAGCCTCAAGCTTGACATTTTACTACAAAACCAGACACCGACTGTCATACTCTTACTGACCACTTTATTAGGAACATGTGTGTACTTCCTTAATCGTGCAATTATCTAATCAACCAAAAATAATGTTTTTCTAGCCTTCATCTGCACACTTTGAGTCATCCTGTGCCCACTGTAGCCTCAGATTCCTGTTCTTGGCTGACAGGAGTGGAATCCAACGTGGTTTAACGTGTTGCATGTTCTGAGATGCTTTTCTGCTCACCATGGTTGGAAAGAGTGATTGTTTGAGTTACTGTAGCCTTCCTGTCAGCTTGAACCTCAGCTCTGACGTCTCTCATCAACAAGGTGTTTCCTTGTACGTTTTTTTTCACACCATTCTGTGTAAAACTCTAGAGTCTGTTGTGTGTGAAAATCCCCATTCTGATGTTTGATGTGAACATTAGCTGAAGCTCATGACCTGCATTTGCATGATTTTATGCATTGTGCAGCTGCCACATGACTGACCTAAATGGATAAATGCATTAATGAGCAGGTGTACAGGTTACCAACAAAGCAGATGGTGAGCATATAGCACTCCGCAAAAGTAAAGAGCCGCTGCAGTGTAATGGTGGTTTGGCCAGGAAGTACTTAACTCATGGCAACTATTATATTGTAAAATTAGCAAGACAAGAAAAATGGAATTAGACCATTGTTGTCATAGAAGCCTAAGCATGGAGATGATTAATAATAGTACATTTTAATTTCATTCTTTGAATCACGCATAAAGATATAATGGAGTCTCATAGCTACAGCATAATGCGTGGCCAAGATACTTAGCTTGTGGTGTCAACTCATTTACTATATGTGGTCTCTCTCTATCTCTCTCTCTCCATATATATATTAACTATAAACAGAGAAAAAGCACAGTGTCTAGGTTTATTTAAAAAAAATTAACTGTTGGTAAATTGTGATATGAGAGGAATACAACACTCGGGAACATGCTGTTCTAGGAAAATAATCAACTTCAGGGTTTTAATAGTAACTCTCCTTCCATCACACCCATTTGTTGATTATTTTTTGTATAACATTACAACCCAGTATGTGTTATTTCTTACTTCAAAGCACTAAAAGTAAAGCCTAACTGCAATCCTATGTACATTACTATGTACGTAGAACTTATTTTCCATCAGGAAATGTGTTTTCACTGCTAACAGAGGAACGAACACAGCGCTCCACCATACATTAGATGCTTTTAGAGTTTGTGTACAGTATAGAAACACTACAGAATAGTAAGCTGCTGTCATCTAGACCACATCACATCTTATGGGCACAGTGTAAATGCTCCATTATACCATGAAGCACAGGAGCTTTTTGTTTTTCTTCTATTTTTAATGTCACTGAAAAGGTTTTGTTAAGTAAAGCAGGACAAAGAGACAGAGCGAGAAGCTCCATGCCAGCCATTGTAGGGAAATCCAGTGAGGTCATTGGAGGGTCAGACGAAGCTGTTGTTTAAATACGGGATAAAGTGAGTGTCCCAGTCAACACAAAACAAAACGAGAGAGCATTGTAGTGTAATATGTTAGATTCTCTGTTAATTCTATTTGTATATTAAAACAAGGTGTCATTCACACTAAAATGAAATTACATAGTTATGCTACAATTCTATACTAAACCAACCTGTATGATAGCTGTGATTTCTTATATCACTTGTAGCTAGAAACAACAAACACACCTTGGTCTCATTCAAAACTTTAATGCTGTATGTTAGTGTATGAATGTATCAATGCATCAAACATTTCCTCCACTCTGTCATATGAGACCATTTTATGTCCTTGGTGAAAAACAACTGTTTAAGGAAGTGTTTTTCTTGCACCTTCTGAAGTAAAACACACAAAGTATGTACGTAAGCAACAAGGAAAAGTACAGTTTATGGTACCTGTATTTCTAAGAGTGTACCAGCGAAACCCAACCCTGCTGAAATAAAACAACAATAGAAACCATCACAGAAACTCCAAATACCATTACGAACTACAAATACAGTGTCTGAAATAATGGTAACAAGCTGTACTTGTCATTGCGGTGGTACCATCAAGGGTACATTGTTTCTACCTTTAGTATGAAGGACACAGGGACCATTACAATTACATCGTTTTTAACTTTGGGAATATAGTACACCTTTAAAAATAATTTACCTTAAGGACCACAAGCTCTTTACTCTGAAGGTTAATTAAAGGTACACCAAAAGCACCTTCTGAAGTAAAGCACACAAGGGATGTATATCAGGATGTACAGTTTATGGTACCTGTATTTCTAAGAGTGTACCACCGAAACCCAGTAGAGCCATGTTTCATAAGCAGATGACTACCATCAGACTAAAAATAGCTAGGAACCAGTAAACTACCCTTACAGACCACTGGAAATCCATTAGGAGCTAGGCATCTCTAATGGGTTTTAATGATTTTTATCAGCAGGGATGGAGGCAGGAGTGTGTTGTGGTTCAGGTGAGGTAGTTAGGAGGAAGTCCAGCAGTTACTGCAGTGTGCTATAGTCAGAGCTCAGCATTCAACCGAACAAACAACATATCGAGGAACAAAAATAGAAAAAAATATTTTTATATATATGGTGAAAATGTCATTCAGAGGTGTTATGGCTGTATGCTATTATGCTAATTAACCGGCACGCGACCTACAGAACTAGCCGCTGGGGTTTAGCCGGTTGTTGTAGCATGCTACATGCGGCAGAGTGGAAGTGAAACTCCGCCTTAATTTCAACCAACCGGCTCACAAACACCGACCCGGTTTCATCCTTCAGCTCATTTCTCTACCCTAAAACAACCACAGCAGGCTGTTGAGGAAGGTGTTGGACTTTTATTCTTGTTCCAGGATTGATTTTTTTTTAAGCAGAAACGATGACAGGACGCCGGTTTTCTTGGCGGAGTCGGGAATCCTCTGAACCTGAGACTTGTTATGGCTAACACTTCCTTCCACCTTTCCACTCCTTTCCACCTGGAGAAACATATCGGGGATATTTACAGTCCGCACCAATGAATGAAGCAGGTTTGAATGAACCACTGACAGGCTATAAGTGAACACTGGATTTCCTGGTTGTATCATTAACAACTCATAATCCAACTTCTGGACATTAGGAAAGCGAGTGGTATCTTTCCAGGGTTCCACTCCCACCCTGTCATGACCATTTGAATACCTTCATTTGAATAGACATTTGGCAGAAGGTTTGTCCTTGCTGCTTTTTTTCAGACTCATTGGGATTTTAATCATTCCAGCACTCCATGATTAAATCGGTTTAATTTACAGGTTCGACATGTCATCTGAAGCTCCATCAGAAGGAAGCCTGGAGTTGCTCAGAGGTCTGTCCATGGACAGCTGGATGGCCAGTCTGCCAAGCGGACTCTGGGACATCCCTTTATGGAATTTGGCCATTCCAGGTATCCGGGATTTGTTGTCTATATGAATGTCTACCCTCTGAGATGTTTCTAGCGTGCTCATGAAAATTTCATTGTAATTGCCACCTAATTGTGCATCATAATAATAACTGCCGTTCTCTCCCCACTGGGTAATTTGCCATTGTATTTCTCAATAGAGTCCTGTTAAAAAAGACAAATGGCTCACTGAATGGGTGGTGGCACAGGCGGTGTCAGGTTGCATGTTTATGTGCGCTGTCAGCACCACTTCGTAGTCAAGACTGATGCCAATCCAGTGCGTTCAGTATACAAGATGTTTGCAATGCTTTCGTTTGCATTCTTCTGTTATCATCATAAATGTTGTTCTGTTTTCTTTTTTTCCTCTTCCACAGGAAGCCATAATGCCATTACTTACTGTTTGGATAAGAATAACCGCTCTCCCATTGACCTCAAGCAGCCCGATATGCTCCAGAAGCTAGACAAGTGCATGAAGCCCCTCGTACGGCCGTTTGTTTACAAGTGGGCCGTTACGCAGGTAAAGATTACCCTAAAAAAAAAAATCTTGCGCTTCCCATAAAAAGATTATCAGTCTTTACTCTTACCTGGATTCTATAGATTCATACCCAAGAGCTGCTGCTGTAATCATAAAGACTGTCCCGTCGCTCATCCCAGAACACTTATGCACAATTTGCTCATCCTGGATATCCTGTATACACACTCAGTACTGTTTGTCTTCATAGTGCACAGTTATGGAAGAGTAATTATTTATAATCCCGCTATCAGGGAGTTCCCTTTAGAGTCTAGTTCCTTTTAAGGTTTCTTCCTCATGCTGTCTCAGGGAGTTTTTCCTCTACTACTACACTACTGCCTCAGGCTTTGTGACCATTTCTATTTTTAAAAGTGCTGTACGGATAAAATAGAATCGAATTGCAGTCAGCGTGCGTATTCAGGGTATCTTCAGGTTATTAAAAAGTATTTTTTTTATAAAAACACGCCTTAGAAACACTACAGAGTTATACAAATATATGAAATCTTGGGAGATCATGTTAACGTTACAATATCATACGAGAGAGTACTTCCACGGAGATGTGGCTGAACAGTTCATCAGCTCTTTCCACAGGCTTGCTTTCATGGCTCTCGTCTTAATCAAATCTCCACTTGATTTAGTAACTTCGCCCTAATGTTATTTTCATAAATATATTTATATGTGAATTTGGTGCTTTCAACAAATCATACACACGTTGTGGCAGTACACCTGAAATGGACTGATTTATACAGATGGGAAGATCCGAGGTGTTTAAGGCCACCATAAGACTCCAGAACAGCTTCAATGCTCCATGGCATTGATTCCACACTTCCTCTGGAACTGTACTAGAGCGATAAACACTGTTTTTCCTAAAAACATTCCCTCAGCCGGTGCGTTTTGGTGATGTCAGTGGTGGAGAGCGCGGTGTAACATCCTTCACTCCACTAATCCTGCTGTTCTTCTGACTGATCACGTTTATCATATGATGAAATGTTTCTACTCCCTCCTAAGAACATGACGACACACTCACTGAATTTGACGAGGATGAAAATGATGTAAATCATATGCTTCGTCCTTTGAACTCACCAGATCCCAACCCATTGCTCCAGTACAGTTCCAGAGACGTGTAGAATCAGTGCCAAGGTGCATTAAAGATGTTCTGGCGGTGTTTTTTTAAAGCGTACTAGCTGTGACTAAAGCTGGCTTTACACTGTATGAATATTCAGGCTCAATTTTCCTGCCACGAAAATCACACTTTGTAAAATTCATTGTAGAATGTCTCGGTCGTGAGTTGAGATCAGCAGGCTTAGAGCGCGTAATAAGAAGTGCTCACCGGCAATTTAGTGCCACTGCGACCAAAAACGAACTTCTGGCAGTGTCCAAATAATTTTTATGCATGAGCGCTGCTATAGCGCTCGTCCACCAACAGGAAGAAAGCTTACGATGACACCAAACTCAAGGGACAGCCATCGTAACGAAGCATGCTAATGGACCGAAAAAAAAATGACCTGAAGCTCACTTTGGTCATTTTTATTTAATCACATGTCTACCATTAGAGGATCTTTACCCCATAATCTGACATGAACACACTGTGTAACTGCTGTAACTGCATAGTCTAAAACCAGCTCAGCTAAGCGTCTTTATTCATGTTTATGCTAATATCACTATCTGTGCTTCGTCCCCATTTCAGTATGGTTAATGATTTTGCAGTACTCCCGTCCCTGTCCACTGATAATACTCAGATTTGGTGGAATTTAACCCATGAAAATTGCTTTCCATGCAGTGCTTTTTTCACTTTTTAACCCTAAATCAGCATTTTAAAAAATACTCACCCGGCATTAAAAAGGTTTTAAAAGCAATACATTGAATTTGCTTCTAACTGCACATTCTTAGGTGTTGGATTTCGTTTGCACGAGTAATGCTTTGACATTGACTGTACAATCTGCTGCACTGAACGAAAACCTATTAAACAGGAGAATGTTTCTGTACACTCTCCGACTCTCGCTGGATCAATCTACCCAGCGGGGAAGAAATTGCCTTCTGCTGCTCTGCAGAAAGCATCCAAGCATTGAGGAGCTGTTTAAGCACCTTTTTTTTTTCCCTGTACAAAAGCTGATTGAAGAAATGGAAATGTGAAGCTGTGTGACACAGTCAGTGATACAGTCAAGTGCAAAAGGAACCGACGAAGAAATGCAAATTATACTAAGACGCAAATACTGTGCACTGAAATAATAATAAGAGATCACAATATAGTGCAATAAATAATTTTGATTGTGATGAGGATTCTCTAATAACACGTATCTCCATCTCCAACCTCTTTCATAACAGCTTTCGGGTCCTTTTTGGTCTGAAATCTGGGCCTCCTAGCCCCTTATGCTGCACATTCTTCCTAATACACCCACATTTCAGGGTTATATGACACTATAACACTGTACCACTGAAAGACCTCCATCCATGCCACACTCAATCTGGCAGCCATGTCACAAGTTACATGTTTTCTAAATTTTAATGCCTCATGCAGATATGATCCATTCATTGTTGATTTCCGAAGAATAGCTGTAATGTGTTTACCTCGATCAGTCCCGTAGCAATGGCACATGCATTATTAATGGAGGTACTTTACATTATTCACTGCAGGAGCGCAGCGTGCGAGAACAATTGGACTGTGGTGTAAGATACTGTGATCTCAGGATAGCACATCTGCCCAACGACAGCTCCTCTGATCTCTACTTCTACCACGGAGTTTACAGCACGATTACTGTAGAGGTACAGACTTTCAACTGAAAAGCCGTAGTAGTTGTACTTGTCATGCTTTAGTGATCTCTTGGTTGCGTCTCTGGCTAATCCCGGTCACTGACTTTTGGTGGATGGACTCCTCTAGTCAGAGTCGTGGTTGGGAAAAAATATTGCACAACCCCGACTGTGACTAGAGGAGTCCGTCCACCAAAAGTCAGTGACCAGGTTAAGAGGGAATTAGTCACGATTGTTACGGTAACTCTTTACACCAGAACTAATGGTGCATTTGACTAAAGGAATCTCCAACCTCCGACTAGGCAAAACCAAAGAAAACGTCCCCAAAGAAAACGTTGGACTTTCTAATCGGAAAGTCAGGAAAGTCCAAGCCCGTGCTGATACGATGTTAGGTCAACATGGCCGCTCACAGGGTCAACAGTAAATAAAATAACAATTCCTTATCACTAATCTCTATACACAAGATTTTATAGTGGTATTTACTTCACAGACATCAGTTGGTTAAATCTATACTATTTTCAAAAGTAAATACATTCATAAACTCATGATCACTAATGGCTAGCTTGTTGCTAGCAGAACACATGCTGTCATGGAGGCGTCCATGTTTTTTCCCATTTTGTAGCTTGAACAGGACGAGTTTGAATATTAAGTAATTCGGATTTCTGTCTTCTGAGTTAAGGTGATTGCAGCATATTTGAGCATTAATTTGACATTTTTTACAATTTAACATTACATTTTATCTGCATCCTCAGTGTCAAGATCAGTTCCAAGTGGTAACAGGACAAACTGTGGAAAAGTTCCCACGGGGGGTGAATACTTATGCTATACTTAAGCTACTGTATATAGACTAATCTTTGCGACAAAATTACCGGAAGTGCCTACACAGATATTCGACGGCAAAATGCGAGTTAGCCGTTAGGTGGAAAAGTTCAAGGGGGCGAATACTTTTGCATGGTCCTGCACTCATTTTAAGTTTCACTGAACATATGCATATGAATGATGAATTTAGTAGATTGACTACTTGTTTGTTGTTCCACGACAGACCGTACTGAAAGAAATCAGGACGTGGCTGGACGCCCATCCTAAAGAAATAGTCATTCTGTCCTGCAGTCATTTCCAGGACCTGAGTCAAGAGCTCCACACACTCCTCATCTCCACCATAAAGAGTGTGTTCAACTCAAAGCTGTGTCCTAAAATGGTATGACCCGCTTCACCGTGGCCATCTTATAAGACATGATGTGATGAACTACAACTGAAGAAACGTCGGACCACATGCACTGTAGCATTGGTCCGAGGAATCACTCGAGCCAATCGCTTTACTGCGTCATAGCTAAATTCTCTTGCTTTGCATCGAGCACGTCCATAGACAAGAACTCCACCTGTCACGTTGTCATTTGCTAGTGTGAAAGTCTGGTTATGACAGCTTATAACAGCAGGTGAAATACTGAAATAGATCTCGCAAAACGCTGATTTGCACCTAGTCACAGGAAGTGACAGGAATCTCAAGAAAAATTAAAATACAGAGTGAAACCCAAGGGAAGACTAAGCACATCAAGAGCAAGGCATTACTAGGACACACACACGGTGGTGGTGCAAGGATTTGTGAGTGGAGTCCAAGCTGCTTAAACAGTCTTTGATTACAGGTGCTGATTAGACTCGGGTGTCTGTACTGAGCGGGAGGCGGAGCTTTGGGTGATCGTTGTCGGATGGTGGATTCTGATTAATTAGATTAGTCTTTGGGTCAGATTTCCATTTTTTTCCATTTAAAGAAGAGACATCTGTATTTAAAAAAAAAACTACACACAAGCTCTACACACATTTTGTGATGTCACTATAATAGGCTCAGTGGCTTTGGACCAATCACGACTGATATGCAAATTATTATATGACGACAGCATGGTATCTAGAAAATTTTAACCACAGAACATGCATGTTTAGCTAGCTAGGAAGATAATGTAGATGGTGTCGGTTGTTATGGTTATGTTGTATAATCACAGGTTTGCGTTATAGCATTATACCGCAATTCTGGATTGTGATTGGTCGGAAGATCAAAGCTGCAAATCACAGGTTTATATTAATGCGCTTGTTG
>CM074946.1:1448283-1458777 GCA_037577455.1 Pangasius macronema
AACCCACCACCTTCAGGTTCACCTTCAGGTTACAAGTCCGACTCTCAGACCATTGCAATTTGGTCACACACTGAACACCTTTTTTATATGAATGAATTGATTGACTTTGCTGTGGATTGTTGGATCAGGTGTTGCTCTGGCCTCTGGATTAGCTGCCACCATGACCATCGTGCACATGCTGAAGAAAGGAGATGGGATTGTGTGCATGAACGACGTCTACGGAGGTGAGCCGTGCGCTAACGTAACATTACTAGCACTCACACATTGCTGCGAGGCAGAATCGTAACTAAATCATCTCTCATATCTTTAAGGGACCAATCGTTACTTTAAGAAGATAGCTGCAGAGATCGGTTACGAAATCTCCTTTGCTGACTGCACCAATCTGGACGTGTTAAAAGCAGCTCTAAAGCCCAATACGAAGGTTTGAAGATTGCTTGGGAGAGAATGTGGTTCTTTCCTGTGCTTCATCACTATTTTACTGAGGGTTTTAATCTATTCACCCAAGCACTAATAGGATAATTAGGATAATTATTTAAACGAATGAAAGCTTGTTGAAGAAGTAAAAAAAACCCTGTCTCTCTTCTGGTCCACGTAGCTGCTGTGGCTTGAAACTCCCACGAATCCGACTATGAAGGTTCTGGACATTAAAGCCTGCTCGGAAATCGCACACGAGTACAACAAGGACATTATCGTGGTTGTGGACAACACCTTCATGTCAGCGTACTTCCAGGTATGAGGGACGCAACGTCATCATAATTGTGATAAAGCTTCGTATTATTTCCCTGACTTCAGTTTTCCCGTGTGGCGAAATGAGCCTCCGTAGAGAGAACTGATTTACGAAATGCTCCCTCCCTGAGAATCGCATTCTTTCATTTCATTTCTATGCTCAATCTTATGATTTTATTTGACCTATAAAACACGCGAGGCGTTATTACCGTCCTGAGTCTGATGTATTGTGGTGATATTTGCTGTACGCAGCGCCCCCTGGCCTTGGGAGCAGACATGTGCATGTACTCCGCCACAAAGTACATGAACGGTGAGTATCATGTTATTGAATATTATTAGATGTGTGATTTCAGCTCAGAGTTATTTAACACGCTGTTTTTAACGTCTTAGGGCACAGTGATGTCGTCATGGGGCTGATTTCGGTGAACCGCGAGGACCTGTATGAAAAACTGAAGTATTTGCAGAACGGTCAGACCAATGATCAATGTGCCAGTGCAACAATCAATATTAACCAGCTCCTGCTAAGTAGTGTCAGTATCTCCAGTATAAAGTAAGCTCGATTTGATTTTGCCCTCGTTGTTTAGCTCTGGGGGCCGTCCCATCCCCGTTTGACTGCTACTTGTGTAACCGAGGACTGAAGACGCTGCATCTGCGAATGAAGCAGCATTTCAGGAACGCGCTGGCTGTGGCCAAGTTTCTCGAGGCGGATCCCAGGGTGGACAAAGTCATTTTCCCAGGTGACTAAAACTGTACATCATCACCTCTATTTACTTAAAGTGACTAATCACCCAGCACTGTAGTCCAACCATTAATGAAAGGAACACTCCTGAATTTTTCAGTCTGACGTCTGTCTGTTTCTTCAGTAGTTAGTTCGTGACAAGGATCATCTCATTGTGTTTATCTTCTCTGTGAAATGAACAGAAAACCCATTATCTCTGACGGAATGAATGCTAGAAATGTAGAGCCTCATTTGTATGCACTACAGGTTTATGTCCACTAGGGGGCACTAATGTACCTAAGAACACAATCCTGTACAGCGGAAAACTGGGATTTACAAATTAGGGTCTACAGACTACTCAGAAAATCCTGGAAAGTTTAACACGGGATCAGAACATGTTCAAGGAGAACTCACTCGTTTTTTTTACCGGTCTATCTATCAGGTCTGCCGTCTCACCCCCAGTACGAGCTGATGAAGAGACAGTGCACGGGCTGTCCCGGGATGATCACCTTCTACATTAGAGGCAAACTGGAACACGCCACCGCTTTCCTCAGCAACCTGAAGGTGATTCGAGAAACAACTTCACTGGTGACAGCTCTGCTTAAAAAAAAAGTAACGCGCAGAAACAAATTATTAACGCGAGATCATGAAGTTAGCTGATGTTGATAGAATGTTGATGACAGAACATGGAGGAGATACATCAGACAGGTTCGAGAGGACAGGAAGGCTATGGTAACGCTAATAACCACTCTTTACAACCGTGGTGAGCAGAAAAGCATCTCAGAATACAACAGTAGTGAACCTTGAGGAATCTGAGGCTACAGTGGGCTCAGGATCTCCAAAATGGAGCAGATGAAGATCGGAAAAAAGACCAAAGCTTCCTGGCTATTTATTAGGATCTTTTGTACAACTTTCAACCAAGTTGTTAGAATTTTAAATTCTATCCTTATTTTTTCAGTTGTTTGCTCTCGCTGAAAGTCTCGGAGGCTACGAGAGTCTGGCTGAGCATCCGTAAGTACCACACGTCCCACCCGGATGAATGCCTATCCACAACATCTGTAGTGTGTGCGTGTGTGTGCGTGTGTGTGTGTGTGTGTGTGTGTGTGTGTGTGTGTGTGTGTGTAAAGGCAGTGAATTTGGACAGATATAGAGAATAGAGATTAGACTGGAAAACGCTGGAGTGTTCCATTAACATGGTGACGGCGTTAAGATGCTGTTACGGTTACAAAGCAATATGTGTTATGAAGGTTTATGTTCCACGAGGGGGCACTAACATACACTCGCGCACAATCTGTAAGCAGCATAAATCTTTATTTAAAAAAAAACAAAAACAAAAAAAAACACCAAACAGCATTCATTATGGATTTAGAGTCGATGGTGCACTTGGAAAAAAAAAAAAAACTTATTAAATATTTAAACATTAATACTGATCACTGAGTGCCCATGATCAGCAAGGCTCGGTGTGTGTGTGTGTGTGTGTGTGTGTGTGTGTGTGTGTGTGATATCTGAAGTGTGTGTACTATATTTAATTTCGTCCTGGTTATCATGCTGTGCTGCTCGCGTATCAAAAGCTATAATAACTAAACGATTTTGCCCGTCCAATCAAATCTGGTCAAGCCTGGTGGCCCTGGTAACTTGTTTATCCAGAGATAGATAATCCTGAGTGGCCTGTATGTCGCGTAATAAGCCGATATGCCTGTGCCGTTCATTCACAGAGCGATTATGACTCATGCGTCGGTGTCAGAAGAGCAGAGGATGGAGCTGGGAATCACAGACACTCTGATCCGTCTCTCTGTGGGACTGGAGGATGAGGAGGACATTATCGCAGACCTGGATCAAGCTCTCAGTGCAGCTGTAAGTACACACACACACACACACACACACACACACACACACACACACTGAAATACATAAACACTCATCTAAGCCTATTCAATGCTGCTCTCCACACAAAGCCAGCTCTCGAGCAGCCCTGCTTCCTAGGTAATGATTAAACGTGGTGCAAATGGCCAGTGTGCAGTCTGTGTCTGGCACCAGTGTTATCTCCATGCTAACGAAATTACCAGAGGTCATGTGACTTTCGCTGGCTGGTGCTCATATTCCTGCATTTGGTACGTTTTTTTATGAAATCTAATTGCATGAGATTGCAGTGGAAGAACTAAACCATACATCAACATGATTATTTATACTTATAACCCTATTATATATATATATAAATATATAAATATATCTCTCCTCGTGTGTATGAGCACCAAAACCTTTCGAAATTCAGGTCAACATTAGGCGTGTCGGCCATTTCGTGCCAAAAAGCAGCTAAAAAGGAAGTGACAAATAGCTAGCTAGCTAGACTTCTAAACAACTAAAAATTCGTAAATGAACGCAAATAATCAAAACGAACTTTATACTTCCAGTTTGTTTACAATTTTTTCAGAATGTACCTACTGCAGCTCGAAGCGATCCCGATTACGTTTGAGATGTCAGTTATGTTCTTTACAGTTTCACTGATTGGCCGTTGGTTAGGAGGCTCCACCCCTTTGAGAGGTCTACCAATCATCGTAATGAAGCTGTGACAAACGAATAGTGAGCTGTCCAATAAACGTTGAGATGTTTTTTCCCAAGTGTCGGAAGAGTTGCAGCTTTACCTCTGAATGTTACGAAGCGCTGACACTGGAGGCTCAAACAAACGTCTTCCAACAGAAAACGTCACTTTATCAATGATAACGGTTAGTTCTGGTCCACTAATCTGATTGGTCAAGAGGTGTTCCAGGAGTGCCTGTATTTCCTATATCCGCACTGGGACGTTTCAGTGTGTGTATCACTCCGCTCCTCTGTGTTCACTACGTAAAAATGTCAGATTTTGTCGATAGTTTGGAACGGTTACCACAGTAGAGTTAGCGACATCATCAGCGGACATGGCAAACGATACTTTTTTGATGGCTGTAACTTTTGACTTAAAGTATGAAAGGTCGTCAGATGAAGATGAAAAGATTACGAGTTCGAATTCTGTTGATGCTACAGTCCTCCATGGTCAGGAGCTAATTGAGCAAAAATGGCTGAGCTCCCTTAGTGGGAGGGGCATACTTTCTTCCCCTTGTCAATCACAACATCACTAACCAATCCTAGACCTCCGTAAGCTCATGTTAGCGCTTTCCTCCGAGGGTGGTACTATTCCCTGTGATGTAACACGCGCAGCAGTTTTGAAAAGATACGATCGGCTGGCTCGCCGTGTCTCGGAGGACCGTCAGACTCCGATGTTGTGTGATAAGGGAGAGCAGGCTGGTGGGCGGGAATTAGAAAACAATTGTCCAGACCAAGCTGTATGTCGTTGAGATGTGAAACGTGGTCAGTAGATAGTTTGTTAATTTGCTTAATATTTGAAACCTACTTCCGCAAACTAGGGTGCTTGGACCCCGGAGATCGCTTCTTGTGGCTATGTGTATCATTTTGGGTGCTTTTGGGTGGAGGTTAGTGTGAGTAGTGTGTATAATGTGTGAGTGGTCATTAGGAACACAGCCATAGTGTGTTTGTGAGGAAGCCTCGCCTCTGCCAGGGCAAAATAACACGAAACACACCGATCAAGATCAGTTGAACCTTGCCTGAGGCTGCGCGTCGTCCGAGAGAGGCATTTTGGTGTTAAATAAGGCAGAAGGCTGTAGCTGGTAAGCAGCTGTGTACGTGTGTGTGTGTGTGTGTGTGTGTGTGTGTGTGTGTGTGTGTGTGTGTGTCAGCCTCATGTTCTGTTGCTCATTAGAGAGCACAAACACTGCTCTGTGCTTTCTTTGCCAGGGCTCGTATCCGCCTTCACCTAGTTTTCGAGGCGCCTCAGGTCTGCGAGTCTGCACTCGAGCCTTCGCACGTCGATAACTCACAGCAGATCGATAACCCGATAACCCGATAACCCGATAACATGTGCCGTCTGTCTGTGATTAGATTCCCAGATTGATCACGTTATCCCGGACCTGGAACTCGTACATCTCAGAATGTTATAAATTAGCTCTGGGCAGTAATTGCGCAGTTAAATAGCTGATTCATCGATATTTAAATGTGTGTGTGTGTAATTACAGTGAAGGGAAATAAGTATTTGGACACTTTTGCTTGTGTTATTTAATATATTTTCAGCACATATATCGAATTTACACACATAATGTCTTTTTGACTGTGTACTTTATGTATTCATAAGCATAAAGAAAGGTATGTTTAAAAAGTATGTATGTGTGTATATATGTACATAAAAATAAATCAAGTTCTCGATGTGGCAGAAATGCTGCACAAATGTTCTTCTGCAAAATCGCACAAGCAGCAATCATGGTGAAGGTGAAGGAGCGTCCTAAAGGTCTCAGGAACAACATTATTAGACAACACTCGAATGGAAAAAGCTACAAAGCGATAGCAAAGATCTCTTAAAAAAATCCATGTTAGTGCGACAAGTTCGATAATACGCAGGTGGAAAGTTCCAACTGATCCAACCGATCGTCCTTGGACACATTCGCCATGCAAGACTTCATAACTAACGATAAGGAAAGTAAGCGAGAAGACAGCAGGAAGTTGCTGTCAACCCCAGACGCACGAACCAATCAGAGTTCGCCGTAGCAGCACATGACCTCTTGAAAGACTGCCTACGGAAGCGTTGTCGCGTCTCAATACGCAAGCCACGCCTACCCATGACACAACACCAATCGGTGAATTTTGTAGTAACAGTATCTTACGAATCGATTCGTGGTCACGTAGCTGATTACTTTCGTCTGTCACTGTTGTAAATTGCTGGATATTATTTCTTCCCACAAACCTCTTAAGTGATTCGATTCTCCCGCTTTCCGTCTCTCAGTTCAATGCGCGCTTGATTATTTATTCTTTACTCTAGACTAAATCCCGGTCAGTAGGGAATGTTTCTAATTCTTCTGTGATGTATTGTAATGCGATCACGCCATCAGGTCTGAGGTCACCAGCTCGCGTTTCTGCTTATAGAGGAATATTGATTGCAGGCCATTTCGATCATCCAGATTACCAGAGGTTAATAATCCTCCGGGGGTTAAGTGCTGTCAGGATTTTTTTCTTTATTACTGCTGAACATGCTAATGTCCACGGCTATTATCCAAGCGCTCAACGGCGAGTGTCAGATTGCGTTTTCCCTGAAGGGATGCCATTAGCGAGGCTTGGCAGGGAGGCTGGATTGGAAACTCATCAACCGGGCGGTAGATCGAGCAGAGAACATGCTAACGGGCTAATGGCGGTATCGTGTCCTACAAAATCAAGCTTTCTCTTTATAAAAATTCCCACGCGAAGCCACGTTGTAACGTAGTTACGTTAGCTAGTTATGTGCTTGATTAATTAAGAATTACTGTATAAAAAAAAAAAAAAACGTTCATGTTTTAATATGCGGTATATGAGGTTAAACACTTTAATAAAAGATTAATTTAAGTAATATACATGTACTAATATATTAATGAATTAATATTATCAAAAATAATATATTATTAGTATGTATCTGTACATTTATATCTGTAAATAAAATACTATTTTTTTATTATTGTTATTGTTGTAAATCAATATTATTATTATTATTATTATTATTATTATTATTATTATTATTCACAGTCTTAACCTTGCTATTGATTTTATTTTTATTTTTATCTTCTCACTGTTATTATTATTGTTTGTACACCTGCACAATATTTTCGAAAGAATTTAACTGGTTCATTTCCCAAAATAAACAATAAACTAGTAGACCCTGACCAGGCAGTTACTAAGGATGAGTGAATGGTCGAAAGCTTTAAAAGCATTCAATCCTTTCGTGTTAACGTTAATAATCACATGCTGTTTCTTTAAACACTTTAATAACAGTTTAATTTAAGTAATATACCTGTACTAATATATTAATGTATTAATATTATCAAAAATAATATATTATTAGTATGTCGCTGTGATGTATCTGTACATTTATATCTGTAAATAAAATGCTATATTTTTTATTATTGTTATTGTTGTAAATTGATATTATTATTATTATAATAATAATAATTATTATTATTATTATTGATTTTATTTTTATTTTTCATTTCACAGCATGCAAAGAATTAAGCTCTTCAGCGTGGGCNTTTCTTTCTTTCTTTCTTTCTTTTTTAAGCACAGTGATGTAGATGAACATGCTTGAAATAATTTTGACGTCAGGGAACAAACATGACACAAGTCCGTGCTTCCATAGATCAGGGATTTGTTTTTTTGTTTTTTTTTGCAGGTGATATATAGAGTTTGAATGCCTTTTTGATACTTTTGGGCATTTTGCAATTTTTTCAAACCTTCTTATTGCTCTTGAATCGGATTGGTGGTTAATCGGTGACGAGGTTTAGAAAGGGAATTCGTAACGAACGCTGCTGCTGTATTTCTGTCCTGATACTGTGCTCATGAGGGACTGAAGTGTGTGAGAGTGTGTGTGAGAGTGTGTGTGAGTGAGTGTGTGTGTGAGTGTGTGTGCGAGTGAAACGACTTCAGAACCATTCAAAGCCAAGGATGGTCTATGTTTAAATGAGCATATCTCTCTACTGTGTTAAATAACAATCCTCTGTATCACAGTTTACTTGAATGCACATGAACAGAATGGCCAAGCCATATATATATTTTTTTTTAACAGAAAAGTTGCTTTGAATACAGCAGACACGAAAATCTGGGTTATTTTGGGTGTACATTACACAACGAGAACGGAGCAAAGAATAACGACTTGAACTTTTAAAGGTGCTGCGCTAAAAGCTATTTATTTAAGAAGGGGAGTTAATGAAAGCAGCTGAAAAGGAAGTGACAAATAGCTAGCTAGCTAGACTTCTAAACAACCAAAAATTCGGAAATGAACGCAAATAATCAAAACGAACTTTATACTTACAGTTTGTTTACAATTTTTTCAAAATGTACCCACTGCAGCTCGAAGCGATTCCGATTGGCGAGGACATGTTTACGTTTGTCAATTATGTTCTTTACAGTTTCACTGATTGGCAGTTAGTTAGGAGGCTCCACCCCTTTGAGAGGTCTACCAATCATCGTAAGGAGAAGCTGTGACAAATGAATAGTGAGCTGTCCAATAAACGTCGAGATGTTTTTTCGACGAGGTAGTGGATATGTATGATTTGATAAATAGTATGACGTGCTCGGAGTGTTTATATTAGGGGTGTAACACAACACCACTATCTGTATCTGTATCTGTATCTGTCTATTGCTCTATACATCCGTATCTGTATCCGAATTCGAATTTAAATCCAAAATGGGTGTGGACTAACTTAGAAAGAGATGTAGCAATATTTGTAAAATCCTCTTCTCACTGATATTATTATTGTTTGTACACCTGCACAATATTTTCGAAAGAATTTAACTGGTTCATTTCCCAAAATAAACAATAAACTAGTAGACCCTGATCAGGCAGTTACTAAGGATGAGCGAATGATCGAATGCTTTAAAAGCATCTTTCGTGTTAACGTTAATAATCACATGCTTTAGCTTCATATCTGACACCTCCCGCTGGCAAACTTGACCAATATGTGTCATGTCCGTGTGTATGTGTGTGTGTGTATTGGTTAAGAACACATTATGCCACAGCGCACCTGAATTCTGGAATCTGATTGGTCAGAAGGAGTGCAATATTTTCGTATAAGTGCATAGCTCGGACAGTAGCTCCGGCTGTAACACGGATGACAGCTTGATATTAATGCGCTCGCTATAATACGTTGTCGTTACTATAGTAACAGCTCATAGACATAATCTAAGACTAACAAGAAACAGATTTTGTTTTGTTATGAGGCGTTTATTTAACATTTATAGAAGGAGCTCTGGGTGTCAACTAAGTTGCTTCGTGGACGTTCTACAAAATTCAATCTAAATACAGTGTAAACTGCTGAAAAGTGTGACGTGTTGTTCATAATTAAATTAAACATCGTAACTGTTGGAAAAATCGCTGTGGTATACGTGGAATAACACACTCCAGGCCGCGCTGCTATGCCAAAATACTACGTTGCCAGACGGTAACAGTTACTCTGCTTTGTGTCGTGCCGCATTACATCATGCTAGCATGGATTTTTTCATATAACCGTCTTGCGTTATTTCTTACTTATCTGTTGATTCTTGATAAATCATCATATGTAGTTACATTCCTAGTTTACAGCACCATTAATTACACTAACTACTATAACTATAAGTGCTAACTACTTTTGTCTGAAGTATAATTATGCTATGTTATTAAGCTTCCTGTAACTCCTTTATAATATCTATATACTGTATTACACAATGTTCATTCTCATCCCTCATGCTCAGTGTACAATCAGAATAAAGAAACAAATGTGTGGGAAAAGGAAGAGAAGAAAAAGAAAGAAAGACAGAGGTAAGTAGTAAAAAGATACAAATGAGGAAAATAAATGGGGGGAAAAACATATAGGGTATGCTGTATGTTGATGAATTAATACTTATTGTCTAATGAATAATTTGTGTGCTTAAGAAAGGAAACTTTCCAGAATCGCATCTCTTCACCTCTGCTCTAGCGGATGTACCTGCTGTTCTCTCTGGGATCGCGCTCTGCCTGCTTTGTTAAACAAATTTACTTAGCGAAATTAGCGACGATGCTCATAAATCCTGTAAAGCGCGAAAACACTGGAACTCACACACACACACACAAACAGTAGCACGGGTTTATATTAATGCACTCGTTCTAATAAGTTGTCGTTTCTATAGTAACAACTCATTCACAGGGACTTGTACGGCTTTCGCCATAAAAGTCCCTGTATTAATGTATTCGAACGAAAACCTGCGACTCATCTGCCAGCCAGAATTGAGGTGTTAAAGCAGGCATTGGTTTCTATGCTTCATCGTATTAACTGTTGGTTTCGGAAATGACCAATAAAACATTTGATGGATGGTTTGTTGTGTACGGAAAGATGTGTCTATGTCTTGTAGAAATGTATCTCACCTAGAAATCTTTATCGATATCGCATTAGAAAAAGAAAAATATCAGCGAGAATCAAGGGGAAGGTGTAGGAGACAGTGGTGAGAGCGGCCATGCTGTATGGTTTAGAGAC
>CM074946.1:1477363-1489318 GCA_037577455.1 Pangasius macronema
GGTGGAGAGTGATGATTCGCTGTGGAGACCCCTGAAGGGAAAAGCCCAAAGAAGAAGAAGAAGAAGAAGATTTAGCTCAAGGCAGCTCATCAGACCAGAATCTAGCAACAGGATGAGAGACACTTTAAAGAGAAATGGACAGAGAAGTATGTGTTTATCCATCTCGCTTCAACCTGAACCAGTGCACCTCATCTGTTCAAAGTCCATGTCATTAGCCGAAAGTGGTAACGTAAGCACCACTGGGAAATAAAACTCAGCAATTTATTTATAGCCATGAAGTAATCATTAACGGTAAACGGCAGTGTTGTCAACATTAAGTGGTGTTGCTCACTTAACTGGAGCTTTGCAAGCAAGAAATTTAATGTGGCTGGATCTGTGCACATTTTCGCCAAACACTGTTGTGATGTACTACAAAAATAAATATAAATAAAAAAAGGATGAGATCTTTAGAGCGTCGATGCTGACGATGATGATGACGAATGAGATTTCTTAATCTTTTAGCGCTTTTAGCACTACAGCCAACCTGAGGGTCTGTTTAGCTGTTTATTCAGACATTTGTACCGGTTTTGGTAGAGAGAGAGAAAGAAAAAAAGAAGCATGTCCTCATCCTCATCCACGTACCCTCGAGCCTCTAGAGCTGCCCGGTAATGTTTTTTTTTTAAATGTTTCTGTATTATTAGCATAAGCATTTGCTGCTAATGAAGAGACGTATTTGTGCGTTGGCACGTTATCTTGTGTTTGTTTATGCCAGGAGAAATCCGGTGGGATTTAAATGGGAGACTAGACTACCAACGAAAGGTTTAGAGTCTCAAGACGGTAATTTGTGATTCGGACAACAAGGTCTTTACTGTGTTTGCCAAAGTAAGAGCAAGCAGCTTGTTTTAACTTGTTTTTCTCGCCAATGAAACAATACATACTCGTCACCAGTCGGGTCTTCTGGTAGCATTTTGCTCTGAGACGTAGCCATTTCGAGTTCTGTTTATATTTATCTCTGAACACTTGTAGCTAATCTCTGCTCAAAAACAGCAATTTAATCATTTGATAAAAACAGCAGTGGAGATGTTGGAGCTGCAACTGTCAGGAGAATGCTTGAATTCAACATTTCAACATCAAACCATCAGGGTGGCTTTGGAGGTGATACCCAAACCTCACGGTTGTCAAGGAAACAGCTGCCAAGCGCTCACTTCAACCTCATTCTGGATCACAGAACCTGGTATCTGTTTAGGTGCAGTTATATACGTGTCATAGCGCATCATGTTGGCTAATCTGGATAAATCTGCAGAAGTTATTGGGGTTTCTTGGGTTTCTGGACTAATTAGCATCAGTCTGCTTCTAATCTGCTTTTAATAATGGCAACAGAATGGTAAATATCAGTCAAATAACTCAGGCATTGTGTCTCTGCTTAGTGTCCGACAGAGAACATGGCTGACAGGAGAATTAGAAGGTGGCTTAACACTCCATTACTTTGGGAAATGTGCTTCGTTGAAGTGGTGTGAGGTCCTGTATGGTGCACCGAGGCCAGGCATAAAGGCTAAAGTGAACTGCAGTTTTGGACTCTTTTCCAATTCTTGGTTTCTGTCTTTTCGTGCTAGTCTTCTTGCAACCTGAGAATATACAGTATAAACTGTACAGACATTATGGATATGATTATGCTTATAATGTATATAATGTATATAGACTCCCAAGCCACTAGCTGAAATGTCAAAACGTTGTTGCTCCAGATATCCGAACAGCTCTTCACCCAGACTATGGTGCTAGGTTAGAAATACAACACTTCAGGGTGTGCTGTTATGGGAAAATAATCAATGAACATCCACAAAACAAGGTATAGCAGCTATAAGCGGTCATTCCATCGGCAGCTTCTTTACTTCCTTTCTCTCTCCACTGATGTTAATAAGACATGCGGAGTGTAATCTCCTCTGTCCTGGAAGACGCTGGAAAACATTGATGCAGTGGAATAAAAGCGAATCCTCACCAAGAGAGCCGACTGGATCATCGATCACATGTCTTTTCATTGCACAGACATTTTTATTTCTGCTCTAAAAGCAGTTCTATACATGAATCTACGCCCTATTACAGGAAGCGCATCCCTCTCGCAGGACGACTTCAGCCTTAATTCTCAGCTGTCCAGCCTCGGCTATGCATTACAGCATAATAAACAGAGTCGAAATGGCCTTCTGTGCTCAATACACCAAGGCTAAGTGCATTTTTTACTACAGAATTATGGAACTAGGTCACTTATCGAAACATAAATCCCGTCACACAGGGCTCACCGTGATTATCTTACCGGTGAGGACGCCAAGGCGACTATTTGATCATGAATATGTGACACCAGAACATGAATTAATGACTCACAGAAATCTTTCCTGCTTTCCAGCTGGCATCAATTTGTCTAATCTAAACAGGGCGTGACACCTGAAGGTGAAGCGAGAGGTTAATGTAGATATCGAGAGTTAGTGCTGCGATAAAATCTCTCTGTACTCGGAAAATTCACCCCCTTGTGTAGATACACATTTTAAGATTTTATGCAAGCCTTTTTTTTTCTTTTTACAATGCATTATAAATGCATTCATAATGTTATATAAAATAACTTACAACGCCTAGCATAAGCCTGCATAAGTGCTTATAAGTAGTTAAAGTTACACAAATAGCAAACTATAAAGCATAATTAGGAATGTCATGTTACATAATGCACTATAATATCTGTTTATAAACAGTGCATAACTTATAACGCCTAGCATAAGCCTGTAGAAGTGTATAAGTGCTTACAAGCAGTTATAGTTACATGAATAACACTTTATAAAGCATGAGTAGGTCCATTCATAATGTCAGGTTACATAATGCATTATAATATCTGTTTATAAATAGTGCATAGTGATCTACATAACAAACAATGCCACAAATATAATACCTGTCATAAGCCTGTATAAGTGCTTATAAGTAGTTATAGTTACAAACACTTTCTAAAGCATGAGTAGGTCCATTCATAATGTCAGGTTACATAATACATTATAATATCTGCTTATAAATAGTGCATAGTGTCCTGCATAACTTATAACGCCTAGCATAAGCCGGTAGAAGTGTATAAGTGCTTACAAGCAGTTATAGTTACATGAATAACACTTTGTAAAGCATGAGTAGGTCCATTCATAATGTCAGGTTACATAATACATTATAATATCCGTTTATAAATAGTGCATAGCGAGCTACATAACTAATAATGCCTAGAACACCCCTGAATAACTGCTCATAAGTAGTTACAGTGTATTAACATGAATAACACTTTATAAAGCACAAGTATGTGAATTCATAATTTCAGTTTATATAATGCATTATAACATTTGTTTCAAAACCATGCATAGTGTGCTACATAATTTATAATACCTAACATAAGCCTTTAGAAGAGTTTATGAGTATGAGAATTTATGTCAGGTTTCATAGAGTATTATAATATATGTTAATGAACAGTGCATGGTGTTCTATGTAAATTATAATACCTATCATAAGCCTGTATCAGTGCTTATAAGTAGTTATAGCTACAGGAATAACACTTTTAAAAATGAGCAACTAAATTCGTAATGTCAGGTTACATAGTGCATTATAAAACCTGTTCATAAAGAGTGCATAGCACTTTATTATGTGTTATATACAGAATATTGGTCCTCACTTTTTATTATTAAGTGTCTTTAAGTAATAATATTTAATTAACTGCACTGTGCAATTATTATGCAAATCACACAGTGGTAACAATTTCTATGAATCTAGTATTCATAACGCATTATAAGTGCATTCATAACATGTTATATATAATACATAATAGTTTTTAATGCCTAGGATAAGCTTGTATATGTGCATAAACAGTTATAGTGACATGAATAACACTTTATAAAGTATGTGAATTCACATTATAATATTTATATCAGTAGTGCATAGTGCTTTACATGGCATAATGCATTATAAAACCTGTTCATAAATAATGCTATACGTTATGTTCAGAATATTAATCCTCACTTTATAAGCGTCCTTAAGTAATACAACCTAAATAATTTATGAATACATTCATAAAAGCTGCATTATACGGCATTCATAAGGCGTTATACACATTATTATAATTATTGATTTACTGTAAAGCTTTACAGTTCATAGCAGTGTTATAATGCATTATTAGGCTTATAAACAATCATATCCACATGTTCAGAAAGTTTGTAAAGACGACATTTACATATTTATCTGAAGTCATTATAAAATGAGTTAGTAATTATTTAATAATGATTAATTACTAATGAATTATTAATTATAACAATTCTTGGCTTATCAAGAACCAATTGTCCAACACCACCGACTTCGCTCAAACTTCACGAAGTATTCGACAAGCTGCGAACTTTTCTATTTGAGATAATTAATCGCGCCCTGACAGATATTTGGTTCTGCAGCCACAGCTTTTCCTGCAGTGTCTCAGAAGAACCTTGGTTTATGTTATACCCATTAGACAGCCTTTTTCAGTAATCAGTATTAAATCCATAAAGGTAAGAAGAGGATTGGCACATGCATCTATATAAATCTTATTCTGCTGCCATGTCAGTAAATTGAACTTAATTTAAATGATTTATCTCTCTGGTCCTGCGTGCTGTAGAGGAATCAATCGTTTAGTGGTTTGTATTAAATCTACGCATTGCAGTGGGAGCAATTAGGTGAACAGTACAGTAATGTTGGCTTCATTCACTCCCAAGGGTGACTCTATATATATATATATATGGTGAGTTCAGAGTTGGGCTGTTATGAGATACACATTCAGCATACAAATATGAAGTTTTAATATTCAGTCCACAATATATTTCCCCAGTATCACTAATAGCAATAACAGCAGCAGAAGGCTTTCTAAGTTACAGTCCATCAATGTCAATAATAGAAATATATGCATCATTGCGTCAACTTCAGTGTTTTAAAGCCGTAAAATGGAGGCATTTAATAGAGTAACAGTACCTTTGAGGGAAACGATGCGGTTCTTGGAATGAAGAGAACAACTGCTCCATGTGGAATGCAGATATGAAGGGATTATTCAGCAATATAAACCAACAAAAATATAACATATACATATAAAATATAGCTAGTGGTGAAATGGCAAGTCAAGAACATTTGCTATTTAGCTAGTATTCTGGTGGATTAGGGAATACAGAGATCCTGAACTAGACCGAAAAAGTAAAGTGAAGTGAAGTGACTTTGTGGCCAAGTGTGGTGACCCATACTCGGAATTTGTGCTCTGCATTTAACCCANTGCCAGACCCGAGACTCGAACCCACCACCTTCAGGTTCACCTTCAGGTTACAAGTCCGACTCTCAGACCATTAGGCCCAAAAAAGTACTGCGAAGTACCACAAGGATCAGTACTAGGCCCAGTTCTCTTCTCATTATACAGCATATGCTTCACTGCATATCTGACTTTACAAACAATTTAACATTGATCTGCTTTTATTTGCTTTGGAAATGAGAACGTTTAATGCGACAGAGTGCACCATATCCTCCATTCCGACTCCAGCAACATAAATCACTGCCTATAACAATGAGAAGCAGAAATTCGCCAATGATTTATTGAAAAAAAACAAAAAAACACAACACGATATACTTTTTTATCAGTTTATAGTTACGTTTAATGTAGTGTGAAGCAAGTTAGCTCCTGTTCTCACTTATGCTATAGCAGCTATAAACAATCGTTCCCTCACCTCTCTCTCTCTCTTGAAGTTAATAAGACAAAAACATCGCATGTCATGTTACAGAGACCCCACAAAGCGTAAACTCCTCTGCCCTGAAGAATTTCCTGTATCTGTGGTATAATATTGGTCATAATATCTGCAAAGGAAATATGGCATTAATATAATCCGATTCATTTGTACTGTGATAAATATTTTAGCCCTGCTTCACCTTAACTCAAATGTGGAATTGGAGAAATTGTGCACAGTTAGTGGGTGTGTTAGTGATGAGTTACAGAGAACAAGTGAATAAAATAAAAGTCAGATTAGGGAATGATGTTATCATTTCTGTGTGGGTTAATTGTTGATGTCTGCAATGGCTTTGATTTCAAAGAGATTTCTGGAAACATTTTTTCATCAGTAGGATTGAATAAATTGTCTAATTATCCATCAGCCCGTATTTTTCACTTTTAGGTAGAAAAGCCCCGATTTTCTTATTTTGCTCACCACACAATTACTTGTTAACACACACAACTCTTAACTTGTACAAACTTGACTCCATTTATCATGATCAAAATTACAAAAAAAAAAAATTGTCTTGTTCTATTGGCAGATAATTGAAATGAGGCTGAAATAAGCAGACGTGTCTGAGACTAGAATAAAAAATTTCAAGTTTTAATAATAAAAACGTCCAGCAAAATATTAGTTTTATTGAAATTTTTAACTTCATAAGAAATATTAGATTATATATTGCTTATATTCAAAGTATTTTCTTCAATGTGGTCTCTAAATCTACAGGAAGAAAGAAAGATCTGCAGTCAAATCAGATTTAATTAGATTCAATGATATTAATTCCTGAGTAAAACTTTTCAGATGGATGTAGAAGCCTGGAGCAGCTCTGTTACCCCACTCTCGTGTTAAAAACAGCAGAAAATTCATAACCTCATTTTGCAGATGATAAAATATGCTTATGTCAGTTTCTCACAGGCAGCAGTCAGACATTAAATTTACATAAACCATTCAGTGCCACTTGCTTGCAATAAATTTGCGGCCAAACCAAGACTGTGCCTATAAAAATATTTAATAATGTTGACATATGGATAGCAATCGATTGGGCGTTTTAAATCTTTATAATGTTCAGCTGTGAGTGGAAATCCTGAGAGTGACTGTAAAGGAGAAGGACTGTCAGGTCAGGGGCTGCAGGGTAGGGGTTATAGGGTAGGGTTTAGGGTGCATGATGATATTTAGGCTAAAATTCAGGGGAAAGTAGTGTTAGAGGTTAGTATTCGGATTTAGAGGTTAGTGTTAAGGTTGCAGTTAATGCTGGAGGTTAGGGTTAGTGTTTTAGGGTTGGGATTAGTATTGGAGGTTGGGGATAGAGGATAGCATTGAGGCTGGGATTAATGTTAGAGATTAGAGTTAGTGTTAGAGGTTGGGGATAGTGTTAGAGGTTAGTATTAGAGGTTGGGGATAGTTTTAGAGGTTAGTATTAGAGGTTAGTGTTAAAGGTTGGGGATAGTGTTAGAGATTAGTGTTAGAGGTTAGTGTTAGAGGTTTGGGATAGTGTTAGAGGTTAATGTTAGAGGTTAGTGTTTAGAGGTTAGTTATAGAGGTTGGGGATAGTGTTAGAGGTTGGGGATAGTGCTAGAGGTTAGTGTTAGAGTTCGGTGTTTAGAGGTTGGGGATAGTGCTAGAGGTTAGTGTTAGGGGTTGGGGATAGTGTTAGAGGTTAGTGTTAGAGGTTGGGGATAGTGCTAGAGGTTAGTGTTAGGGGTTGGGGATAGTGTTAGAGGTTAGTGTTAGAGGTTGGGGATAATGTTAGAGGTTAGTGTTAGGGGTTGGGGATAGTGTTAGAGGTTAGTGTTAGAGGTTAGTGTTAGAGTTCGGTGTTTAGAGGTTGGGGATAGTGCTAGAGGTTAGTGTTAGGGGTTGGGGATAGTGCTAGAGGTTAGTGTTAGAGGTTAGTGTTAGGGGTTGGGGATAGTGCTAGAGGTTAGTGTTAGAGGTTAGTGTTAGAGGTTGGGGATAATGTTAGAGGTTAGTGTTAGAGGTTGGGGATAGTGCTAGAGGTTAGTGTTAGAGTTCGGTGTTTAGAGGTTGGGGATAGTGTTAGAGGTTGAGCTCCTGATTATGGTCATTGTGCTTATTTTACATCTGAAGTCTTTGGAGATGTTGGTTCCAAGGAATTACTGGGTGCATGGTTGTTGATTTCCAGGCGGTAATGGGGAGGTGGGTTCTTATGAAAATCTATCACCATCTCTACTATCTCTTGTATTATCTCTTGACAGACTCATCATTGTGGCACTACTATAATCGTGTCGTCTGCATATTTTTTAGCTTAATGGAAGTGTCGCTGGATGTGCATTCATTCACACGGATAGTGTCAGAGATTGGGGATATTGTTAGAAGTTTGAGTTAGAGCTTAGTATTAGAAGTAGGGTTAGTGTTAGATGCTGGGGTTAGTGTTAGAGGTTGTGGATAGATAGTGTTGCAGGTTAGTCTTCAGAGGTTAAAGTTAGAGGTTGGGGTTAGTGTTAGGTGCTGGGGTTAAAGTTAGAGGCTGAGGTTAGTGTTAGGTGCTGGGGTTAAAGTTAGAGGTTGGGGTTAGTGTTAGGTGCTGAGGTTAGTGTTAGATGCTGGGGTTAAAGTTAGAGGTTGGGGTTAGTGTTAGGTGCTGAGGTTAGTGTTAGATGCTGGGGTTAAAGTTAGAGGTTGGGATTAGTGTTAGATGCTGGGGTTAAAGTTAGAGGTTGGGGTTAGTGTTAGGTGCTGGGGTTAAAGTTAGAGGCTGAGGTTAGTGTTAGGTGCTGAGGTTAGTGTTATATGCTGGGGTTAAAGTTAGAGGTTGGGGTTAGTGTTAGGTGCTGAGGTTAGTGTTAGATGCTGTGGTTAAAGTTAGAGGTTGGGATTAGTGTTAGATGCTGGGGTTAAAGTTAGAGGTTGGGGTTAGTGTTAGGTGCTGAGGGTAATGTTAGAGGTTGGGATTAGTGTTAGATGCTGGGGTTAAAGTTAGAGGTTGGGGTTGGTGCTAGAGCTTGGGGTTATTGTTAGAGGCTGGGAATAGAGGATAGTGTTGAGGTTGGAATTATTCTAAGAGGTTTCAGGCTGAGGCCTTCCAGTTTTGTTATCGCTAAAAAAAAGAGATGTTATCATGGCACTTTATCTCAGGATTAATCATTATGCTGGAGTGTTTGTTTGCTCAGTGCAGCAGGACCGTGCACCTTTTCACAAATCCAATCCGCTCAGCTTCTAACTTAATAGATGAGAACAAAGATATAGAGCCTATCATTATTATTAATATCATGATTATAATCAGCCATAGAATACTGCACAATTGTTGAAATGCACATGCTCAGAACGCACTGAGGACAAGGCTAACACTGTTTGGAGTTAAATAAATAAATAAATAAATAAATAAAAGCTAACGTGTGTGTGTGTGTGTGTGCTAACATGACAACCTCATCACAGCTGTGAAGCATGGTGGAGGGTGCATCATGGGTTGGGACTGCTTTACAGTCTCAAGGCCTGGACAAAGGGATCACTGAGGTAGCAATGAATACAAATTTGTGTCCAGAAATTGTACAGGATTTCAGGATAGTATTATAGCATTTTATTGGTACTAATTCATCAATGTGTTCTATAAAGACATGAAACATACAATTGTTTCTACAGTGTTTTGTAGTTAGGCAGAAAGTGTTAGGCAGACCACAGTTTATGAGCAATTAATGAAGTAATCCAGAAAGAATCCCACATAAAAAAGAGAAAAGCTAAATAATTAAAGTGATACAACTATTAAACTGCCATTAAGAAGCTGTAAAAGGATGTGTAATTGCATCATGCTTCAACAAGCTAATTATGGGATTTTTGCCACAAGACTGTGTGGCCAATTAAATGAGACCATGACCCGAACAGTCTACCTCTGCAGTAACTGTTGGACTCTGGGACAACATAATGGTCGTGATTTTCGGTCTGTCACAATAATAAACCCTGATCATCCAGCCTTCAGCTCAGGTTCAATTACAACCCATCATGTTCAGCAGTCCCTGTACAGCCAACCCTACAATCAACAAGTCAACAATCATTGGCATCCTTTGTAAACATGAATGTAATTCAAAATGATCGACAATCCCACAAATAATACTGATGAAGTGTAACATCACTGAGTCTCCTTAATGTCTATAAAGGTTGGAGACACCTATAGTGGATTTTGGTCCTTCCTCCAAGCTGAACATTTCACGCTCCATTATATTCCTAGGTTTTTGAGGGTTGCCACCATCTTTAATTAATGTCTTAACCTCCTGGCAGAGAAAACCAGGTTTTGTGCTAAAATATCCTGGTACTTAACAGAATTCATGATGCCATAAACTTTCACGAGAGGTGCAAAACATCTCCAAAGCATCACTGACCACCTTCATATTTTACAGCCAGTGTCAGGCCATTTTCTTTTGTGCTAGTGATGTAACCCATACACATACACATGTTCATATGACAGCTGGTTAAGACTGGGATCAGGACTGGGATCCTTCAGGATTCAACAGAAAAGTTGTGCAAGCAAAAGGATTTAACTCTCATGCAGTGTGATATGAAGCTTGCAAGACAGAAAAGACCATGTCCATTAACATTCATTCATTCATCCTTAGTAACTGCCTGGTCAGGGTGGCTGTGGTTTAAATTAGGCTACTACTTTATTTATACTTTGGGAAATATTTGTTAAAATAAAAAATCTCGGGATTACAAAACAGTCCTGTACACAGCTTTAGTTGAGACTGGTTATGAACTGAAATGATGTAGCTGAGGTGGAGAAACTGTATGAACATAGACTCTTGTTGTATACGGTCTCATTTTCACCAAGGGTTAATTCAATCTTGATCTCGTCTGAGCACAACACATGATTTCAGTTTTAGCTCGATAATACACTGGAGCTGCATTTGTGGATTGATCACAGGAAAGACTTGATTTTTTTTTTTTAATTACGGCCCTGATTGTGTACAATGGTATTTTTAGCTGCTTATTTTGTTACCTTAGACGAAAAAAAAAGTCATGCTTGGTCAGTGTCTTCCGTAGAGTTGCTAGGGATTGAGAGATTCGTATATATATTTTGAATATTCTTTAGGGATGTCAATAATTTTTTGAGGGATTATAAAAAACATACTTCTTATGGGAACTTCTTATGGTGTTCTTCTGAAGTGTGCCAATAATTCTGGAGTGTATCATTGGTCCTGTAGACAAGATAAGTGTGTTTAAATCTTGGTGTTTAAAGTAAAAAGACGTGGAGTTATTGGTATTGAAGGTATCAGGCTGAATGGCCTTGTGTGTGTGTGTGTGTGTGTGTGTGTGCGTGTGTGTGTGTGTGTGCGTGTGTGTGTGTGATTAACTTCTATTAAGTGCGAGTCTGAATCATGGAAAAGTTTTTTTACTGCAGATTTTTGTTGAGACATTCTGCTAGTGACTAAATCTCATTTTGCTGAAAAAGCTGCACCGTTATTTTGAGTAATAAAGTAAAACTGGCTTAACTAATAATAATTTCAGTCAAAACTACCTCCAGACTAGCTCATGGGCAGAAATAAAACAACATATGTTGAACAGATGTAGCTACAAGTGAGTCGACTTTAAACTGCTTGCTCAGTTGATGGACTTATATTGTTCAAATGCAAACTTAAGAAATTTACTTAAAAGATTAGCTATCAAGTATGTTGACTAGCTACTTTTTTGTAATTCCACATGAGATTATCTGATTATGAAGGTTTACTAATAATTTTTCCAGTTAGCTAAGCGAGAATAGTAGCTTGCTAGTACCTGGCTAGGTTTTCGTACCCGTGAACTGAAAAAACAGGAATTAGCTAGCTGATCTATTTCTCAAATTATATTAGCTACACTATATTTAAAAATATATTGATGAATAGTGAATTTCTTTTTCAGGACCAGGAAACTGATGTTGAATCGACGAAAGCCAGGTTTACGCTGTATGATTTTCAGCTGTAACAAGGAAGGCTGAGGGTTTTTGGAAACAAACGCAATCTTTATTACAGCTAATCCAAAATGTTACGCAGAGTCGAGGTCAACCATGCAGGAAAGACACTGGCAAACAGCTATGCATAGGCTAGTCACAGAGACGAAAGGCAAAATTCAGTAACAGAAGAAAATATTAGTAAATGACTCAGAAATACATTAAGATAAATGGCAAGACTTCCTAGGGTTCAATATGATGTCGGTCCACCTTTTGCAGCTATTACAGCTTCAACTCTTCTGGGAAGGCTGTCCACAAGGT
>CM074946.1:1501609-1521249 GCA_037577455.1 Pangasius macronema
TCGTCACTCCCAAAGAGAACCTCAACATCTTCAGCTCTGCTACCTCTAGCTCTGCCTCCTGCCTCTTCCTCAGTGCCTAATAACTGATAGTAATAATATTTTTTGCACCTACTACTACTAATAATAATCTAAATTAAAAAGGTTTTTATTACATAAAATAACAGCATAATTAATTATTGTATTCTTCTACTTATTATTATTATTGCTGCTGCTTATGTCAAAAATGAAACTTCTTTTATTCGTGATATTTTCCTGCCTTCTTCTTCTCCTTTATCTGTATTACTATTATTATTATTATTATTATTATTATTATTATTATTATACAATGATGAACCTGTGAGTAGTATTTACGCCACACTCAGAGCCCCCAAAGCAGGAGAAGATCATATCTGTCCTCATTAGTGATCACTCTCATGTTCCCTGTAAACTTGTACACTGTAATTGGATTAGCTGATGGCTTCTCACACCGCGTTGGTGAAGCGCGCGCGCAGCCGGACAGCTCGGCTGCTCTCCAAGCGCGCGTATGTGCGTAAAAAAACCCAAACCAAAACACCGTGTAATACACACCAGTAAAGGAGACCAGCAGACGAGCAGGACACACATGATCCCCATGAGCTGGATGACCGTCTCAGTGGTCAGCCTCTCCCACTGCTTGGACCACTGCGACGCGCTGGGTTTGACTCTGCAGCGCGCCACTAGCGCGCGGATCGTCACCACGTTGCACGAGAACGTGACGAGCAGCGACGAGATCCCGAGCGCGGCGAAGGTCACGGCGAAAAACGTGTTCCCGCTGACGTTGGTGTCGCCGGTGCTGATGAAGCACCACGTGCCCGGCCACTGCAGGGTGTACTTCCCGACTCCGATGATGGGCAGCAGGGCGAAGCACAGCACCAGGCACCAGATGGAGATGAGCACGTGCTTGGTGACGGTGGTCTTCATGCTGTTGGAGTACCAGTGAGGAGCGGTGATGGCTAGAGCCCTTTCCACGGCCATGGCGCTCGCGAAGAACAGCGAGCACAAGCCGAATGTGGTCATGCACACGCCGAAGAACGCGCACAGGGTTCCGGACGCGTCGACGCGCTCCCACTGCAACTCCGCTCGGTACACGGAAATGACGATGGGGCTCGTGAGAAGTTGTCCGAACAGATCCGTCAGCGCCAGAGAGCCGATGCACAGCAAAAACGACTGCTTCCGTTTGTTCTCCTTTCGCCTGTACGCATTGTAGACCAGTATGATGGCCAGGCAGTTGCCCACCATCCCGGTCACCATCATGGTGATGGGGAAGGCGACGGACACCGAGCTGCACGTCGCGCTCCTGCTGCTGTCGCTCGCGCTGGCATCACGCGCGGGTCTGGACGCGTTCGACTCCAGCATTGCGTCTCCTGAGCGGTTCGACGGTAGATCGGATTCACATTTGGACGTCATGCTGTGTGTGTGAGACCATGGTCGTGGTGAGACACGCAGGAGCTGCCCGGGACGGAGTGCGGGGAGAGAGCGCGCGCACGCGTTACGCGTCCGAGCGCAGAGGCGGGACTCCTGCTATGAGCATTCATAACGGTCCAGTGTGCGCAAGCACTAAACAGAGCTAAAGTAGAATCACACACACACACACACACACACCTCTGGGGGGTGTTTTCGGAGCGCAACTCTTGGCTATGCACATGCGCGGAAACAGGAACACACCCATGACCCAGCAGAAATATCACATTTCACGTGTTAGTTTTTTTCCACATGTGCGACAAACAAACAAACAAGTTAAGTTGCATTTAAACATGTTATGCCCTGAAACTGCACGTGTGGACACAAGTAAATAAATTCGCACGTGACGAAAATAAATTAATAATATGACACAGTCTCATATGTAAAACAAGAACACCTGCACTACATGTGGAAAAATGTATGAAACACGGTGAATGAATTGTCTTAAAAACCACAAAGACCTCGACCCTGTGTGTGTGTGTGTGTGTGTGTGGAGCGTGCATGCTCTCCCTGTGCTTCAGGGGTTTCCTCCCCCAGTTTAAAGACGTGTTGTTAGATGTGTTGTAGGCTGACTGGCATGGGTGTGTCTAGGGTGTCCCCTGCCCTGCGCCCCGAGTCCCCTGCGAAAGGCTCCACGTTACCCCGCGACCCCCTGTGAAGTGTTATCTTGCTGTAATTTTACTGTAACTTTACAGCAGTTAAGCATTACATTGCTGCAAATTTATTGTAACTTTACAGCAGTTAAGTATTATCTTGCTGTAATTTTTCAAAAATACCCAGTTTGGTGTAATTTTACTAACACATTAGAGCAGTTGAGTATTACCTTGCTGTAGTTTTACTGTAAATTTACAGCAGTTAAGTATTATATTGTTCTAATTTTACAAAAATACCCAGTCTGGTGTAATTTTACTGTAACTTCATAGCTGTCAAGTATTATCATGCTGTAATTTTACTATAACTTTACAGCTGTCAACTTATCACGCTGTAATTTTACTATAACTTTACGACTGTCAAGTATTATCATGCTGTAATTTTACAGCTGTCAAGTATTATCTTGCTGTAATTTTACTGTAACTTTACAGCTGTCAACTTATCTTGCTGTAATTTTATTGTAACTTTACAGCTGTTGTATTATCATGCTGTAACTTTACGGCTGTCAAGTATTATCTTGCTGTAATTTTACAGCAAATATTTTGTGATGTTACTGTAATCGTTACGTATCTAGTTGTGTAGAATGATATTAAATGTTGCACAGAGCAACACTTTGTATTTAGAGTACTTAAACGGCAACAAAAACAGGGGAAAAAATACCGTAAACTTTACAGTATAGGGCTTTATTAAGCCTTAACCACTTCATGCTCCTGTTTATCTGAACTGTACTATGCCATTACCTTCCTTGATGCTTTGCGTCTTTACCTAGGAAGCTGCATATGGTGCACCTGAGAGGACAAGTGGAACCCTGACGTCCAATTATGTACTTTAAAGCATTGTTTAATGCGTATTATATTCACTTTTCATCTAAAGCTACGAAAATGCCCGCCTCCAGCTCAGTGACATGGGAAAGTCTAGTAGCTTTGAACCTATCCAGACTGAACCTTTTCAACACAGCTGTTTTCCTTTCCCTTGTAAACATTAAATCATTAAACTGACACTTGAGTAATCGTGGTATGGAGTGTGTTTAAAACGGGACAAGTGCCACCTGCAGACGAAGCAGTGCTGGTGCTGCAGACCTTCTCCTTCGCTCTCAGGAACCAAGGCAGCATGCTGTACCTTTCAGTGTCTACCTTTTAACCTGGAAAACTAAAAATAACTTAATATACAAAACTGGACCAGCACTCGACTCTAAATGCTAGTTAAAAAATAAACCACACACACACACACACTAAAGATCTAAAACATGACACAACAGGATGCTTGTTTACTAAAAGTCCAACATATACTAAGCACGTGTCCTGCTATTACAGGAAAAATAATCAATTACCGGATCAATATCAATAATCAATACTGTTACTACCCCATAGTTTATTTTCGTATAATAGCAGGTCTCAATGTTTTATTACACTTATACTACAGCAATGAGTGCCAGTGATGCTTTTTAGCCCTTTATAGTTGCATTACATTACGTCCTGCCTTCAAATCCGGCTTGGGAGTTTGTGTATACAACGCTGGAGGCTGTGATGACCATGAGCGCTCAGGTGATTTTGATTAATATATAATAAATAGATAGATAGATAGATAGATAGATGGATGGACAGCATGAACAACAAAAAAACATCATCATCATGAAGTTCCTTTAGCCTTACTGAGAGTAAATGAACTGAACACTTAACATGCAAAATTATCACTTCAATCTCAAATTTTTTTTGTAACGGACACGCCCACAAATGAAGAAGAAGAAAAAAAAAAAAAAAACGAGTTCCTGATTCGTCATTACGACATTGTAGTGCTGTTCAAATGAGCTCAGCTCATAACTGATAATTCTGACAGGACTTAAAAGCAGAATTTACTTTGTCGGAAAACTGACAGCTACAGCTTTACCTCTGACACTGGAGACTCCTTCCACAGAAGTTAAAAAAAATAACGACGGTCTCCTTACAGGAAACCTCACCGTGTCGCCACTTACGCAGGTTTTAATCTGTGTAAATAATGACGGCTGCCGTACACGTCTCTGTGAAGGAGTTGTTACTATAGAAACGAGAAAATGAATCCACGCCTTCTGACCAATCAGAACGAGGAACGCCGCAGCACCGCGGCATCATTCAGTCCGGGCGCCCCGACGCGTCGATGCAGAAGAAATTCAGCACACGGGGAGAAGTTTAACAGGTTTTTATTCCCGCTGATCACATTGCCATGTAGTTCTAACCAATCGTGAAGTGTTTTCTAGAAATGTCATGTGACATGATGCGTCCAAATTACCGTCACTGTTTGTCTTTTTGAACAAATGTCATTAAGTGTTTTGGCTTCGTAGAGCTGGGTTGTGAACAGATCATGACTCTCTTGCTATCGGATACCAAACAGGACTAAAAAAATAAAGCTTTCAGAGACTAGCTCAAAAACAAAAACAAAAACAAACAAAAACAAACAATAGCGTAAAAAGTAAATCAATCAATCTGGCTACGTCTTTTCTCCCGCCCGCCCCTCCCCCGCCCCGACAAAAAGAACATCATACTTACCTTCACCTTACACAACTAGACGGAAATAAGGATGGATGAAACACTTAACCAGTTAATTTGATCTCCCACAGCTCAACCCAAACCTCAATTCGGAAAACCAGCGTGAGCTAATAATTCATCAACATTCGACATGAAGCTTCTAGTATTTTCTGTGAAACGACCTCCGTCACCACACATCAGAGGGCTCAGAGAGTTCACACGGTCAGAAAGGCAGATTTCGGTTAACAAAAAAAACAAAAAAAAAACAAACAAAAAAAACAACTGAATACTGCTTCACTCTCCACTGAAACAACAGGTTGTGATTTTTTTTTCTCTCCAAAGAAAACATGCAGTTATAGAAAGATTTCCTCCCCCTTTTTTTTTGTGTTTAAGACTTTTGTTAATCATTTCTTTTGTGAGCCGGAGCCAGAACGAGAAGATCCAGATGAGCCATGACCCCTAGAGTTACAGAGAGAGAGAGAGAGAGAGAGAGAGAGAAAGAGAGAGAAAAAGAGAGAGAGAGAGAGCACAGATAACTTAGTGACGTGTCAAATTAGGATACAAATAAATGAATCAAAAGTACAAACGCCAACAGCAGACCTGCCAACTGAAAACACGTGTTCACTGTACAGCTGTCGAACGTCAGCTAGGTCACTTTTATTTCACGTTAAGGAACTCCGAATATTCTCCGTTTACCGTAACACGAGTGAGGAACTTGGGAAAACTGAAAACGAGACGAGGGATGGGCTGAGGATGGGGGCGGGGCTTCATGGGGTGTCTGTTACTATCAGGGAGCTCGAAACTCATGTCCAACTGTCAATCATTTCAGGTTCATATGGCGATTGGCTCGTCTGGCCTTGTTTTTTTTTATTTTAATAAAGGGGGAGAAGTCGTACTAGCGAACTCCTACGCAAGGCGAGAGAAAGCTGGCAGGTCTACATCATTGGAAAGCAGAAATTCATTCAATATGATATATATGATATGATCAAATGTAAAAAAAAAAGGAAGGCCATTTTGTTACACCACATAAACCCAAACCTTTCGGACGACTGGGAGCGAGAGCGTCTTTTTTTGCGTCCGCCAGACGAGGACCTGGAGCGGCTTCTCTTCTGGCCTCTCTCGGGAGACGGCGAGGACGAGCGAGACCTCTTTCTCGACGAAGCCGAGCCTTTCCCAGAGCGGGAGCTGGATCTTTTAAAGGGGGATATAGCAGGCGTTGTTCATCAGTGACGCAAACACGACAAAAAGGTTCAACAACTACACCAAAGGAACAACAGTAACACAACGGTCATGCTGCTATAAGACGTTTCTTTCTCTAAACTGATGTCTGAGATGATACGAGCCAACAAAACTGGCCTGTTTAAACGGAAATTTAACTGCTGCTAATCATTCTTGTCGTAATATTAACAACTTAATTTAAAAAAAAAAAAGAAAAGAAAAAGTGCTGCTTCTGCTGAGTCCGAAGTGGTTCTTGTAACCACTGCGAGTTCGCATACACTCTCTCCCATGGAGAGTGCATGTCACCTCATTCACCTTGAGCGAGACCTCGAGCGAGAGCGAGAGCGCGATCTGGAACCGGACGAGCTCCTGGACCGGGACCTGCAACACAGAGCGACACATTTCCAATTTCCCCGAGCAAAGTCAAAGAAAGGAGGAAAGAAAGAAAAGGAAAAAAGAAACAAGCTGAGCGGTTAAAACAACAACATACAGCAGGGTGATAAAACAATACAGTATTGATATCAAGATAAATGAAACTATCCTTCGATACTGCAGTTACGTTTATAAACACAGACAAACAGTGACACGGTGCGGTAAATCCAGCAGTTACTAAAATAAAACGAATATTAAAATACGTTTTAAATGCCATGCTAACACACGTTACCCTACGCTCGACCTGTAGGCGTCTCTAGGGGGCGTGGCCTGCTAGATAAAGAGTACCAGCTACACATTAACGCTAGCTAATTAAACGTCTTACTGATCAGTAATTCGTGCGCTACGCTAATCTGCTTTTAATTAGCTTCATTAGCAGGCTAACTGCACTGCCCACGGACGCTCACCAGAGAAATGGCGATATAACGGTGACATCACGATAATTATCACAATATGCTTTTCTGAGATATCGACACGTTTACGAGATTATTTACGCGTAAAAAAATTCTAGTACGTACTGTTGCAGATAAAGTTACATACTCAACTGTTTTTTTAAACGCAACTGATGTGAAACTGTTTACAGAAACGTCTTCAAGAATCATGATATTTTCTTCGTATCCGTCCGAGCCGATCGTTTGGATTCGATGCTTTACATCGTGACTAATTCGCACTCACAACCCGAGTCGCTTTGTTGCTCGTTTAAGATCACGACATGTTAATAAATATTTTAAAATACAGGATGTTTTCTTGAAACCTGACGCACACTGGTGATCCACATTAACACGTTCTGGACTGACGGGATCCAAATAAATAGAGAGACTTCTCTTTTCCAGAACATTCCCAACACATTCAGCAGGAGACTTAAAAAAAAACAAAAAAAAAACAAAAACAATCTGATCATGAAGATGTTTGGCAAAGACGTACTAAAGCAAACTGACGCGATTCAAAACGTGCGTCGAGGGCTATAACCATCACCGCGCAGGTTTCCACGGCAACCCGTGAGACGGTTAAATAGCTCGTTTTTGTCGTCACTGTCTGTTTATTTAGCTTTCGGCTGTGTTTATGTTCTCATTAGCTTCAGATGTTTCTACACCAGAGTACGTACACACATGGAAAAACTTGCCTTGTGTTTGCACGACAAAAATCAAACACACAACAGATCAATAATAATAAAAAAAAAGGTTTAACAACAGGTTTGAATAAAGATGTTAAGCTGATACTGACATTTTGTCTGGCGTTACCCTTGACCTGTACCCTTTTACCTGGACCTGGACCGAGAGCGGGAGCTCGAGCTGGAGGAGCGAGAGGACGAGCGAGAAGAACCCGAGTCGCTGCCTTTCTTCTCCGACGGCTTCAGCTCGTCGCTCGCATCCAGATCGTACTTGGACAAATCGCCGTCATCGTCGTCGTCGTCATCATCATCTTCATCGCCATCGTCCTAGTGAGGATCACGCAGATGTTACTCGCCTACACTATTTATACGAACATCGTCATGTCCTCCAAATCGGACTCTTACATCGAGTTTGTATTTCGAAAGGTCGCCATCTTCGTCGTCGTCCTCCTCCTCCTCCTCATCTTCCTCCTCGTCTTTCTTTTCAGGTTCTCCCTTTTTCTCGCCGTCCTTCTTGTTTTTCCCTCGAAACTTCTTTTTTATACGGCCAAACTAACAGGAAAGACATGAACACATCAGCGATTAAACCCAAACAGGTTTCAGAGATCGATCTCTCTCTCTCTTCCTTTCTTTAATATTAAAGCTCAATCTCCAGGAACATGATTACAAATTAAGTGCGATTGCTCATCCTGTACTCGTCCCATGGAATGCTCTCTAGGACACATCTGTCCTGCCTCCATGAACAAACTGGGGTTAGTTAGCATCAGACGTGGAACTTCTGTCAACTGCAAGACAACTGGAGTCTACACACGTGTGTGTGTGTGTGTGTGTGTGTNTACCTCATCATATTCTCCATCGGACTCTTCTCTCTCGTTGTAAACCAGATTCTCTCTCTCGTTGAAACCTCCGCCATATCCTGTTTAAAGAAGAAGAAGAGTAAATAATAATAATAATGATGTTGATGTGCACAGGGCGATTAGTCCCAGTGTTTAATATTAATGAGCGTATCTGAGGGAGATGTTTGCGATGCGGTCGGGGACGTTACCTGTTCTTTCCTCCAGTTTGGCGTATTTGGGGGTGTTGCACATGTTACACTCGGATCTTCTGGCCCAGTTTACGTTTCCACATCTGCATCGGAGCGCGTTAATTATTATTCACGTTATACACAGTACGACTAATAATCAAGCGTGCTGTTAAACCTGACTGTATTTCAGGAAACTTTTCAAAAAGCTACTAAAACACAGCAATATCTATAAGCATGTCATGGATCTGGATAGACAGACGTGTGTAAGGAAGAGTAAGTGTGTAAGTGTGTAATTGCCTAAGTGTGTAAGTGCATTAGAATGCAACAGTGTAAGAGTAGGTACAAGTGCAATGTGAGTGTAAGTGTGGGAGTGTGTGTATGGTTGTACATGTGAGTGTGTAAGAGTGCGTGTGTGTNGTGTGTGTATATATGTGGGTGTATATGTGAGTGCAAGTATGTAAGCGTGTGTATGGGTGTATATGTGAGTGTAAGTGTGTGTGTGTAAATGGGTGTATGTGTGAGTGTAAGTGTGTAAGAGTGTGTATATGTGAGTGTAAGTGTGTGTTTGTGTGTATATATATATATATACACACACGTGTGAGTGTAAATGTGCAAGAGTGTGTGTGTGTGTGTAAATGGGTGTATGTGAGTGTAAGTGTATTAGCATGTGTGTTTCTATGTGTGAGTGTGTAAGCGTGTGTGTAAATGGGTGTATTTGTGAGTGTAAGTGTATTAGCGTGTGTTTCTATGTGTGAGTGTAAACGGGTGTATGTGAGTGTAAGTGTGTGTGTGTTTTAGCAGGTGTATATATATGTGTGTGTAAGCGTGTGCGTGTGTGTGTGAGAAAGCTCACGTTTTGCACTGCCAGTCGTTGGCACTGAAGAGTCCCCTGCTCTTCTCAGCCAGAGTCTTCCCGATCTCCGTTCCTCCTGCCTTCATCAGCTTGGCGTCTGTCGTCTTCTCTGTTCACACAGACACTCGTCCTGTTACTATCTTAAAGGCAGACGGCAGCCGCGCGTGATTTATACGCTCTGAGCACCATCACTTACCCCTTCCACATCGGTTACAACTGGTTCTTCTGGCAAAGTTCACATTTCCACATCTTGGGACACAAGAACAAGGAAGTGATTATGACGAACACGTGCTAATAACAACACCAGAGACGAGACGAAGAAGCTAGTCTTCTGATAATGGAAACTGTTTTGCGAGATCACGTGGCAGCAGCAGCACGCTTAGCGTTACACTGCTACAACCAGCGGCACGCTGTCGTACGTTCCACAGTAATCGCATCCCATTTCCGAACATTTAGACGGAGATTAAAGATGTCGGGAGCCTCAAAGGCGTTTAGGTTCCCAGACGTGTCTACTAGACGTCTGTCGGAATTCGGATCAATTCCCGAGGGATAAATGATGTTGGTATAAATCACAGAAATGGGTGTGTCACAGTGAAAAAAATTTCCATGTGTACTCCATTATAACACAAACTGATTCGTCTTATTAAGCGATTATCGTGGGGGCGTGGCCTCACAAGGCATGCCTGATCATTAGTAGGTCACATGACCACGAGGTACATGAAGAACGCAATAACTTAAACCTAGAAACCCCCAGACGTTTCACACGTTCTTTTAAACTGCACGTTTGTCCTTCTGTGTCGACTTTTGGTTTCGTCTGGGTGCGAGACGAGAGAAGGTATTCTGTTACAAGCTGCCAATCATTTGGAAAATAAAATAAAATCACAGAATTAATATCCACAAAAGAATGGGAAATGCATCTTAATATAAAGAGTGAAATATGAAATTAAAACAATACACAGTATACACAACCTAATATAATAACATAATCCATCTTTGATAGCTTCTGACCTTCTCACAACATATATTGTGCTTTTATTCAACTCTTTCCCCCTTAAAACCTTAAACGAATCAGTGTGTCATAAAGAGGAATCATTTGAGAGCCGAACGAAGTGAATCGATTCATTAAAAAGAATCATTTTGCATACATTCAGTAAAGACACAAAAGAAGGCCGTGCTTTAAATAAAGGTCACTTTGCCCTGAAGAAATATTAAGCTGCCTAAATTCGTGCGCTTCTTAAATGTAATTAATTTGATTAAACTTTGGCTAAAAAAAGTATTTTGTAAAAGTAGATTCGCTCATTTGAACATCGGAAGCGGTAACGTTAGCTAGCAAGGGTTAGCTAGCATGCAACTGCCACAATATCAGCAAAATTAGCCAGCAACGCCGCTACTAGAACATTAAAAACACATACGAATATAAAGATATTCTACTTAAAATCTTTATTGAGGAGCAGTTTGTTGTTTAAATAACTATTTAATGTAAATACGTGTAAAGCAATGCAGGCCAAGTTACACACAACGTCACCTAGCTAGTTAGCTTTAGCTAATATCTCCATGGAAATGTCCTAACCGTTTTGTTCAAAGTGCACAAAGTAACACATTACAGCACAACACCTTAAAAAATCCCTAAAATATGTTTAACTTACTTTTTATCTGGACAAATCCAGTCTCCGTCGCTCACCCGAAAACTCTTTCCAGACATTTTGTGTCTCGTAATTGGCCGCTCGCGGGATCTCACAGGAAAGAGAACCGCGCCTGAATATTAATATTCCTCCTAATAGATTTTCTTATTTTTTGACCTTCACATATGTGCTATTCAAAAAATCAACACTGTAAATATCTGTCAATGTATAACAACCTTCGTTAGTAGGTTTTAGATTGTGTGAGTTCAACTTGACGATTTTATAGACATGTTTTAGACAGGCGACTGATTTAGACACCTAACTTAGCACAGGCACACGTCGCAAGAAGGACCTTAAGTGGGCGTGGTTAAAACATGGGGGCGTGGTTCTTGGACAGGCACCACAGTAATGTTGTACTGTGAGTCAGAGCTGTTCATTTCTAAGAGTCGACTCTTTCGAGTCCCAAACCGCTCATTGATATGTTTTTTTTTTTGCTAAAAAGAACAAATTGTGCGAAATTATGACTAGTAATTCTTCTTCTTAGGGCTGAAATTGTTTCATGGTATCTTACTTTACCTTCTAAGAAGAGGAGGAAGAAGAAGGGCTCATGTATGAGAGTCGGCTCTGAACGTTCACTTAAAGGAGCCGATTCAAAGAACCGACTCTCTCGTGAACGACACATAATGAGTGTGGTACAGAATCTAGAAATTGAAGTCTTTACTGGTGATGAAAAATAAAATATCAGCTTTTAGGGATATAATTGCATTGTTAAGGGTCAGTTGATGATTTTAATCAATTATAAATTGAGTTTTTCAGTGTAGTATAAATATAAAACCAAGTAATAATAATAATAATATAATTATGTGTGAGATTATTAGTGGAAAAATATTTTCTTTTATATATATGTATATATGTGTAAATATATATTTAGATATATTTGCAATCTGATTATGAGAACACTTGACACATACCTTCATTGAACATTAACAGAGAGGAAATATTAATATTTAATAAAGTCATACAGTTTGGCAGATAAAACGAAGCATTGACTGGGCAAGAACACCCACAAAAATGAATGTGAAATACAAACTTTTCCATGTATTTTTTACCTCCTCAATCAAACTGTCATTAACAGAACAATCATTAAGTCACAACAATACAGTTTTTTAAATTATATCAACAAAATCTTCTTGACATTTTACTATTTACATTCGCAGACATTAAATTTGAATTATATGCTGCATTATATCTTTATTTTCGGGCTTCAGTCTGTCTGCTTCTGCTCGAGCAGATGTTTCGAACATTCTTGGAAAAAAAAAAACCTGGTGACGTGAAGCTCATCTGTCCGTTTGTTCAATGCTTTCATGCTTCCAATTTTCTCTCTCTCTCTCTTCATTATTATATCCTTCAAGTTTCCACTTTTCTTTTTGGAAATGTCTCGGTTTGGATTAATCCATTTCCTGGTTCTCATTTTCCAAGCATGTGATGATTTATTTATTCATGCAGGAAGTCAGACACATCTCCTTGTTCATCTGCTTGCTCTCTCTCTATCTCTCTCTCTCCATCTGATATCTCTTTTTCAATCTGTCCATCCACTCATCCATCACTGGTTGCTTTATTTATGCTTGGATTTCTCATGAAACAAATTTTTTCCTGCTTTTCATTTCTTCCGTTCTTCTTTACAGCTTTATTTGCTTTATTTGATAATTAAATCTTCTGGTAAATTCTTCTCAATTTTCCTTTGAAAACTCTAACCAGGAACATGTGCGCACACACACACACACACACAGAGTCTCCTTTTTCCACCTGCTGAGATTAACGTGTGCATATGTGAAATGTTTAAAATGATTATAAATGAAACTGTTACCGCACTGAAGTTGATTATTTTCCTACAACGGCACGTCCCAAAGTGTTTCATTCCTCTTCTTACCACTTTGTAATTTGCCAACGATTACTAATTTTTATTCGTTAAAAAGAACACCAGGTCATACTTTTCTTTAAAATCCAATTATAGTTAACATTTAATGTCGAAGAACGCCCATAAAACAAGTTACTTCCTGTTCTCACTTACGTTATAGCAGCTGTAATAAACAGTCGCTCCCTCACCTGTCTCTCTCTTCAAGTTAATAAGAAAACCATGAAACCGCAACGAAGCGTAAACTCGTCTGTCCTGAAGACGTCGGAAAACTCAAAGTTACAGCTCCACCTCTGACTGTTACAGAGCGCCGACACTGGAGACTCCTTCCATAAATGCTGCATAAACATCTCCTTACTTTAAGAAAACATCACTATATCAGAGACAATATTTTTGAATCTGTTTATGTGGAACGTCCTCTGTACAAGTCTCTGTTACTATAGAAACCAAAACTTATTAGAAGGAGTGCGTCGATATAAACTTGTGATTTACAGCTGCATAATGTTATAGAAAATGACTCAACCAATCAGAATCCAGAATTCAACAGCGCTGTGGTGTAACAGACTGTTTTTGTTCGTTCATTTTTTTTATATTATGCTAAATGAAATGAAGCTAATTCAAGGAGCTTATTTGTTTTCCTGTGGTGATTCTTAATTTTATGAACGTTTTATGCCATCGAAGCACAGATCAGATCGCTGACCCTAATGATCATTTGTTAATATGATGATGATGATGAACTACTTGTAATACTCGAGAGGTAAATGAGGTATACTCCTCGTCGTTATTGTAAAGTCTGTGACTGGACGAAATAAATTCTTTTATGTGACGAACAGATGGTCTGAGAAAATGGATATACTGCCATCTGCTGGGAAGATGTCACATGGTGCAGAGCAAAGTAAAAGAAAGTAAAAAATAATAAAAATAAAAATATATCAGCCCCAAAACATGCCACAATGTTTGCTGTATTCACTGTTATTATTAACAATTTCCCTATATATATATTTTTTAAAATAATAGCCAATAGGTTAATTAGTATTAGTAATTTAATCTTAAGAAAATCCCAATCTTTTATTTATTTATTTATTTTTTAACTCCTTAAAAATTTTCTTTCAAATGAACCACCACGCACTTTCAGGAAGTTATGACCTCTGACACAAAGCAAATTTTGTGGAAAACATCACTACAGGTGATTATTATTATTATTATTATTATTTTTAAATCAATGTGGACCATTGGCTTACTTTGGCATCTGGACCTTTCCAATATGGTGGACGTTTTGACCTATTGTTGCTAGCTAAAATCTAGCTAAAGTCACTCTTGCATTATTTTTTAGAAATGCTAAAAAAGGAAAACACAGGAAACACAGCTTTAACACAGCTAGCATCATAGCAAGTCTGCTAGTCAGAGTACCTGAAAAGAATTCATATCCATCACAATATTTTGAGTAAAAAAATGAAATATATTCATGAAATATATTCTTGCAAGTCAGCGAAACAGTACAAGCGATGAGCAGGCTTATTTATATAGACTATACAGTCAAGTGCGAAAGTTTGCATGCCCTTCGGAAAACATGGCAAAGAACTTTAATATACAGCAAGATGATGAAGATATTCCGTTTCACAGAATCTGTAACAGGTAAAGATGTTTATAGTTGATGGATCTCTATTTCGGGTCGGCTTGTGACAAAGCTTTATTTTTGTATGAATTAACTTGTGTTTGCTTCAATCTTATGTGACCTCATCTTCGGCTGTTCCACTGTGAGGCTAGTATTGTGATAAGCATGGGGACAGCTGCAAAACTGTCATTACTAGGGGTGTAACGATACAATCTGGTTGCGATCCGATTAGATTTATTTCCATTCGCAGAATATTTTTAATGAAAAGACTCATTTTTAATTTCTGAATCATAAGCAATGTAAAACAGTGTGCATTTTTGTCCATATAAAACTAAATAAATCAAAATTAGCAATAAACAGATGTTCAATATTGTAAAGAAAATATACTACAGGTTCACCATATCTTAAAGATAAATAAATACATTATTTACATTATAATACATTCATTTTACATTTACATTTCATTTACATTTATAAATACAAAATTCTCCCAAAAACTTATATAAATATATATATAATAAACAAAGTATCTGACTTGGAGATAGAGAGCAGAGGTAGAGCTCCAAAGTTGGCTAAAACGTCCGCTTTCCACAACCTTTTTCTCGAGCACTGATAGATTGCAGTGGGACAGGGTTTGTGTTGTTTGAAAGTTAATGAAAAGCTCTTGAATGAGATGATGAATGCGATCATGTGACCAGCGTATTTTAACTCTATGGGTTGTGCAGATTGGGACCTCTGGTGTTCAAACAGTGCAATTGTTTTAGATGCATAATTAATAGAATGCTGCTTGCCACTATATGATTTACACATTTCCAGTCACATTTTTTCATTGCAATGCGTCATCACACTCCTATTAATAACACATGGCTCAGTAAACCCGAACACACAGTCCAAAAATAAAAATAATAATGGTTCTGGCTTTAACCTATTTTGCTCTTCATCATCCTGGTCATCCTCTTGTTTTACATGGAATGGACAGATGTTGATTTTATCAATGTTCATTATAGTATTATAGTTTTATAGAATAATATATGATCATGTAACTTGGCTAATGAGTTTAGTCCTATATAACTACATGTAATCACAAAGGAACTACTACTGCTGTGCTCTCTCTCCTCTCTTCTTTCTCCTCTCTTCTTTCTCCTCTCTTCTCTGTAACTATTTCTCCCTATAACTGTTTTGCACAATAAGTTGTCTGTTCAACGTTTGCTGCAAGCTTTTCTACCTGGGAATAAACTCTGATTTAGATTAGACGACTCTGCACACCTCATTTTTGACACCAATGGTAAAAAAAAAAACAAAACAAAACAACAAGTCTATATCAGTTTGCATCTTTCTTGCATCTAGCATTTCAGTTATTCTTATACTTATTGCTATTCTTCTTCATCATCATCTTCCTCTTATTATTATTATTATTATGTAAATACATTGCAAATCCAATCTACACTTTACTTTTTTCCACTGAAAAACCATGAGAAGTACAAACTTTTGCACTCTTTTTTTGTATCATAACGGCGCATATAATTTCACTCGCCTGCACCCTCACAGCAGAAAATAAAGCTCTGACTGTCTTTTCTCTCTTTTTACCCCCCCATTGCATTCTTTTGGGGTACATGAGGTGAAAGAGATGGACTCGAAGTGTAAGAAAGGTGATCTACCGAGAGATTACAGTGTGGAAAACCGAAGAAGCTGGGTGGAATCATTTTCCACTGTGCGCTTAGCAGGTTTTAGGTAAGTTGTGTGATTTGTACAGACTCTGATGACACACAGTACAACCATTTCAAAAGCAGTACAATTGCACGGAATTGCATTTCGTGACAGGGGAATAGCGGATAAATATAATAATAATAATAATAATATAACAAAAGCACAGGATTTCCTCTGATCCTTCTGTTCCTTTCCAAAATTCCAACAAACGGCTGACAAAGTGTACATTTGGAGGGCCTTTTCTGCTAGGCGTGAAGGGCTCTGAGCTGTTGAGCCAGATGGAGTTTGGACATCCCCCCCAGTGCTAGTTCTCAGTCCTGCAGGGACGCAGACACGCACGAGCTCAGCAAGCCAAAGCCTGTCCTCCGCATACACGCCATCCTCTGCCAAATTCACACTGCTTCTCTCCCGAGCGAGTGTCGGTCCCATGGCTGAGACTCAGTGTTGCGGGTCCAATGACGAGAACAACAACAAAAAATTGCGGTGTTTATTTTTATTCGGAGATTCAGAATTTGACCGAGGTTGGCACTGCAAAACCACTTTACTGAAATCGATCACTACGTGGCATTACAAGAAGAATCATTTGACAAGAGATTCGTTTGAATACCACTGGAGGACATTAGAAATTGGTTATTTACATTATGCTAAGATTTCCTGAACACAAAGTATGGACATAAATGATCACTTTTTTAAATAAAATACCAAAAAAAAAGATCTAGTCTCTCTTACAGCCTGAGTACTGATTCATAACGCCAACCACCACAAATAAAATTGATTGCAAATCAAAATCAGTCAGTAATGATCGATAATTTTACACCGACATGTATTTCTCTCATATGACAAGAGATTCATTTGATTTCCTGAATATAGAGTACGAAATAAATGATGACTCTAACTAAAAACACAAATAACAATAACAAAAATGGTGGTCCGAGTGATCCTCTGCCACATTCACACTGCCTCAGGTCTCTCGACTCGACAAATTTTGCTGGATTAATTAGACAATTCATTACTAACCATTAAGATGTGGCTTTGTTAAAAGATTCATTTGTAGCGATTCATTTGAATTCCAGTGCAGCACATTAAAATGAATTTCCTGAACACAAAATATATAAAAAAATGATGACTCTCTTACTTAAAATAGAAAAAAAAAGGTCTACTGGCCTTCTGCTAAATTCACATGGCTGCAGAGGTCTCTCTCGACTCTGAGTCATATCACCCAGATTCCTGTTGCTGCTGTTTTAATATTTATTTTTATGGAGGTTTTATTTTGAGATTCGGATTTTCTCCCAGTCAGGTTTTAAAGTTTACTTTTCGTTACACTTAGTTCAACTTGGGCAAATCCTCATGCTAAGCTACATGCTAAGCTACACAGCTAGTTAACATAGCTAAAGTTATTGATGAGCATGATGACGATGGGAACCAAGACTCCAGTTCTGAAACTCCACGTGCAGGATAAAGATCTAGTTTAGAGAACTTAGGATCTAGTTGAGCTTGTTTACTAGCAGGTAACTAGTCAGATAGCTAGTTAAGGATGGCCAGAATATATGAATTTATAAATTACTAATTTATAGATATTCTTCATAGGCTAAACAGAACGCAAACAACAACTGAAGAAATGCTAATTCTGCTAATAAAATGTCAGTGTATAGTTCAAAACCAGCAAGCACAGCTAGCATCATAGCAAGTTAGCCAGTCAAAGTAGCTGCACCAAAAAAGGAAGGCATTTGTGTCTATTGCTATATTTTTAGGAATTAAAAATGTGGTTTATTCATCTAATAGCCTAAATTCTACCTCTCCCAAGTGCAAATGATGAACAGATTTATTCAGCTAGACTATTCAGCTATACTGAGTGCAAAAGTTTTCACGCCCACAGGAAGACAAAGACATTCAGTATGTTTGGTTTCACAGATGCTGAAAGTGGTCAAATAGTGTATGTTAAGATATTAATTGTTAGAAAATCATTTATATGAGTCCATTAGGTCAATGGAATCATCATTAAATCACTAAATATTGGCACAAGGTCACAATCAGAGACAACCAGTCTCCTGTATGAACTTTAAAGCCCATTAGGAAACCGTCAAACACTTCTACAATCAGTCACTGGCCACCTGTTAAACCATTAAGACTCTTTACACTGGATGAAAGTTGACCATTATTAACCATCAGAACACCATCAGGATCCAAGCTTTTTCATATCTAGATGTGTCTGATCACAGTATAGTTACCAAACTGCATACCATGGCACATACAGATGCTGGAACATGCCTGAGGATACCTCTGTGCACATGTTCTAACAGACCTCCTTTAAACCCAAACTTACATGTCAGTCTACACGCACGGTCTCAATCATGTGTTGGTAGACTCGGTTACCAAGAGATTAGAAGAATTTCCGGTCCATGATGTATATCCAGTGGGTCTCATGATTAACAAAGTTACTATATTTATTGCTGAGTTTTTATAGACATTAGCCAGTTTGATTGGTCACTTGAAACCAATGGATTTTAATCGAAACTTCAATACCAAGTTCAATAACAACTTTATAAATAATATAAAGGGGAGCAGTTGGGGGATCGGTGACTTACCTCAGTGGTGGTATTGAGGGTGGCAGAGAGCGCTGGTCATTCACTCCCCCCACCTCCAATCCCTGGGCCTGGGCTCTGAGCTTGCCACCACCTTCAGGTTCACCTTCAGGTTACAAGTCCGACTCTCAGACCATTAGGCCACAACTGCCTACTGCCTACCACAAGTACAGAAACAAGATGTGTTCTGTCTATGGAAAGTTTATGAACAGGAAGCTCAATGGCTCTAAAAAATAGACAACATATTGCATGCATTTGTAATAATATTCAAAAAAAAAAAAAAAGCTGTGGGGGTATGTGGAATTTATTTTATAGGTGAAAGGGTCCTTGGCTAAAAAAGTACAAGACCAACCATTCAATCAACCAACCAAACAAACATTCAATCAACCAGCCAACCAAACAACCGACCAACCATTCAATCAACCAACCAAACAAACATTCAATCAACCAACCAACCAACCAACCAACCAAACAACCGACCAACCAACCAAACAACTGACCAACCAACCAACCAACCAACCAACCAAACAAACATTCAACCAACCGACCAACCATTCAATCAACTGACCATCCAAGTAACCAACCAACCAACCAAAATAACCTACCAACACAAACAAAAAACCCAAACAATGAAAATAACCAACCAAAACAACCAACCAAAAACAATAACAATGATCTTTGTTATATAGCACTTTTAGTTTGATTTCTATATCTTTAAGTGCTACAGAATTGAATTAATTTACTAAAGCATTGATTCTAATCTATTAAGTTCAACAAGTCTGTTTTTAATTTGGATTTAAAAACACATATAAAGCTAAAAAACATTCCTCTAGAGCATCATTCCAGAGTTCAGGTTTTTTCAGCTGAGTGAAGTGCTCGGAATGGGTTATACTGCTTCAGGAGATCAGCAAGATACACCAGAAAGTTTAC
>CM074946.1:1530103-1557301 GCA_037577455.1 Pangasius macronema
GACAATAACATTGAAGGACATGACAATAACAGGGAGGACACAACAATAACAATAACAATAAAAAGTAAACACGACAATAGCAGGGAGAAACATGACAATACAGAATGGACGTAACGCTAATAATATACTTTAATGGTTTATGTACAGGGTAAAGTTTTTATTTATTTATTTAGCATATTATCAACCTGATTATAAACAAAAAGAAGTGCACTTCAGAGTGGTCCAGTAAATCCAGTAATATAACGTAAAGCAACAGAATAAGGTTAGAACACTGAACTGAAATAAATCTGAAGAGAGCCGAGCACAAATGTTCCCTCATTTTGAGGTCTTTGGACTCGTCTGTCTGGGCTCGCCGGGGGACTGTTCTGAACCGTCCTGCTCTTTTCACTTCTCTTAATTTCTTTCTCAAGGCCCTTTTTTCTCTCTCATTGACTTTAATGATTGTCGTCTCTTCTCTCGCTCTCTCTCTCTCTCTCTCTCTCTCTCTCTCTCGCTTTCTCTGAAGGCATTGCCTCTTAATTTGAGGATCAGAATCCCAGTGTAACAAAAAAAGTTGGTGCGAGATTCTCATTAAAAGTTGACTTTGTCATACAGAAGTTGATTGCGTCATGATTTTCACTCTTTACGTTTTTCCTATTAACTAATTACATTTCACAGCAGTGAGGGTGAGTGAGGCACTACTTTAAAATCTAATAGCTTGTGACTATTTAAACTGTTTTATGTACTGGGTAGTATATGGACTATATATGCATACTTAGCTGTAAGTAAGGAAGTGAGTAAGTAAGTAAGTAAGTAAGTAAGTAAGTAAGTGTACACTCTTCGCTGCTCTCTCAGGTCTGTAATACAGCTTTTTTTTTTTCACCACAATCTCTTCTGCTTGTTTCAGGAAAATTTGTCTGCCATCAGTAAGTGCCTAAGTGCCCAGTGGGACTCAGTAATTGATTTGACTGGTCAATAACACTCGACTTTTTTTTCAAATAGTTGCTTTTGGGTCATTGTCCTGCTATGAGGTGAAGGCCCATCTGTTACGTTTGGACACATTTAGATGCAAGCATTTAACCAGAAATCATTCTGCTGCTGCCGCTGGCAGTCGCACCGTCGATAAAGACAAGCGACCCACTGGCAGGCGTACGAGCCAATACCTTCTGAAGACCTGTGCTTGGGATTTTGAGCAGCTTACTGTGCAGGTTCTTTTAGTCATAACATACTGGCGTCAGAATATATTAGCTAAGAGATGACATTGCATTTATAACAACCTTAAATAATTATTACCTGAATACAAATCACTGGGTCCCTACTCTACAGTATCCAATTGTTTACACCATGCATTCGAATTTTAGATCGAGGCCCTGGCTTGCTCAAATTTTACAACATTCAACCTCGTGAACACCTGAAAAAAAATCTGCAGGCTGATTTAGTCTTTTTTTTTTTTTTTGCATCAAAGGAAAAATGAACAACTGGACAATATTTACAATTAATGTCTTTATTTTTTAGTTTAAACTTCTTTCATTGGTCTATTTTTATTTGCCTACAATTCCCACAATGCCATTCGAATACCTGCTAATAGCAGTGGAGTGGGATTTAGCCCTCGCTACACCTCTACCTAAAGAGTGCGATGCAGCGGCGCTTTAGTGCTTTAGTCTATACAGGGCTCTCACCTCCTCATCTGTATGCTCTGTTCAAACAAGTCAGCTTCCAAAGCTTCAACTTTCACACTAATCCCTCCATCAACACCATCGCGCTAGTTATCTCGTTAATCATTAGCTAGCTGTGCCGAGTCTCTGTCTCAACCCGTTGCATTCTGGGACTTTGAGTCCACCGTTTGCACCAATGCCTCCACTACTTCTATGCTGGATTTCTCGTTAATATTACTTCGTGCATCGCAGGAAAATGGTGAGCTAAGAGTGAAACCTGCCCGTTATCATTTAAGTTTGAGACCACTGATTTGGTAACTGCGCTAGCAATAGCATTAGCCCCCTGTGACTTCAAGGCAACACACAACTGTTAACATCCCACAGGAATAACACATTAAAAATATTTTCAATAGAAACATATTTAACGGTTTCTTGAATGAATATGCAGCCTGAATGACACTTCAGGAACAGAGACAGCGGGCCAGATCTACGTCCATCAAGAGGGACCCATTTTAAGAGTGCTACATTTGCCATAACAATATATATAAAAATATGAAATTTACCACAATGCACTAGATGACGTTATTTGTGCTCGTTCATTTGCACTGCTATTGAGCTGAGACACAGAAATGTGTTTGCTGATTGCAGATTCGTTACTTTTATTGTTCATGACTGTGCATGAAGAGGATCTGGAGAGTCCTTTCCTCATCACAAGGGCACTGTCAGAAATCACTACAATCTACAACAGGTGCAGCCTAAATTCATGTTTCTGCTCCATCGCATTAAAACAGGAATAATAAACAGATTCACAAGCCAACAATACTGTGTGCAATCATTAATATGGTGCAGTTTTCTGTATGGAGATGTTTATTATGTTTATAATATTTATGGAAGGAGTCTCTAGTGTCAATGCTCTGTAGAAAAATAAAAATATAAGAAAATAATCAACTTGAGGGTGGTAACATCAGAGATCACTATAATCTGCCTGAGGTGCAGCTTAAATTTTTGCTTTGGCTTCATCACCTAATTCAGGAATTAGAATCAGAATGGTTTTGCAGAAGCACCTGCACCCCATGCAAGGACCCCATGCAAGGACCGGAAGCACCAGCACTCCCATGCAAGGACCGGAAGCACCTGCCCCCCCATGCAAGGACCGGAAGCACCTGCACCCCCAAGCAAGGACCGGAAGCACCTGCACCCCCAAGCAAGGACCGGAAGCACCTGCACCCCCAAGCAAGGACCGGAAGCACCTGCACCCCCATGCAAGGACCGGAAGCACCTGCACCCCCAAGCAAGGACCGGAGGCACCTGCACTCCCTGCAAGGACCGGAAGCACCTGTACTACATGCAAGTACCCCAAGCAAGGACCGGAAGCACCTGCACTCCATGCAAGTACCGGAAGCACCTGCACTCCATGCAAGACCCAGAAGCACCTGTACTCCATGCAAGGACCGGAAGCACCTGCACTCCATGTAAGACCCGGAAGCACCTGCACCCCCATGCAAGGACCGGAAGCACCTGCACTCCCTGCAAGGACCGGAAGCACCTGCACTCCATGTAAGACCCGGAAGCACCTGTACTCCATGCAAGTACCGGAAGCACCTGCACTCCATGCAAGTACCGGAAGCACCTGCACTCCATGCAAGTACCGGAAGCACCTGCACTCCATGCAAGACCCAGAAGCACCTGTACTCCATGCAAGGACCGGAAGCACCTGCACTCCATGTAAGACCCGGAAGCACCTGCACCCCCATGCAAGGACCGGAAGCACCTGTACTCCATGCAAGGACCGGAAGCACCTGTACTCCATGTAAAAAAAACCAAAAAAAACCAAAACATTTTGTTTGGTTTGGTTTCTCTGGGTTCTGTCTTCCAAATTTCATTGCTTTTGGATCATATTTGTAGGTGAAAAAGTAAAAAACAAAACAAAAAAAAAAACACAGATCTTGATTTGATGTTGGGTGGTTCTAAGGTTATGAATATACACATGAACAAATTCAGAATTTATAGAAGGAATTCATCATGTGACAGATATTCAGTGTATCTTTCATTCATATTTGATTATTTGTAACAATAACTGCAGTTCATAATCAGGTGCTTACTGGCTGCAGTCAGGAAAATGAATGTGTATTTAAGGAGGATAATTAACCAGTCAGGAAAATAATCAGATATGTTCAATTTAATATTAATTTAGTAAATGAGCTCAGAGGACTAGCCACAGAGCTCTGCATTTGGACGTGAAATAGAAGAACATTAACAGCAGATTGAATTGATTTTTAAATGACCAGCACAGCCTAAAAAAAAAAACTTCATAATAATTACTGAGAACATAACCTAAAGCATAATGTTCATGAGCTGCTGGGAGTCACCTTGACCATCCTGTAATAGTAACTCGCAGTAATTCATGTTAAGGTTCGAACTGACACACACACAAGTCATACACTAACTCATATATACGTCCCATAACATCACATCATTGCGAGCTAACACTAGCTAGTTTCATTGCTTATACTAAATTTCATTTAAACAAGTATCCAGTCTTCTAGTTTGAGTTATGTAGAGGGAGTGTGATCACTTCACGTAGCGAATTCATCAACCAATGTGATCCAATTATGGAAGAAAGGACTACAGTATTAGTCCATTAGTGACTACGTGGAGTTCGATTTTATTCCAGAGCTTTGAAAATATATGATCAAAACATGTTGGATGTCCAAGAACAATTTGTGCTAATGCAACTCCATTCATTCACATGGAACTGATACACACATTTGAATGAATTAAACCCAATAAAGTTTTTTTCAGTCTAGCTTGGTAGCTAGCATTATCTGGCTAGCTCTTGTTACATTATTATATTATCAAACACAGTAAAGCACAAAACAACTTAACACATGCTAACTAGCTATTCTTAGCATTCTACCTTAAATCCAATCTCTTATTCACCTTGTACTCTAGATAGCTATGAATGCACTAATTTAATTAATGATGACATGGTGGCAAACTTTAATATTTTCAATAAATTAAGAATGTTTGGTTTTAGAGACAAATGTTTTACGGCTCACGAAAGTGGTGCTTTGTTAGCTAGCTAATGTTAGCTAGCTATAAAGGGTGTTTATAGCAATGTGCCGATTTGGAACGATGCATCGAAAGAAATTAGTTGATGCAACAACCATAACTGGTTTATTATTGAAAAAGGACAATCAACTAGTGTATTAAAATAATTCCTATTTTAAACTTGATTACATTTTAGACTAGAGACTAGATTACATCTTATAGGCTAACGGGGTTTCCCCAGAACTCTGATATTTTTCAAAATAGTCCTTGTCGTATGTCGTATGTCATCATCATTATATCGTATGATATTGTATCATAGCAGATTCAGTGTTATTTATCAAATATCAAATCAAAACGGATCATATTCTGTGGAAGCCTGAGGTTTACACCACTATTAGCAATTCAAATGAGTCCTCTTTTTTTAACAAATAGGTATCTATCAGTAAATAATTTTATGAATGGAAAAACCTGGAAACTGATAATAAGCAACTCAGAAGAAGGAGGGAAGTCAGAGGTGGACACTGATAACAACAGAAGGTAGTAGCTGGTTAGAAGTTTCCAGAAAAATGTCCTACTTGGAGAAATCGCTCACGTTGACCTGCTTTCCGTGTTCGCGCTTTTGCTAAGCTCATTAGTGTGATCTTGCTTCTGAATAATGTAGCACCGCTTCATTGTTAGCTCAATGTTTGAATGCGATTGATTTTATTTTTGATCCTTCGCCCTCCTGATGGTGTACTTCATGGTAATTCATACGTCTTTGGTCCCCATGTTGAGAAACAACAGGAACACATGCTAGAGTCTGGATAAATAAACACTAGACCTTTTCATTTTGTATGAACTAATGAGGCAGTGACACCCAGCTGGCCTAGAAACAGAAACATGCTTTTATTTTGGAGACCAGTCCATGGTGTTAGAGAGAAAAGAGACAGAACGACAACGACTGTATCAGTTTATCTTTACAGTTACGAACATATAGTATATTTTTTGGATTTTAAGTTAGGACGAAAATTAACGTACTACACTTTCAAGATTTTGGTTTATGTAATTAGGTGTTGATTAATTTTCTCTGACGAATATGTTATCATTTCTATAGTAACAGCTCCATATAAACAGATTATAAAAAAGTGTGTGATCACTGATTTGGTGAAGTTCTCTGTAAGGAGACGTTTATTTAAACATTCATGGAAGGAGTCTCCAGTATCAGCACTTTGTAACAGTCAGAGGTAAAGCTGTAACTTAAGGTTTTCTGGCATTTTCAGTGTTACACTTCTCGCGTTCTCGGTCACAATCCGTAATTGTAATTATTTCAATTTGTACTCTGATATCGGTGTCAAAATGGTGCTTACAAGAGAAGAGCGCTTACACGCTGTAAAGACGACAGCGCACAAAGTTTTAAGATGTTTGAATGACAAAAAAGTGACATTAATGACAAGTTAATAAATTTAGCCGAGAAGAACAGAAGCGTGAATGAGTAGCGAATGAATCGGCGATTATTTCCTCATCGATGTGAAGAAACAACGATGAACCTCGTCTTGAAACACTGAGAGAGACTCATAAGGATGATGCTGATAACCAAAGTGAGAAATCATTTCTCCTATTGTAAACTTCTAATTTTTTTTTTTTGTTTTTCCATAGATTATCCAGTAAAATGGGTTATAAATGTAGACATAGGTCAGGCGTGTCTTTCAGTGCCAAAAGTTCTGCCTTTTGGTTATGTACAAAGCAAAATATATCTACAGGACACACTGTATATAGCAGAAAATGTCAGTATTTGACATTCTGTCACACACTTTGTTTTTTTTTCCTCCCATGTATACTCGTAGAAAAGAAAAGAAAGCCTTTATATACAGTATGTCACAAACATCACAGGATAGTGAAATACTTTTCTTCACAGGCTTTATTTATTTACTAATTTCTCTACTTTGGTAAGGTTAGTCATCACTGAGAAACTGAACGTTTTACAGGCATCATGGTTAACACTTTTCTATAATTTAATACTATTAATATTATCAGTATTGTACAAAATTCGATCAAAATGAACCAAAGTAAATAAGCAGCCGATTTAAAGCTGGTATGTGGACAGACTGGATGCCGATAACGACAGGTCCATTACAGCTCGTGATTAACGTGATGTTGGGAATTTGTCCCATTACCTTGATGAATGCCTTGTAAACATAAGGCACAGCTGCTAATGTATCATCATAATCCAAGATTAGGAAGAGCCGCCAGGCCGATAAATGCAATTAGGCACTGACAGGGCCGTCTCATCCGCACTGTGCTTAATTCATCGTCGTGTTCAAAAAAAACATACTGCCAACTCGAGAGAAAACTTAATTAATAACAAAGGCCATGCTAGTTTTTAACCCGTGAACAAATGCCAAATCCTGATGCCAGTCTGAAAAGTTAAATGCATCTTTATTCATTTTTTTTTTTTCCCCCTCTACCTTCCTGCCTGGCTGTCCTTTAGCACCTAATTGCACGTGACATTTCAGGTCGTTTGACCGACGTAGCCGTTGCTTCTTTCGCTACTAGCCACAGTTGTGCCCTCACCTCCTTTCAGACAAATCCAAATTGTCTCCTTCAATTTTCTTCCAGATCTTATTTTTAGCTCTCGGGACATTTAACTGATGTTTTCCAGAAGCATTTCGAAACTCCCCAGCAGTCTGGCCCTGCCATTATCAGAGCGATGGTCAATTGAGATGATCAATTTGCATAATGAGGCGTTAAATTGTACCCCCTTTTCCCATCTAATCCCCCTCCCTACCCATGTCCTGAAGCCCAACCCCATGCAAACTCATAGATATAATCAAGCTCTAATATTTAACACTAACCACCGAACATCAGCGTCCACATAAGGATCTTATTAAGTCTCCTATCTGAGAAGTCAGGGCAATATTTAACGGAAATGTAATATTAGTCTTTGCTAACTTATAACTCTCAGTTAAAAATAAACATAACTGACACTGATGTACCTGTCAATGTAGTTCATATAATTAATTAGCAGATTATTAGAAAATAATTAGATGATGATTAAGTCTAATCTAGTCTAATTTCAGATGACGGTGGATCAGTTTGCTTCTGAAACAGGTTAGAATTAGAAATAGGAAATAGGTTTGACATTCATAATTATTTCTATTAACCATAATCATAAATTACAGCTATTTCATTAAAAACTCTCTATAAGAAAATACATAAATAAACCTACACTATATGATTATACAGTATTTGCCTTTATATACAGTATATGCTTATATAAGTAGCTTCCATTATATGTTTTTAAAGTTTAAATCCAGAACCCATTCTATGTAGAGCTCTATAAAGGAGGGATTTCATGTCAGAGAGGGTTCCAAGAAAAAAAAACCCTTTATTAACAATCCAAAGAACTCTTAAGGAACCGATGAGCTACACTCTTAGAAGGAAAAAGGGTTCTTTAAGGGTTCTTAGCTTCTTTAAAAGGTTCGACTTTTTAAGGAACCCTCTCCCTCTAAATCTAAGAGCATATTTCTGGCCATCTACACTAAAAAGGTTCCTCTAGATGTGTGTTCTTAGCTTCCTAACCCTCCTATTACGTCCTCCAGTTGGTTACATCATTGACGTTTGCAGCTCAGTTTCAACTCTATTTGGCTAAATCACCTCAGAACAGTCCTACATCATATTTTATTGGTTTCAGTTGCTATTCTGCATGTAGGAGGTCTGGGGTGCAGTTGGTGTTAAAGTTCATCCCAAAGGTGCGCAGTGGGGTTGAGGTCAGGGCTCTGTGTTAGACACTCGACTTTTCTTCCACTCCAAACTTGTCTTCAAAACATGTCTTCATGGAGCTCGCTTTGTACACAAGGGCATCGTCATGTTGGAACAGGTTTGGGCCTCTTAAATTTCTCAGTGAAGGGAATTTGTAAAGCTACATCACACAAAGGCATTCTATACAATTCTGTGCTTCCAATTTTGTTGGAACAGTTTGGAGAAGAACCATATGCCATTCCACCCAAACTTTCAGAAGGAGACGAGGATCATGCCGTTTGATTGGAATTGTTTTGAGACAAATGTTTCAGCATTTTGCACAGTTTTCTAATCAGAGTCTAGTTCCTGATGCTCTGAATTGATTTCAACATTGCCCTCTATTTCACTATCCGCATCTCGTAAATCATGGCCATCTTCTTGCTCATTGATATCACAGGTTTCATAGATGGTGAAGCTCCTTTTTGCCATTATGGTGGCAGCAGATTGAAATAAGCAGAGAGAAATGTGGACACTGTCCTGCACAGGACGCTTCTATCAGTTTCAGCCCTCCCCTGACAGGTCTGCGTTATGCTTTCCTGCGAGAAATATTTAGTTCCCAATGGCGATATGTTTCTCTGTCTGTCTACAAAATCTTACAGGTTATAGTAGAGAAATATTTAGTTTGCATAGTGTGTGTGTGTTTAACAATTGTAATAAACTTTATCTGCACTCCCATTGCTCGCTCTGCCACATTCTCAAATGCCATTCTGAACTACAGGCTCAAACGGGAAACACTGAACATGTTCTCCTCTTTTCAGCAGTAATGGAGAATTTCTGACAAAGCTGGACCGAGTGTGTGATTGATGCTGTCAGGTTCTGAGCAACAGCTGCTGTGTGATAAAGCCTTCAGCGTCGTGTCTCCTGTCGCCTTCAACACCTCTGCTTAGAGGATCTGATCTTAAACACTGTGCCGCATCTTCATAAATACTTGTGAAGTGACGACACATCCCTGCTGAAAAAAAAGAGAACCTCTCATAGAATTTGTAATGGTTTTAATGGTTACAAAACAAAACAAAACTCCCAACAGAGTTTTGGACTGATGATATTCCTAGTTTGTGACCTCGTGAGCCAATATCAGAATGTATTTTTGATGGACTTCAAAGCACTATTGTAAGTCGCTCTGGATAAGGGCGTCTGCCAAATGCCATAAATGTAAATGTAAATAAAATGTTATAATGGGAATTGTTCTGGTTTTAATGGAAACCCTAATGGTCCCTGTGTGTCTCTCCTGGTAATTAGTTGCCTTTTATTTGTGGCATGTTATGTCTAGTGGATACCATTAAGTACCTATACACCTTTAATACATCCTATGTAATGGTATCCATTTGGTAATGGTTTTAATTGTTAACAGCCAGTGATTTGTAATGGTATTTGTAGTGGAATCCATTAGAATTTCTATATTTTCTATTGTTTTTTTTTCAGCAGGGATGATCAAACAATTTGTCTTTTTATGTAAATTATAAAGAACACAGAACAAGGAATGCAGCAATTTGGAAATTTTTCATTTATAATTATATATTTTTCAAAAATCATGTTAGCTACCTAGCTGTGGCAGTGAAGATTAAGAACATTTATTATGAGTTAAAATACTCACAAAGATCAGGTTACCTAATATTAGCTATCTGAGTAGCATTTCAAATATGCTCAGAAATCCTGTCAGGTTAGCTAATGTTAGCTAGCTGAGTAGCATTTCAAATATGCTCAGAAATCCTGTCAGTTTAGCTAATGTTAGCTAGCTGAGTAGCATTTCAAATATGCTCAGAAATCCTGTCAGGTTAGCTAATGTTAGCTAGCTGAGTAGCATTTCAAATATGCTCAGAAATCCTGTCAGGTTAGCTAATGTTAGCTAGCTGAGTAGCATTTCAAATATGCTCAGAAATCCTGTCAGTTTAGCTACTGTTAGCTAGCTGAGTAGCATTTCAAATATGCTCAGAAATTCTGTCAGGTTAGCTAATGTTAGCTGGCTGACTAGCACTTACAATACTGTCAGCAATCCTGACAAGTTAGCTAATGTTAGCTAGCTGAGTAGCATTTCAAATATGCTCAGAAATCCTGTCAGGTTAGCTAATGTTAGATAGCTGAGTAGCATTTCAAATACTCTAACCACTCTGACAGGATTTCTGAATGTTACCCAGTTGACTAGCACTTAAGTACTCACAGAAATCCTCTCAGGTTAGCTAAAGTTATCAAGCACTTTTATAAAGAGTTAAAGAAAACAAACAAAAAATTGTTCTACTATGTGAGATCACGTTTGCTATCAGGCTAGCTTCAGAAGTGAGGATTACGAGTTAAATATTCTTTCAGGAATCCCACAGTGCTAGCCCATGTTAGCTAGTTGAATAGCTTTAGCAGTGAGGATTATGAATATTGATTATTATGAGTTAAATATCTTCTCAGAATTCCAGTCAGGCTATCTTAGTTTAGCTAGCTGGCTAACAAGATTAGTGAAAATAAAGTCAATATCCTGAACAACTTTAGCATAATTACTATAAGTATCGATCTGTGTGTGTGTGTGTGTGTGTGTGTGTATGTACACATGACTTGGTCATGATCAGTGTGTGTTTGTGCGTAAACATGACTCGGGCATACACAAACAATGAGATATTCATGTTCCCTGTTCAGGATTAGATAGCTGAGCTTTACATGGCTGACTGAGACCTAATTTACCTTGATGCCGGCACACGGATGGGGAAAAAAAAACAACATCCCCCCCTTCCCAAATGCTGAGTGATTAAATAAAGGTCATGTACTCTGGAGATTTTCTGCTCCAGTTAAACGAGGATGGCGTTCGCAAAAAAACCCACACGGCTCAGGGAACGTGTGCTGACCTGTCCAGAATAATTTTTCCTTTCAAAACATCCCCTGAAATGGAAATGATAGGTCACGTAATGAAGAGTGCTGCGGGTGTTTGTGAATCCATACCATCAGCATAAAAAAAAGAGGAATTGATTATTATAATGAGAGATGCAAGACGCAGAAGAAAGAAGAGGTTTCTCAGGAGAACGTACTGTACGTACTTAGATGCAGGAGCCTCACACACTGGAGCTCGTTTAAGATCGTACACGGCCTTGTGGATATATTCATGAAGGTCCTAGACGATAAAGTGTAAAATTCAGATATGGATGTAAATGAATTCTCATGAACAAAAAAGTTATCAGTTCCTTACTGGTTGCAGAGAGTCTCATTAGCTACACATATACTCTAACACTTTCTGTGAAGGTCATGAACACATTCATGTATTATCAGGCAGGTTGTGTGAATATGTTTATGTTTTCGCCAAAACTGAAATAAAGATTCTCAGATTTACAAATGTTTTGCTGATTTTCTTCATATTCATATCAGCCATAATCAGTGCTTTCAGGGCACAGATGATTTACATTTAGCCACGCCCACACATCTCCATAAAAGGCAAAACTCACAGAGAGCTACGTTGTGCACTATATTATCAACTAAATATTATCAAATATGAATACACATTTTATAGTCACAGTATTTCTACAGAGCTCGAAATGACAAAACGGATACAGAACGTCTCCAAAACTCCACATGCGCTAAATCTTGCAGTAATGCAGCACAACTGTTACAGCGAATTGGCTACCGTATACATCCGCTAGTTCCTCTTCCTTTTCAAGGGCGCCATTACTTTTGTCCCAATTGAATAGCTAGCCTTGTTTGTCTTAATTTATGGATTTGTATTGCAATCGCTTTCTTTAAAAGTTGATATGAAAGGAAAATATGGGTTTCACCAAATGATCATGAAATTGGAGTGCAACTGAGTTAATTAGTGATTAGTGAAAACTAACACACACACACACACACACACACACACACACACACACACACACACACACACACTTCTGTGTAAGCGCTCCTGCGAACGAAAAAATTTGTTCGTATTCCAGTCCGATAAATGAGACCCATTCTTCTGATTATGATTTATTGGAGAACATGTCATACTTTTTATCCATTTATAGTTACAATTGATCCTGTGGAATGTCCTTGAACCAAGTTCCTGTTACATTATAGCTGCTATAAACAGTTGTTCCCTCACCTCACTCTTTTTTTTTTCCCTCTTTGTTGAAGTTATAAATACAAAAATAATGCAAACTCCTCCGTGCTGAAGAGCTCAGGAAACAAAATTACAGCTTTACCTCTGACTGTTACAAAGCACTGACACTGGAGACTCCTTCCATAAATGATAAACAAACATCTCCTCACAAAAAAAAAAAACAAAACTTCCCCATATCTACAATTACACACGTGTTTTTTTTAATCCGTTTATTATGTGGAGCGTCCGTCATACAAGTTCCTGTGAATGAGCGGTTACTATAGCAACAATAACGTATCAGAACGAGTGCATTAATGCAAACCTGTGATGTATAGAAAATTAATCAACACTTTCTGATATGCGTTTCAAGATGGACCTTGATGAAAAAACTCAGCTTGAGAAATAAAAAATAAATTTCGTCCTCTGCATGAACATCGAGAGTGAGCAGCGTAGCCTGTAATGAGGATGCAAGGTCGTTAGGGATGACATGCCGTTATTGTGACTGCACGTTGAAATAGATGGAAAACAGCCAGTGAATCTCTCTCAATGAGCGCCATAAACATGCGCCTGGTGTCCTTATTTATTTCTTTCATAAGGCATATTTTCCATCCAATTCCTTCAAGTGGATTTTCCTCAGGAGGAACAGCATGAATGGCTAAAATTGGACATGAACACACACACACACACACACACACACACACACACAGCCCTGGCCCCTTGAGACATGGACTCCACAAGACCTGTGGTATCTGGCACCAAGACGTTAGCAGCAGATCCTGAAAGCTGCGAGTTGGAGTGCCTCCATGGAGTGGACTTGTTTGTCCAGCACATCCCAGAGATCTGCAGAATGTTGAGGCCAAGTCAACACCTTGACCTCTTTGTCATGGTCCTCAAACTATTCCTGAACAGTTTTTGCAGTGTGGCATTATCCTGCTGAAAGAGGCCACTGCCATTAGGGAATACTGGTGCCATGAAGGGGTGTACTTGATCTGCAACAAATGTTTAGGTAGGTGGAACGTTTCAAAGTAACATCCATATGAATGCCAGGACCCAAGGTTTCCCAGCAGAAGATTGCCCAGGGCATCACAGTGCCTCCGCCAGCTCGTCTTCGTCCCATAGAGCATCCTGGTGCCATTTCTCTCCCAAATAAGCGACGCACACGCACCCGGCCGTCCATGTGATGTAAAAGAAAATGTGATTCATCAGACCAGGCCACCTTCTTCCATTGCCAGTTCTGATGCTCACGTGTCCACTGTAGGAGCTTTTGGCAGTGGGCAGGAGTCAGCATGGGCTCTCTGACCGGTCTGCAGCTACGCAGCCCCATACGGAGCAAACTGCGACGCACTGTGTGTTCTGACACCTTTCACTTTTAGCCAGCGTCACCTTTTTCACCAATTTGTGCTTTAGAGGCTCTTCTGTGGGATTGGGCCCATTAATAATAATAAATAAATAAATAGATAGAGAGAGAGAAAGAGATAGAGATAGAGAGAGAGAGATAGACAGAGAGAGAGATAGAGAGAGAGTGTGTGTATCATTATATTAAAGTACCATATAGCACTAGGTGGCACTATTGATATTGATATATACACTTAGTATTGTACATCTGGAAACCCCCCTCCCTCCTTCCTTCCCTTTTTTATCTGAAAGTAATCATTGAATTAATATCTCATTTCTTAAAAAAAAAAAAAAAAAGGAGTGTGTGTGTTAATTTGAAGAGGACACACTTTTCCTTTACACCTATACTCCCTCTTCAGCTATTCTTCACCCTCTATTTATATTCGCTGCTGTCAAATAGACTTAATCTCAAAAGGAAAAAGTGTCCAATTTAGTTAAATTCAGCTCAAATAAAGAATCTAACGTATCCCGTCTCTGAGAAAGTGCAAATGCATGGAATTTTCACACAATTATTCAATTATACACACTTAGGGGAGGGGGGGGGGGTTGGGTTGTAATTGGGCATATGGGAGTTCTCATATGTTCTCTATCTGTATATCGTTATAATTATTTTTTTTAATTCAAGCTTGATTACTCAGTCTTGAAAGAACATGCCAGAAGTTCACGTCGCTCTTTTCTCACAGCGAGATTTTTCTCTTTTGTTGTCATTTCCACTTCATAAGAAGAAAAACGTACTCGGGAATGCACTTTGCCCTGAGTGGATGATTACAGGAGAGAAACGGCGGACATGCTGTCGTCTTGATAAAGACCTCCAAGCTGCAACAAAACAGTCATGGCCACCACAGATGTCCTTGGTGACTATGAAGTGACCTGAGTCTAAAAAAAAAAAACAACAAAAAAAAAAACCAAAAAGCGTACAGCTCTTTCAGTGTGCATGGTGTGTCACTTGACGACGATGGTTTAGACTGCAGTTCGGGTTTTACCTTAATCTGCAAAGACTGAGTGCTCATAAAAATGGATAGGAAGATCTCTTTGCTTCAGCTGGCTCATACATTCATGTTCTCTAACAGTACGGTTCTAACGTTATAGATGTTTCTATACTAATTTCTATACTCATCTGTATGGCAGACGTGTCACATAAACGGATTAAAAAGCACGTGTAATCATTGACATGGCAACATTTGCTGTATGGAGATGTTTACTGAACATTCATGGAAGGAGTCTCCAGTGTCAGAGCTTTGTAACAGTCAGAGGTAAAGCTGTAACTAAGTTTTCCGTTTAATTGTCTTATTAACTTTGAGAGGAAAAAAAAGACAAGTAAAGGAACGACTGATTATAGCTGCTATAATGCAAGTGAGGACAGGAACTTGTTTTGTGGATGTTCCATTAACATCCATCCATCCATCCATCCATCCATCTGAGGTGTTATTAAAGGCAATTCCTCAGAAAACAAACCTGGTTTAAAAAAAAAAAAGTGCTTAAGAAAAACAGCTCGTGCACCAATTTGTACGGGTTCTCTTTTGATGTTTCTTCCTCATGTCGCCTCTGGGATTTATTTTTTTTTTTCCTCTGGCTTGTTCATTAATGATCCAAATCTTCATCCTGATTTCTGCAAACCTGCTCTGTGACAATGTGTAGTGTTAAATCCTCTGCAGAAATGAAATCGGAATGGGATTGGTATTAGTGAAATAAAAGAAACACGAGAGATTGTGCGATTGAAAGCGTGTCAAACCGTAGAGTCAAGAGCAAAAGGCTAATTCCCTGACAGGCGACATGCTAACTTACGAGGTGAAGCCGTAGCATCATGCTGTAAAGCCTGTGTAGCTGACACAATCGTGGAAAGTTGAGAACGATCCACTCATCAAAAGAAGAGGCTCTCAAAATTTCATATGATCCCCTTCAGCGGGTTCTACATTATTTATATCATTCTTCTTTTTCTATTAGAGAACAGAATACTCAGACGCTGAGTGCGCGCTGAAATTACGGGATTGTTTTCCGCTTTATAGACATCAAGGACAGCTGTGTTGGCCATCATTGGTACACTCTTGGACAATTTAGAACCCTTAAGGCTTGTCACTATGAAGAACCCTTAAAGGTTCTGTGTAGAAGACTATAACACATTTTGATAACACGTTTCCCCTCTCAGAAGCTAGGAATCTTTAATTATTCAATAAATCCTTAAAGAACGCTTGAAGAAATCCTTCAGTCCATCTGGTGAGGCTTCCAAGGGTTTGGATCAAAGGCATTCTGAAAGCAAAGGAACTGTAACTACATAGAACTCGTATGTTTCGGAAGCTAGGAATCCTTAGTCGTCCAATTTTTCTATGAGTGTAGACCTCTAAACAATCCTTAGGCTTGCTCTTAGGCTGGTAAGCATTTAAAAGGTTCTATGTAGAACTGTAAAGTTGAGGATGCAGAAGATACCCTATCCACCTCTCACTACTAAGCGACACCGCTGGGGACTTCCCTTTTCGGCTTTCAAGAAGAAGAAGAAGAAGATGTAGAACTGTAAAGTGTTTATCTTTCAGAGACAATTCCTAGGTTTTGGACTGAAGGCATTTTCAAAGCAAAGAAACTTAAAATTTCCATAATGAATCACTCATAGGTGCCAGAAAAAGGTTCTTTAAGTTGATTCTATAGAAGAACCATTTTTGGTTCTTTAGAGAACTGACATGAAGACGTCTTGAAAGCAACCCCGTAAAGAAATACATGCATTTTCTCTTTTACACTCTTAAAAATAAAGGTTCTTTAAATTGATGCCATAGTTTTGAAGAACCAGTTTTGGCTTCATACAGAAACTTTTGGTCCATGTTGAACCCTTAAAGAACATTTCAAGAACCCAATTTACCAAATGGTGTAATCTTTAACCTATTTAATGTCTTACAACTGGTCTTGAGACAGATGGCATAAAGCGTTGTACTCTGAATACATTTAAGGCTCTACATAGAACATAGCCGTGGTGGCCACGATGGCTTCACTGCAGCTCGGAGGTCTTCATCATGACCACAACACATCAGTTGGAGGCATAAATTCCCTAAAATATATTTTTTAATAAACATGCAGATATTTTGACTGATAAAGAATATATTGCAGTATAAATAATGTATTTGGATATGATTGTGAATATATTGTGATTCCATATATATTCAGACATATACATATTTTACTATATTTTTATTTTTCAGAAGCAAAGGCATTATTTATATTCCAATATATTCTTAAATGTAGGTCAAAATATCTTTTGTATCAGAGAGGCCAATGCCTCAAGCACCGGAGCACTAACGGTACGCAAGTGTCACTTAAAATGTCTATGTAGAAGCCTAGGAGTGTTTCCCTATCAAAAAGGGTTCTTACATCTTGGGTAAATCCTCCGAAGAGGTTACTTGGGAATTTCTTGGGAACTTCTTGCAAAGACATATTGTCACATGGAAGTACTATGATACTGTAGCTAAATGATACATTTATTGAGAAGAAAATAATGACCAATCATCTGGAGTTTGCGCCACACACTTACCTTAGAAAGGTTCTAAGAAAAAAGTTCTTTAGGCTTGTACACTCATAGAAAAAAGGATTCTTCATGGGATCTTTAAGGGTTCATTGGATAATTAAGGATTTATAGCTTCCAAAAAGGGGTCTATACAGAACCCTTTCTGATAGGAAAATGTTTAAGCTTCTACATAGAACCTTCAAGGGAAGTTGAAGTGTTTCCCTATCCACATAGAACCCACTAGAAGATATAAACCCTTAAATATCCAATGAAGGTTCCACACTGAAGGCATTCTGAAAGCAAAGAACCATTAACTATTCACAGAAGCCATAAAGATATTCCTGCACAATCTTAAAAATAATGGTGCCAGAAAAAGGGGCTCTTTTAATTAATGCAATTGAAGAAGCAATCTTTTTTTTTTTAATCTTACACACTCGCGCCCATAAGCTGCTCTCTCACTCCTCACTGTACGCCTGTTACAGTGAGAAATTATGTCCTTGGTCTAAAATGTTCCACAGATCCTTGATTTTAGGGCAGGTCTTGCGAGTGTGAACGTCGAGAAGTGTGATGAGCTAATATAAAGGTTCAGGGTGTCACTGAGAGCTCATCAAGTGCCGATGTCACACGTTCCTCAGGCACCAGAGCACCAATGGCACACAATATAGAATCTTTAAGGGTAGTCATTCTGCAGGAACTCTATGTAGAACCTACAATGGAAAGCGTGGCCAAATTTTATCCAATGAACCCTTCAGAAACGCCTTGAAACTCTCTCTAAAAATGGAAAAACTTAATAAAAGGATTCTTCCAAAAAATGGATTCTTCTGTTTTGGGGTTCTATAAAGAACCTTCAAGAACCTTCAATCCTGCATTTTCTCTTGTACAATTAAAAATACAGGTGCTAGGAAAATGATTTGTATGTTAATGCAGTAAAAGAAGCCATTTTGGTTCTTGAAGAACCTTTTGGTCCATGATGAAAGTCCTACAGTAGTGTTCACCTATCTGATGCACTTCCAAGTAGAACCCCTTTAGGAAGCTAAGAAGCCCTTATCTATTCAAAGAACCATTGAGGAACATTTTCCCCCTCATACAAGAGTGTAGGTTCCTAGAAAAATACAGTTAAAGGTTGTTTGGTTTGTTTCTTTGGTAGAAGCTTACAATAAAGCATTCATCTATCTTCCAACAGAAGGCCAGTAGGACGCTAAGAAGAGTTTATTACTAAGAGTGTAATCCGAAGTCATAACTTTGTAGTCTTAATGCTGGTCTTGTGCCTGAGACCAAAATCCAGTCGGAAACAATGAGATTAGAAATGATGGCTGAGGGTTGAGACAAGACTGCAGGTGGCTGAGTGGTTTAGGACGATATAAATAGACTTTAACATCTGCTTTTACCACAGACAAAAAAAAGCAGGTGTGTTAAAAAGATCTCTCTTCACGCTCCTTCACACTTTGGACAGATTAAAGCAGCTTTTATATATATATTTTTTCAAGGTACAAGAGTTACATAATTGAAGTTCCTCTTTCACATTTAATGACTTACTTCCACTATTACAGAGATGCAGACATGCTTGACAGTTCAGTCTCAACCTCGGTACAAGATTTAAACACTGCTGTGTTTAAACTGTGTTGAAAAAAATCAAAGACCATAAATGTAATGAAATATTTTACAGACTTCATTTCATGTCATTCAGCCATCAGATGCCCAGAGAAATGAATCCCAGCCAATGATCCAGACTCTCAGGAATTTCTTGTGGCATGACGTCAAGAAAACGAGGATTAATCTGCTGTTATACCCAAGCGCTGCTGAATTCTAGATTCTGATTGGTCAGTAAGTAAAAGTAGTGCAGCTTCAAATCGCATGTTTATTATTAATGTGCTCATTTTAATACATTATCGTTTCTATAGTAACAGCTTGTTCACAGGAATGGACGCTCCAAGTATAAATACTCTGCCCTTTATCGAGTCAACCCTCTCGCAATCTGACTTCTAGATTTCCAGGGACCAAGCTAGGGCCCAAAGCCGTCGTGGAGGGAAAAACTCTGTGCTGTGTTTGGTGGGGCAGTCGTGGCCCAATGGTCCGAGACTCGGACTTGTAACCTGAAGGTGAACCTGAAGGTGGTGGGTTCGAGTCTCGGGTCCGGCAGGGATTGTAGGTNTGTGTGCACTTGGATGGGTTAAATGCAGAGCACAAATTCCGAGTATGGGTCACCACATTTGGCCACAAAGTCACTTCCCGTACACTGGTTAAAAAATTGTGTGTGGAATTGTTGATATGGTGAAGCATTTTTGTAAAGAGATGATTATTTAACATTTATGGAAGGAGTCTCCAGTGTCAGAGATAAAGCTGTAACTTGGTAACTTGTGTGTGTGTGTTTTTTTTTAACTAAGTTGCTGTAATGTAAGTGAGAACAGGAGCCACAAAATGAAGCTACAGTCTACTATACAAGACTTGGAAAATCTTTATATAAAGGATCATTAATGCTTTGATATCGCTTTATATGAAGTGTAGAGGTGAGTGTGAGACTGTTTTTAATCTCACTCTCGCCTGGAGGAATTCCTTCTGCAGTTATTTTTGTTGTCCTTTAAAGTTAAATAACATTTAAATAAACTCCGTGCATTGCGGCAGAATGAACTGCTTTTGTTACCAGCACTGTGTTAAAGAGCGCTTTCAGAGCCGCGGGTTGCACATCGCGATCCAATCTAACTCGGCTAGTTTAGCCAGATCGGTCGCAGAAAGTTCGACCAATCGTACCGACTATCATTAGTATCGTTTGCACCAGCCTGCAATATTTTCTAATCAACTTAGCTGGCTCTATGTCTCAAAATATAAACGATTTAACTGTTTAAACCACAGCACCTCTGACCAGGATAGAGCAGTTTCTGATGATCAACGTGTCGGGTTATTTGAGCGCTTGCAAGAACGTAAATAACTCCCGCTCCCGCGACTTTTCTGTAGGTTCTACAGGGTCCCATTCCCTGATGCACACCTCTAATAAACGTTTCCGTCATTATTATTTAGTGATAGATGATTTTTTTTCCTGCCCTTCAATTCAGTGTTAAGGCTCGATTCTGAACATTTATAATATTTATGATTTAAAATCAGAGCAGCCACAATTGGACTGTGAGTAGATTAGAGGGGCTTAGATAGGATTTTACAGGATAATCTACAAAGATTTTTTTTACATTGGGTAAAGACACAGGAGAAGAGAATCTGAATATTTTTTTATTTGGTTCAGCTTGAAAATCCTTTGAATTTCAGATCCATTTCAGGTCTAGTGAATTGCTGCGAATCGGAGAAGGATTTGACCATGGAGACTTGTGCTGTGTCTCTGATAAATAAGCAGAGGATTGTTTGTTTACTCTCTGAATGACAAGAGGGACAGGAATGGCCGAGAGAAACAGATGGACAGGGTCTTCAGGGGGCTTCAGCCACACTTGAGCCGCAAAGCTGTTTCACCTCACCAAGGGCTTTGACGAAGCCAGAGACACTCTCTGGTATGCTTCAGTCCCCTGATGGTTGGAAATGAGCTCGGGCAGATCTGACAGGCTGATTGGTGCCTCCTGCTAGAACACTTTGCTGTTTTGCTTGAATGGAGGCCTGTGACAATGATGAGAAGCAAATCAGCCTCTTCTTTTACACAAATTACCTCCGGACACCAGGCCTTGTCGTGACACCGAGGTGGCTGATGAGGACTATTTGATCTTTGCGGGCTAAACCTCCACAGCGAGCTTAACCTCTAGCGAAATATCACCGGATGCTTTTCACCCCTCTACAGCTCTGCTGTCGGATTTTTTAATAGGAAGGCGACATGATTGCCGAGTGGAAATATTCAAGCCTTGGGTAAACAAGCCAAGGTGAAAAGGCAGATATAATAGAATTTGCAAAGATCGTGTATGCGGAAAAAAAAAGTACAAGGAAATTTGACGAGTTTGCCTGCAGCGCCTGTAGACAATCATGTTAAAAATATAAGAGAACAAAAACATAATGAATGGATTTCACAGATTTTTGTTTTGTCCTTGGTCATCCTTCAATCATCAAAGCTCCCATGTTTTTACCAAGACACCACGATTTCAGATTACGTTAATTACTAAGTCCCGGTGCTCGAAACCTGGGATCTTGCAGAATTTCTCATCAACAGGTTTCTTTGGATACAGATCAAAACATACGTGTGGTGGCTGCCAGACATGTTTGTGTGCATTTTGTAGCAAAAACAAAAAGACTAAAACAAAAGAGACGTAGATGAAATGAGGACTGAAAAAAACAGTTTGTTATGGCTTGAACGCTGTGGTGGCTGATGGGGATTTCCGAATACCAAAACAAATTTTACTGATTATCACTGACTCACTGTTACGATAACAGGTGTTAGATGTTGAGTCTCATTTCATAATCATGTTGTGTCTCTTCCAAATAACAAGCAGGTTAAACTGAAAAACTGCGCTTACCTTAACCGGGGGTTATTGGTACCTGATGTTGACTGTACTGTGGAACAATCGTTCCCTCACCAGCCTCTAAATTTTTTTTAATCTCTTGAAGTTAATAAGACAAAAAAAGCACATCTTGTCATGTGTAAACAACTTTACCTCTGACTGATACAAAGCACTGACAATGGAGACTCCTTCCATGACTGTTCAACAAACACGGCCTTACACAACAACACTGTACATCAGATTTTAAAAATGTATTATGTGGAGCGCCCACCGTACACACCCAGAGTATTTACTTTCTCCTGGGTTTCCCCAGGTTCTCCAGTTTCCTTCCACATCCCAAAAACATGTAGGGTTTCGTCATGGGTTTCCTCCAAGTTCTCCAGTTTCCTTCCACATCCCCAAAACATGCAGGGTTTCCTCCAGGTTCTCCAGTTTCCTCCCAAATCCCAAAAACATACAGGGTTTCCTCATGGGTTTCCTCCAGGTTCTCCAGTTTCCTCTCCAGATTTTAAAAATGTATTATGTGGAGCGCCCATCGTCCATGCACCTGCGCATGAGCTGTTTCAATAGCAACGATAATGTATTAGAACGAGCGCATTAATATAATATAACCCTATGATATGCAGTTGCACCTTCTGACTGAGCTATAAACAAATCAGTTGTAGTGGTAGCTCAGTGGTTAGGATGTTGGGCTACTGATCGGAAGGTCATGAGTTCGATCCCCCGCACTGCCAAGCTGGGACTGCTGGGCCCTCGAGCAAGACCCTTTACCCTCAACTGCTCGGTTGTATAAATAAAATAAAATGTAAGTTGCCGTGGATAAGGGCGTCTGCCAAATGCCGTAAATGTAAACCTTTGGCAATCAATTTCCACAGATGCAGGATTTATATATAAAAAAGAAGCCTTAATTTAATTTTTTGTGCATAATATAGCCTCCTGTACCTTTTAAGGGAGGAGTTTAAATGGCTGCTGATATAACGGTATACTCAGCAAGTACTTTCTATTAGTAAGTTCTCTAAAAGACTAATGTTAGGCATTGAACATGGAGCAGGAGACAAAATGGACTCGAGTACTAGGCTATAAAGCCTATAAATAAAATCCGAATAGCTTAATAGATGTAAAGAGGCATCATATTTCTACTATGGATGCTAATAGCTGCTAAATGCCGGTGCTATATTTTGCTCAGGTCCTTTTCAGGACTGCATCTGTGAACGTGTAACTGCAGTAAAGAGGAAGAAAAGGGCACCATCAGGTAACTACAGGCTACAGGCTAAGATAATGTCTGCAGCTATTACAGTACTGAACCAGGCATATTTTCTCAGGTCGGTTCCTGTAATTATGTGCTTTGCTGTTGTTTTCACACTTTTCAGCATCCTGGGTGCAGTAATGTAATGTCAGGCACCAAAATGCACAGAGAGAACATCGAGTACTGTAGCTGATTTTTTTTTTCTCCCCCCCAAGCCACCGCAACCCTTTAGTCATCCTGCTAAAAGCTCTACAGTTACGTGGCTTCTCGACGCTCACACTGGCTGCTGCACCTCAGGGATTCATGTTGCTACACTAACCAGTGTGAGAAAAAGGTTGAAGGGGTAATTAAAACCAAATATTATTTAAAAAAAAAAAAAAAAAAAAGGTGGTGAGGTCCAGAGGTGATAGTTCAGATCAACAGAAGAAGAATGAGAGTGGCGGTTTCCTGCCCAGGGCTTCTCCTGCCTCACATTGCGCACGCCAAACTGCCGAACTCTGATTCCTGCCGACTATTAGACAATTAAACAGCAGTCGCCCACTTACAGCGCTCACCGAGATAAAAGTATTTAGCTCCAGATTCGAAGCTTTTCTAGGGAGTTAAAGTATCAGAACAGGATTTCTCTTCTTAGGAACATAATTAAAGCTACACTCTAGTATTATTATTATTATTATTTTTTTTAAAAAAACTAATCTCCATCCACTGTATCTGTAGTGTATGTGTGATTATCACAGACATGAAATCCTTGCACTGAGAAAAGAACAGAAAATCTGTTCACACACTTATAATGGAAGTCTAAGGGCAGGCGTCGAACTCGCACACACATTTTAATAACGCTAAACCGGGAAAATTCATCCTTTGCAGAGAAGGAACTACATTTTCAGCTGTGGATCTGGTAAGACTTTCCCTCATCCTCATGTCTTTATTGTTCCTGTGCAACAGACGTGTATTTTTAAATATTGAGTCATTAAATTCAACATCTTCCCAGTTCGTTATTGGGCAATGATAGTGAATTTACATAAGATATAGTAATGTTATATGAGCCTCCAGGGTTACATCCTTAGGTAATGATTTGTATGAGGGGAAAAAAACAGGAAGCCATTTCTTCAGGGATTAGCAAAGCCAAAACATCAAATTAAACCCAACACTAACTCCACAAACCAAACTACCTTCCCTACACAACATAACCAAAATACTCCTACAAAACGGCTCCCAAACTTCCTTCCTAAACCCAAAAGAGAAAAACGATAAAGACAAGATCACTTACCTCCATCCAACCATTATTTGATATTTATATAACTAACCAACATTCAGTAGCTACACATTCTCACGCAGAATCATACTACGTCAGCAACTACACAAGTTTAATTTTAGCACAATCACAAAAGAGAAACAGGATAAGAAAGTCAGCCATTTTCTTTTAATCTTTGCTTTTTGGTACTCCACTTTCAGGAAGTGCCCCGCCCATAGCATTCAGCAGCTCAGCATGGAGATGGCGCCACCTAGGGAGATGGAGGACACACACACACACACACACACACACACACACACACACACACACACACACACACACACACACACACACACACACAGACACACTCAATACAAAGCACAAAATACATACAAACAACACGTTCTGTAACACCCAGAGTATTTAGTTTCTCCTGGGTTTCCTCCAGGTTCTCCAGTTTCCTTCCACATCCCCAAAACATGCAGGGTTTCTTCATGGGTTTCCTCCAGGTTCTCCAGTTTCCTCCCAAATCCCAAAAACATGCAGGGTTTCCTCATGGGTTTCCTCCAGGTTCTCCAGTTTCCTCCCAAATCCCAAAAACATACAGGGTTTCCTCATGGGTTTCCTCCAGGTTCTCCAGTTTCCTCCCACATCCCAAAAACATGCAGGTGGATTGGCTACACTAAACTACCCCTAGCTGTGATCGAGTGTTTTGGCAAATATGGTAAATATGCAATACTTCAATGCCAATATTTCAATCAGTGTTGCTAGCTCTTTTCAGCAGAAAGTAGCTAATGCATACCCCAAAAGTTGCTTTTTCATATCATAGACTAATTTGCATATTCATTGAATCATGATGGTCATTTACACAACAAATATGCTACATGAAGAAGGACATGTATAATAGAAGAGAATAGATTCATTCTCCCAGAATAGATTATATTTTAATTATGGCAAATAATAACCATCAAGAAGAGTTTAAAATGAAGAACAAAGAAGTGTGAGCATAGAGACGCAATGCTGAGCAGCGTTTGGTAGGTAGGAATAGTGGTGATCAGTGATTGGTCAGTGGGAACAATAGTGATCAGTGATTGGTTGCTAGGAACAATGGTAATCAGTGATTGCTCAATGGGAACAAATTTTGATCAGTTATTGGTTGTTGGGAACAATGGTGATCAGTTATTGCTCAGTGGGAACAATGGTGATCAGTGATTGGTCATTGGGAACAATGGTGATCAGTAATTGGCCATTGGGAACAATGGTGATCAGTGATTGGTCATTGGGAACAATGGTGATCATTGATTGGTCATTGGGAACAATGGTGATCAGTGATTGGTTATTGGGAACAATGGTGATCAGTAATTGGTTATTGGGAACAATGGTGATCAGTGATTGGTCATTGGGAACAATGGTGATCAGCGATTTTTGGGAACAATGGTAATCAGTGATTGGTTATTGGGAACAATGGTGATCAGTGATTGGTCATTGGGAACAATGGTGATCAGTGATTTTTGGGAACAATGGTGATCAGTTATTGCTCAATGGGAACAATGGTGATCAGTGATTGGTTGTTTTACACACTGTGAAATGACCAATCAGTGTTACTTACACACTGGTGGTGAGTCCAGTGAACCCGCTCTCTCACCTCGCATGACCAGCAGCTGTGATGTGAGCTGGAGAGTCGTATCGAGTGCAGGACTGTCACAAACATCTGTTCAAAGAGTCTCTAGAGTTGCTAAAGGGGTCGAAATATTCTCCAAATCAAGCAACATGGTCACACTAAGTTGGCAATACTCATAGTAATAGTCATAATATTAGTAACAAATGTTGAAATATTTAAAAAAAAAACAAACAGTAAAAGCACTTTTGGAGCAGCTTTTAGAAATACACAATAAGCCAAAGATCAATGAAAAAAAAAACACCTAGTGTGATAACAAATTCCTTTATAAGTGAGTTTGGAGTAAACAGGTTTTCTGTTCTTTTATCAGTGCAGGGAAATATGATGAAATTCTCTCTCTCTATCTCTCCCTCTCTCTCATACACACACATACACACACTGAAAATGCAGTGAAAAGAGATAAAAAAAAAAATGGTATATTTAAACACTAATTATTCAGCTATAAGCCGTTACACCAAGGTAAAATGTTGTGTTAAGATTGCAGTCCTGTAAAATAGATGTGTAGTGTTTACTGTTATTCTCATAACAATCCTTAGACCTTACATTTAAATGGTCATTTTAAATTAAAAAGGATCAACCAGCCGTCACGAAAGCAACATTAAGCTTCCCAAAAATGCTATTGAGTCTCCTCTTGACGTTGCAGATGAGTCTGGAAGAAACACACGGATATTAAAAGAAGTGTTATTGTACTGTTTATATAATTTAGGGCTCTGAAGTTTGCCTCCATGGAGTGTTAACTGCAATCTCTCGTTAAGAAGAACCTGAGAGCTGACACATTCCTGAGGTTGTGAGGATGCAAATCCAGCCAAATATAACTCCACAGGATATCACCAGCTCGCATTCTTCACAACCTGAAGACCTTCAAAATCTAAAATCTAAAAGACCACTAATCTGACCAGAGAGGATAAATAAAATGAAAAATATATGAAAGTCAGTGAAAAACGCTCCCTTTTCCTGACCTAATGTCTCTAGCCCCGCAGCTAGTTTCTGGTCCGATGAGCTGCCTTCAGCTAAATTATTGATATAAATGCATGTGATTGACTGCAACGGAAGATCTGCTAGCAACCCTGGACAATTTAATCTTTAAAAACTTTTTCTTACGTTGAACGCTTTGCTACAGGTGTCGGGAGTTCTGTGTGATGGAAAAACATCAGCGAGAGTCAAGGGGAAGGTGTACGAGACAGTGGTGAGAGCGGCCATGCTGTATGGTTTAGAGACAGTGGCACT
>CM074946.1:1557401-1583630 GCA_037577455.1 Pangasius macronema
GAGGAGATGAAGCTAGTGGGTGCAAGTGTTGAGGATGCAGAAGATAGGGATAGGTGGAGATTGATGATTCGCTGTGGAGACCCCTGAAGGGAAAAGCCCAAAGAAGAAGAAGAACGCTTTGCTACAGTATTTTTTCAGTTTGGTCCACCATTTGGTGCCCCCTGTGCTAAGAGCTCTCATCCGGATAGAGAGTGTATTAAAGTTAAAGTTAGAAGTTTTTCTTCTACTGACCAAATCAGAAGAGAATGAGGGCATTTCTTTTGCTAAAAAGGAAATAATTGCCATTATGAGATTTGCTCTGGAAATCCTGTAGCAGGTTTTAAAGATGTACGCCATCGAAGAAATGTCATCACACCCCGGCTACGACAACAAACTGATGATACTAACCTTTTTTTATGGTCATTTCTATGGTAATACTGACCATCAGTCTGAAAAGTCTTCCTTTCCTCAAAAGGATCTGGATTCATAATGATCCTGAGCAGGATAAAGAAGTTACTGAAGATGAATGCTGAGATGAATGGAGAGTAAGCATGGCTATCTGCTTGCAATGTCAGTCAAAATGCCTCATCCTGTTAAAGTAGGTGCTTCTTCGTCAGGTTTACTGGCAAAGAGTGCCAGACTCTCTAATGAAAGCAAGAAGTCTGGCTCAGGAAGCTACATCTCACTTCAAAAAAAATATAACATCATTCACTGATTTGACTTCAGTAACCATTTACGTCATGGTGTCCGTGGATCCGGAGTTTATCCCGGGAACACTGGGCATGAGGTGGAAATGCAGTCTGGATGAGATGCCAGACCATCTAAGGGCACCATGAACACACACATTCACACATTAATTCATAACCAATCCACCAACCAGGATGTTTTTGGGAGGTGGGAGGAAACCTGAAGTAAACCCATGCAGACACAAGAAGAACATGGCAAAATCCACACAGACAGCAACCTGAGCTGCGAGGTGGCACTTCTCCCTTCTGCACCATCCTAAAGTGGGCAAAATATATTAGCATGTTGGAGTGTTGGTGGTACAGTGAGGTACCATAAGATATGTAAAATTATGAAAATTATGTAGCGTGTGGAAAGACATAACACACATCACAAATTCCACCTCCCAGCACATGGCGTGCTTCAAAGAGTGATGAATGCTGCTCTAAAGTTTTTCTTTTGAGTTTTCGAGCTTTTGGTTTTCCGGGGCTTGTTTTGGCCTATCTCCAGCCTGTTACCTAATGTGTGCACCTGTTCCGTGTTCATCCCTTAATTAGTTTGTCTTCATATACCATCAAGTTCCTTCGGCTTGTCACAAAGTCCCATTCTTTGCCTTTGTTTCTTGCCTTTCCTTATTTCTATTTACTTCCTTGTGTCCTCATTTAGGATTATGGATTATCCTAGCTGGATGATGTATGCCAGTGTTGTGACCCATGCCACAGACAATGATTGCTGGATTATCCTGAATAACCCATATTTCACATTTTACACAATTGAGTTCTGTCTCATCTTCACTGACGCTACACAGTGACTACAGTAATACATAAAACAACACGCAGGACAAAATAGAGTCTTAAGTATGTACCAAATTGCGTAATGCATTGTGGGCGTGTGTCAGAGAACCTTGGGGCAATTTGACTCCCACTCTGTGGTGGTTTAAAGAAATAGCAAGGCAGTGCTGAAAATACTGGGTCATAGTCAGTCTGTTTCTGAGCCTACACAAATCCAGCAGCTAATTTACCTCAGGCAGAAACTCGCCTGGCTGTTTCACCCTTCCATACGTCAGAACTAGGTCACTCCCGTCTCCCTGTCCAATATCTCTGACATGCATCTTGATCTGTGCCGTGAATGGACACGTTGTCTCAGTGGGTCAGCGGCAGAGACTTTAAGTGTCACTCATAATTTCAGAGTGATCTGAAGTCTGTTCCCAGAAGAAGTCAAGCTGGAGTGTGAACACAAAAGGCCCCACAGCGGAGGGTCAGAACCTCGCCTGATGGGTCTTGGCAAATCCACCACATGCCTGATGTGGTTTTGTTAGAACACAGTATGGCTCAGAACAGTTGGGTTGTTACACACAGCCACTTGTTTCACACAAGCCAGGACTGGGGAAAGTATATTAAGAAGATATGTGAATGAAAATATGGGTATTGTATCAAGATCTTAATTAAAACAGAAGTATGGAAGGATTGTCCACTCTTAAGTATACTTTAGAAGTAAAAAACAAGGACTAATGAAGGTTAATATTTGAGTTAGGGGGACAACGTAGTGGGATGTAATGTATGAAAAGCCTGATAATAAGTCCTTGGGTTGGATTTGATTAGATTGTCTAAATATAGGTGTACCATATATAGCTATTGAAAGTATTGAATTCATTTTCTATAACAGCAGCTCTGACAGGAGTGCAGCTGCAAATCCCAGATTTATATTAATGCACTGGTTCGAATACATTATAGTTTNCGTTTTGTGTAAGGAGACATTTACTGAACGTTTATGGAAGGAGTCTCCAGTGTCAGCGCAAAGCTGTCACAGTTTAGTGTTTATGGTTTCTTGGTAACATGATGTCTTATTAACTTCAAGTGCTGACACTGGAGACTCCATACAAGTTCGTTGCTATAGAAACGATACCGTATTAGACCAAATGCGATTTGCAGCTGCGCTATCTATTCGTATAGGAAATGAATCATCTTCCGACCAATCAGAATCGAGAATTTGACAGCGCTGTGGTCTAAACAGTTCTAGTAATTTCACCCTCTGATACCGAGTATATGCAAACGCCTGCTGAAAAAGTTGTTTGTTTGGATGTATCATTTTTCAAATCTTCACCAAGCATACTGCCTCAGGCTTGTTGTTGCTTTTTTTTTCTTCCTTTTGCAAATCAGGCTCATGAAAAAAGATAGAGTGATATAGTATATCATGTTCACAAATATTGGAAGCAAGAATGTTTCTTTTTGAAGCCTGTACCACCGCGTGTCACGCCCGTATTACTGTAAACCGCGTAACCGTACTGGACGTCATTCATCATTTCAAGAGGATGTGAATGGAGAAATGGATTGGGGGGTTGTACACGAGAACCGTTTTTAGATGCCGTACACAACTGTAGCGCCATAACAAAAGCGCAACAAGAATTGCAGAGATGGAAGAAAGTTGGATATAGTGTGAATATGACCAGGCGAATGGCATCTGAGGGAAATGAGATGATAACTATGCTTCCTTTCTCTCTGCTGTTCACTACACACACACATACACACACTCACTGCAGAGAGAGAGAGAGAGAGAGAGAGAGAGAGAGAGAGAGCCTTGTTGCTAGGATACAGACCATGGCTCTTTAAAGCGAGGACTGAGGAACGAGACTGAGAGAGAGAGAGACACAGAGAGAGAAGAAAGAAAAATACCCCCCCCAACTACACTAATGGCTTCTGGGTGCTGTTTTGAAATGGAACTGATCAATGAAAACAATTACACATATGCCTGCACTTAAAAAAAAAAAAAAATCCAAGCTGAAGGTGTGTGTGTATGTGTGTACGTGTGTGTGTGTGTGTGTGTGTGTGTGTTTTGTTTTTTTTTAATTATTATTATTCACCTGCATAAAGTGAGCAGCTTGCACTGAAACGGCTTTTCCTTCTGCCTGTAAACAGCAGCTCGTTAGTCTGACCCTTAAACCCTGCAGTTTAATTACACGAAGGACTGAAATGGCTCGCTCTTCCATCCGAAATCCTTTGTGAATTTACATTACAGATAGATTTTTAAGGGAAGCGCAGGAAAAGGGTCGGCGCTCCGTAGACGTCTTGATGTCAGGAAATGAAAATCTTTACTCCGCAGCTCAGCTCGATAAGACGGAACATAAAGGACGGAGGTTCATTTTGGAGATCTCCAGAGGACTTCCATACTACAAATGCTAATAATGCTAAATATATATTATTGGGATGACTAACAGTGTTCGGCTTACTAGCTTTGTTTCATCCGGCATTGAATAGTTTGTTTATTAAAATAAAAACGAACCTTTAAACATAAACTACGTGCAATTTCAGATATATAACTTAACACATGAGTAAAACAGCATTTCACAGGTTAACATTTCAGGCTTGAAACATTTTAGTGAATTTTCCATGTCACAAGTCACATGTTCTACAGGAAGTTGCATCATCCAAATTTCCCAAAGATCATGAGAAGAAGAATCAGTCTCTCATTCTTTTTTTTTTATTTTCAATGATATATTGTGATATAAGTAAATCATTAGAATCTCCTTAATCTCTTCGGGCTATTAGCATGGATGCTAGTTAATCATGTTTTGTATATTTGCTAATTCCATGCTAAAAAAAACCTGAACTCAATCCTGTTACTCATTTAAGAGCAATGAAAAAAAATAAAAAAGAAACTGGGTTAACACACTTTTGAATGCTTGAATATATATAAAATTTTTTTTAGCTAAAGTTATTTTTAAGCTAGATATAATATAATATCTACTACCTAATATCTAATCTTATAATGATCTAAAATGTAGCTATAGATTTATTGAGCTAATCCAGCGTTTAGTAGTGATAAAAGTAAAAACATCCACCAACTGAGTGAGACTAACAGTAGACCTGCTTCAGCTGCTTAGGATGGATTATACTGCTTCAGGAGCTCAGCAAGATACAGAGTGTTAATAAGACTGAGTAATGAGCTCTGACTTTGTTTTTGTGGTAAGGATTCGAGCTGCTGCATCGAGCTAGCAACTCATTACATATCGGAATCGATCTCCAATAATTTGGGACGCGATCAAAGAAGAGTCGTAACGCATATCTCAATCGCTTACAAATTATCGGACTCTTTCTCAGACGATAATAAGCAGTTTTAGAGATTTTAGTTCATGTGAATCAAATGAAATGCCTGGTAAAGAAGTATTAGGTGGCTATTGTTGTTGTGCAATTTATAGGGAAAGACCTTGTTGTCACGTTAGACACGAAGGTTTCCGCAGGATGTCTCTCCAACTCTGCTAACACATGAGCTCACTTCATCGACTCCAACTCCTTGACATCTTCAAATCCTGAACTTACTTACATGAAGAAGATTGCAGCCATGTTTGTTTTTTCCTGGGTGCACAGTGGTAGGGTTCACATTTATTTTAAAGCAAAAAACAAACAAATAAACAAACAACTGTCTGACCACGCCTACTTCTGGTTCAAGTCTGAATACAGATACAGATACAGATACAGATACAGATACAGGCACTGAGGTACAAATATATATATATAATATCTATGTATATGGCTACATCAGATTTCCACGTAGGATTATTTTCTAAACGGATATTCTTTCTCTTGTTTAAAGGAAACACGTATCATGTCTGATTTTCTCTAACAGGCAGCTGTGCTGATCAGGAACTCGGCAGCACTGAGAGTCTGGAGTAAACTGTTTGTGTGACTGAATCGAGGCTTCATTAGTAAGAGGTTCTTGTGCAGACCGTGCTGCTGCTTCAGGATGTGAGGACGTGCTGATGCCGACAGAAAGCAGGAATGCCTCTCTCTCTCTCTCTCTCTCTTTCTCGTGATGTCTCCATAAGGCAGACAGTCGATAGATGTATGGCACAGGAAGGCACGGTGCTTTCCGTTGAGACCCAGGCAATTCAACAGCAGCTTGTTAATAAAGTCTCTCGACACAGGCCTGCCATTTTAAAGTGCTTTTTTTTTTTCCCTTTTCTTTTGCTTAATGTTATCTCTTCATGGAACAGTGAGGGGAGGTTTTTATCTGATGAGCTCACCAAATTACAGTCCTGTACAACTGCATTGTTATATTCACCTGGCAGTAAATTAGCAGACAGAATTTGCATTTCTCTATTTAACGGGGGGGAAAAAAAAAGTCTCGGGTGAGGAAGACTCAGAGGACGTTAATTCGAGGGAAAAAAATACTCTTATTGCCACTAATTCAGCGCATCTGATATTCAGATATTCAGCTGTCTGCTTGTCTACATGTGTATCTAGTGCATCTATTAGAGGTGTAACACACTGACACTATGTGTATCTGTATCTGTTTGGTGCTCAAAATATTCATATCTGTGTCTGTATTTAAACCCGAACTGGGCGTGGCTTAAACCAGAAGAGGTAAAATTTTTCCCTTTTTTTGAAAGAGAGATATTGTTTTTGTTTGTACCTGCATACAACCGTTTCTAAAGTGTGAACTTTTATATTTATAGCTGTATTTGTGGCTGTTATATCCCTGGACATATTACAGCTTTCTCTCTGTGTGTGTGTGTGTGTGAGAGAGAGAGAGAGAGAGAGAGAGAGAGAGAGAGAGAGAGAGAGAGTCTCTTTCTCTCTCTCTCTCTCTTGCTCTTTCGGTGTTTGTGTATATACCTCCATCTCTCTAATGCATGTTTAGGAGGAGATCCGGTGCAAGGATTGCCAGATTGGGAATAATTCCATCTCTTAGAAGAATAAAAAATGGACACGTAGCTTTGTATTTTATTTGCACCTCTATTGCAACTTGTGAAATAAAACGTGTCGTCTAGTGTGTTATTTTTTTGATAGAGACTTGAAAGATCGTCTGCTAAATGCTACAGATGTAAATATATATGTTGTAGTCTGCAGCTTTACGCTAGCTTTGATATTTTTTGTGAATGTTTTGCTTTATACCTGCAAAACTGTACATACACATGAATTTATAAAATAAATGCAGAAACATGTATACCGATACTATAGTCTGCAGTATCAAAGGGTTGTCCGAAGAATGCTATATGTCTTGATACATTTGCATGAAAAATGACAAATCTGCTGTCCGGTGTCCTTTTTCTTCCCACGACCCAACAAGCCTGATGTACAGAAATGGATAACGTACAGTATCTGTTTCGAACGCTGTATCTATGATGTGTGAAATCCTCGACTAGACATGATAACAAGAACAACAATGAAAATGTATTTTTGTGATTCGACCCGTAAACCTCCATTTAATATTAATACCAGTTTCATCTGTCTTAATTTATGCTTGTGTACAGTCACATCTGACCTTCATACCGCATAATGTTTGTCTTTCATTGCAAAATAAAACGATGATGTTGTGAAATAATGACTGAGCGCTGCAGGTAATGAACTATATCCGCGCTGTTAATGTAATACAATAATCCGCAGCGCTAACGTGAAAACTCATTTGCATGACCGCTGCAAATCTGTTGGAAATAACAGAAACATTATTACAGCTGGAGCTGATGTATGAAGTCTTTTAGGCAGTAGTGTGCACATGCCTTTAAAATAAAAAAAAAAAGTTTAAAAGCTATTTACTGCTGCCTAAAACTACTGTATGTGCTGTATATACATACAGCATTAATATTTAAAATTAATACCACATGCATTAAGGGATCGTTTATATGGCATTTCAAACCATAAATCTTTTTATAATAGTGTGTTTTTTTCTCTCCGGCAAAACACTTATTGCAAAAGTATTGGTTCCTCTACAATTAGCAGCCACGTCCTTTAACGTGTAGCGTCTTCCTGCTCTAACACACCTTCTTCAACTCAGCTTGAAATGGTTCTTCTTCTTCTTCTTCTTTGGGCTTTTCCCTTCAGGAGTCTCCACAGCGAATCATCACTCTCCACCTATCCCTATCTTCTNCAACATGAGCTGTCCCTCTGATGTACTCGTTCCTAATCCTGTCCAACCTCGTCACTCCCAAAGAGAACCTCAACATCAGCTTGAAATGGTTATTAATTAGCTGATTTGTTGAATCAGTTGTGCTGGGAGTAGGAAAAACCTTAAAACAAGTAGGAAAGGGGGTTCTCCAGGAATAGGGTCAGGAACCTGCGCTTTAGAGGAACAGTGAAAGGCTCAAGATCAATTTATGACCAAAGCTTAACCTTCTGGCAGAAGCAACCAGGTTTTGGGCTGAACTATCCTGGTAGTCAGGAGACTTTATTATTCCATCAATTGCCACAAAGTTCAAGAACATCCTTGTAAAAGTTCATCTGTCTATTGATTTGTAAAATTAACAGCTTCGAAAATGAACTAAAACAGCGCGTTTCTAAAATTAGGATCTTTTCACAATAATCCAGAAATCCAGATGTAGCTTTAGGTCCATAACGAACAAGCCAGTGGTGCCAGAGGTGACGAGCACAGGATAGTCTTTACGATTACAGCAGCAGCAGTTCATGATTAATTCCCCATTTTTTCTTATATCCTTTACCTGACTTGCGACAAACATCTGTCAGGGTTAAAAACGCTTTGAATTTCTCAATAGCGATGGGCCTATTTCCCACCACTTATGTCTAAATGATAGTTTTTACTTTATTTATTTCTTTAGATATTGTTATTTTGTTCCAATGTTGCATAAATACCTCGCACAAGTCTATCCAGTCTGCGTGTAGGATTATGTTAAACTTTTCTTTTTAATGTTTTTTTTTAAACAAGCTAAGAATTGTGCATATGTCAATAACGTTCTTGAATCTTGCATCATGCTGTTTCTCCATTTCAAATGGAGACCTTATGTAATAGAATAATTGTATTTCTTACAATCACTTTCATCCGTTCTCTCGAAAGGTGCCAATAATGCTGGAGTTGTTATTGTTACTATTTGAATGCGCAGTTGAAGTAGTTCTCGGATAAACATTTACAGATGTTATGAAAACTATATTAGAACTTTTTCTTTCAACTTCGGCTGATATAATACTGTAAGTGTCCCATCTGCACCAAGCAGTTCTTTATTTTTATCCTGCAGCATGTTCGGGGAGTCATTAACATGCTGAAACAAAGCAAAGTTTCCACCACTCAGCCATTTTCCCAAAGCTACAGCTTGATGAATCACAATCTGTTCACAAACATGTATACGTTTTTCTCGGCACTGGTTGTTTTTCACCAGATCCTCGACATTTATTGGATGAAATGCACCATAAACCATGACCGATCCATCACCGAGCTTCACCGAACCCTGCACACGTGCAACCTTATCCTTCTCGCCAGCTCTCCTCCTGACATTCTGGCACCTTTGTGCACCAAAAATCTCAAATTTGGACTCAGTGTTCCATAAGACTTGTGTTTGTCATGTTGTGCTTTTAAAGTCTTTAGTCTACTGAAATCTTTTCAGCTTTGCTTTTCTGCAGAAAATAGCGTCATGCCCTGAAATGCCATTTCGCTCACAGTTGGTGCCTGACGTCGAGTGAATATTTGACTAGACGTCTTTCTTTGCCTTAAGGAAATGACCTTTCGCTTTTCATCAGTTTCAGACAGAGTTTTGCATATTTCACTGCAGGTTACAGTTTGAACATCACACCTTTACAATTCCAATGGAGCACTTGTTTTCTGATAATATCTGTCTTGAAAAGCTCATTAAAGTGTGTTCTGAAATATTTTTTTTTTCTAATTACCATCTCACAGAGATGGTATCATGTAAGATAAATCTTCTTTTTTACAGTCTCTGAAGTTCTAGATATTAACCTGGCAAGTGTGTGGCACAAAACTTCAAAAAAAAAATAATAAAATAAAATAAAATATTGGTTCATTATTTCAGTAGAAAAACAGGCTAAGCGGTCAGTAACATAAAATAAAAATGTTTCAAACTTCAATGTTTTTTTGGAAACTAAGAACATTTATTTATACAATAATCCCTTAAAGAAGCCTCTTTTTATAATTTCATATACAGTAAAACTATATACAATATTAACATTAACATTAAAATCATAACTACAGTGAAACTATGCTGTAAAAACAAGCAGATATTGTTACCGTAGTAACTGTTGCCATACTTTTTTTGTACTCATTTGTGCCTACTTTGAGTTTTGTTCCACTTTATCTTCACAATTTCACATGTGGCATTCCTCGTCCTCTATGCAGTTTATTCCTAGAACTTTACACAGCTGAGAGCAAGTACTTTACAAAGTTTATACCTAGACCTTTATGCAGTTTATACCTAAAACCTCATAGTTTATACCAGGAACTTTACAGAGTTTATATCATAGAACACAGTTTATACTTAGAATTTTATGTAGTTCATAGCTAAAACTTAACAGTTAAATATGCACTTCATATCTAGAACTTTACAGTTTTACCTAGAACATTACTGAATTTATACCTAGAACTTTAAAGTTTATACCTAGAACTTTACAGTTTATATCTAGAACATTACTGAATTTATACCTAGAACTTTAAAGTTTATACCTAGAACTTTACAGTTTATATCTAGAACATTACTGAATTTATACCTAGAATTTTAAAGTTTATACCTAGAACTTTACAGTTTATATCTAGAACATTACTGAATTTATACCTAGAATTTTAAAGTTTATACCTAGAGCATTACAGTATATATCTAAAACTTTTAAACATATTGTAGCCAAAACTTTACACAGTTTATACCTACAAATGTATATATTTTGTACACAGAACTTTACAGTATATATATAGAACTTTGCTCACTTTATAACTAGAATTTGTAAGTTTATACCTAACATTTTACAAACGTTATACCCAGAACTGTACGCACTTTGCACCTAGAACTTTACATTCTTCCTACCTAGAAGTTTACAGCTTGTACCTAGAACTTTACACAATTTATACCTTGATCTTTACAGTTTATACCTAGAACCTTATACATCTTATAACTTGAAATTTATGCACTTTGTACATAGAACTTTACAGTTTATACTTACAGTTTAATCCTAGAATTTCACTAAGTTTATACCTGAATTTTACTCAGGTTACAACTAGAACTATTGAGTTGAATTAGGGGATTTTGCTGCCATTTAACAGATATGAACATATAGTATGTTCCCTCACTTGTTGCTAACATTGCATTTTGCTTATCTGATTATTTTTCTATATCAGCATGCCCCTAAGTGTTTCATTCCTCTTAAACCACAGGGATTTGCCAATGACTACAATTTTTAAAATTTATTAAACTTCATGTTTTTTTTTTTAAATATATTTATAGCGTAAACTCCTCTAAGACTTTCCTGCAGCAGAAAGCCTACTGACATTTACAAAGGGCTGACACTGGAGACTACTTTCATATTTGATAAATAAGCATCTTATTACAGAAAACCTCACCACATCAAAGATCAGACTCGTGTTTTAATCCGTTTATGTGGAGTGTCCACTGTTCCAAGTCCCTGTGAATGAGCTGTTACTGTAGAAATTATAAGAATATATAAGAACGTTATAGAAAATTAATCAATTTTGACCAGTCAGAATCCAGAATTCAGCAATGTTTTAGTATAAGAAGAAATAAACACTTCACTACAGTATACCTAGAGTTAGAAACCCTGATGTGTCACATTCTTTTCTCTCTTTAAATCATGGACAGAAATGCATGTTAAAATCGAAACTGCAAATTATATATCTTGTAAGAGAACCACTGATCTTACACTGAGATAAGATGCTGAGGTGACCTAAAGCTCCCAGCATTCCAGACGCTGCTCTGCCTACACGCTCGAAGCTTTCTACTCTCTTAAGTTCCTTTCAGGGAGAAAATAAAATTGGCAGTTTTCAAAAGGCCAGGTCTGATGGCTTACAGTAAGCACGCATCAAAGTCACACGCCTCGCCTGCCTCAGCGCATTACATGACATGACAAGCAGTAATAACACATTATTCCTGTTTTGAAATTCAAACGTGCTAAGAGCTAACGGCCTCATCACATCTTCAGACAAGGCTGTTCGGAAAATTTGGACAGAGCAGCCTCAGATGAATCCGAATATTCCTTATAATCGTTTATGATCCGCACACTAGAAATGTCAGCTTTCATATTTAACCTAAGCTTATAAACACGTTCATTCATTATCAAGCCAGAAATACAGGCGCCACATGATCACACGGTTCACGTGTGAGGTTTCAGACACTTTCCGTGTCACGTTTTTGCATGATTTTCACATGTACTGAGAATGTGTTTTATTTTTACATTAATTATTCACGGCTAGGGTATGCGTTTTCACATATTATTCACGCGATATCTTACGTGTTTACTTGAGTTCACATGTGCAATTTTTTTTAGGGCTTAACCAGAAGCTGCGGTTTTGGGCGTGTTTTCGGTGTAATTGGGCCACACTGTGCATGAAAATCCTGCATGCTATTTACGAAAGTGGCATAAATACACTTAGCAATAGGCAAAATGCATTTCTTCCCTCATAGATATGCATTTACAGGAGGATCGCACACACAAAAAAAGGCTAGAGAAATGTAAGTGCAGCTGATTATATATTCAGCTTGACTGAATAAACTTTGGGCAATTAGTCTTGGCCGGTTTTGCCCATAATTTTCACTGCCTCATAAAGACAGCTCTAAATTTGCACCATGTGTGTTGCTCAGAGCTTTATAGGCAGAGTTGCCAGGTGGTTTTCCTTCATAATTGGGATAGTTTTAAACCGACAGTGTGGGTTGTTTTTATTCAGCCTCATATATACACTCAACAACCACTTTATTAGCTCATACCTGTAATACACCTGCTCAATCATGTGGCAGCAGCACAATGCATAAACTCATGCAGATGCAGGTCAAGAGCTTCGGTTAACGTTCACAACATCAAACATGAGAATGGGGAAAAACGGTGATCTGTGTGACTTTAACCGTGGCCCCAGATTGTTGGTACCAGATTTGAGTATTTTAAGAAATGCTAATCTGGGATTTTCAAACACGACAGTCTCTAGAGTTTGCACAGGATGGTGCGAAAAACAAAAAACATCCTGTGATCATGACTTCGTTGAGTGGAAACATTGAGAATGGTCGAGCTGACAGGAAGCCTATGGTAACTCAAATAACCATGCGCAACCATGGTGAGCAGAAAAGCATCTCAGAATGTGCAACCTTGAAACAATAACAGCAGATCACATCGGGTCCAAGAACAGGAATCTGACGCTACAGTGGGAGAAGGATCACACAAAATGGACAGCTGAAGACTGGAAAAAAAATCATATTCATCTGTCACTGAGATTATTCTGAGATTTTTCCCCGTTCTGATGTTTGATGTGAACATTAACTGAAGCACCGGTTTTCCTAATAAAGTCGTTGGTGAGTGTGACTAAGTGTGTAATACCATTTTAAGACCCAAATCTGGCAACCCTGGTTGTAGCACATATATCATGAACTCGTTTATTAATTTTCCTTATATCCATTAAAGAAATTCAACACATTAAACAGGACATTTTCCAATGTTATAGAATACAGTACGGTTCATGCGGCTTCTTATGCGAAGTACTTTATTCTACAAACAGCCAAATTTCCATTAAGACCAATTAGTGAGCATCTTTATTTGTAAACACATTACTTTCATTACTGAACTGAACTTGCACTTCCTTTTCATTTGGCAGCTCTTCAGTTTGCACCGCACACACAGCAGAGCGCGTTTAGTATGCAACAAAAGTCAAAAGTCCAAACGCGAATGCTGTTTATTGTCACGGGCACAAAAGATTCTCACTCGCATGTGGTAATAACAATGCAAAGACAACGCAATACCTATTCAGCGTTCAAACAACGACAGACAGCGGCATTATTCAATTTTTATTTCAGACTCACTGTAAGCTTATTGAGATTTGCGAGGGGAAAAAAAACTTGATAATATTCACGAAAAAGTGCAAGCTGATTTACAGGCTCTGTTGAGAATCCGTAACACATGAAAAGTAGCCAGACACGGCCATTTTGTGTATTTAGTCGGCCATTTTGTGTGTTTAGTCGGCCATTTTGTGTGTTTAGTCGGCCATTTTGTGGTTTAGTTTAACGAGCGTCCAATTTTGGTTTTGCGTTTTTAGTGTAAAATACAGCGTGTTTGTCAAAGCAAATAGACCCAATTAAGGACCGGAGTCTGCAGGGGGCGGAGCTACTGATAACGTGGACAGTTAATTTCCTCAATTTAACCACTTTCGCTTATTTTTCCACCTTTTCAAAGTACACAAAGAAAGCTGAATAAAGCGACTTCATGGCTACAATTTATTTAGCTAATGCGTTACTTAGCTATAACTTTACATTCAACTCCGACTTATTAAATATTCCATTATTTTGTGCTATTGTAATAGACATGGATGATGTTCCTGATTTCGTAGACATTATAGGATCCTACAGAATGTGTCTAATTTAAAATCACATGGTTTAGAAGTTACTAATTAGGTCTAATTACATTGCCTTCTAGTTTCATTGCTAGTTTCATTGTCAAGCTATTGATAGATGTAGCATTTTAGCCTCTCACCAAAATAATACAGGGGGTGTAAATGCAATGCGTTGAATGTTTATGTGTGTGTGTGTGTGTGTGTGACTTGCTGCTTAGGAGTCGTGCTTGTTTTTCTCCATTTCTGTGATAATACTGGATGTTTAGCAGGTGGCCATCACAGGGCTACCAGGTTACTGACTGGTTATGAAATATTCACAGTGTGGGAGTGTGCGCATACAAATAAACGCAATGTTTACATGGTTTTTTATGAGAAAGCTCCACCACTGGACTGAATCCCAGGTCTCATTTTCGTGGAAGCCAATTTCTCATTCGTTTAACGATGACAGGAAAGCATTATTTAATTAAAGATGCTCAAAATTATGTTTCAGTATGTCAAAAATAATAAGACTGTTTCCAGAAATTATGTGAAAAAATTATGGTACATGTTTCTACTACAAAGCTGTTGAATTCTGGGCTCTGATTGGTCAGAAGATGTTGATTAATTTTCCATAACGGCGGCTCTGGCGGTAGCACAGGTTCATAGTATAGTATATTATGTTTCTATAGTAATCACATGATATGGCGAAGTTTTCTGCAAGTTTATTTTACACTTATGGAAGGAGTCTCCAGTGTCAGCGCTTTCAGGACTGAAGAGTTTACGCTTTACGGTTTCTCCATAACACGACAAGTTGAAGGTTTTTTTGTGTTATCAACTTCAAGACAGAGAAGAAAGAGACTCTGATGAGGGTGCGACTTTTTATAGCTGCTATAGCGTAAGCGAGAACGGGAACTAACCAGGTTACACAATATTGCTTTCCTGTAACATCATAACATGAAGTGTTTTATTCCTATAAATCCTCATATAAATTAGTGCAACCACTTTTCATCATTTTTTTCTACCACAAAGATCCTTCCACATAGTATTAACTGCTTGAGATGCCACAGAGTGACGTATACTTTTGATATGCAAAAGCACTTATTTATATTCAAAGGAAAATAACGCTCCTTTACACAGAGGAATGTCTGCTGCCCTTGAACATACAATACTCCCTCTTTCCTGCAAAACTCTTTTCATGATGCATGTCTGCAGTGATTATACATGACGCATAATGCTGTCTTTGTTCAAAATGGAGGCAGTGACGTGTGGACCCCAGTACACATTATACTAATGAGCCTATAGCGTTGCATAAGTAATCATCCCCTTGAACTTTTACACATTTTGTTGTGCTACATCCTGGAATGGATGGATGTACTGGGATTATATGAAACAAGCATCATGAAGACCAAGGAGCGATCAAAACAAGTTTCAAAAGAACGTTCTGGAATATGCTAGAATTCGAAGAATCTCCCAGAGAGTGATATTCAATCAATTACAAAAAAGTCTCAAAGAATTTGGCACAACCGCAACTCTGCCTAGAGGAGACTGTGCATCGAGTGTCAGTGACCGGGTACAGAGGGCGTTAGTCAGAAAAACAACCAAGTCCAAGGGTAGAGAGCCAAAGCTCAGCTGGGAGAAGCCCTTTTCATAGTCACTAAGCGAGAAGAAGTAAAAAAATATATTTGAAAGCCAGTGTTGGAAAAAAGTCCTCTGGTCTGATGAAGCCAAAATTAAACATTAGGCTTTGGTAGAAACCCAACACTGCTCATCACCCTGAGAACACTGAAACACTGAAGCATGGTGGTGGTAGCATGATGTTGTGCGGACGATTTTTGTATTAGCAACTGGGACACTGCTCAGGGCTGAGGGCAAAATGGATGAAACAAAGTTTGTGAGAAAGTGGGTACAATCGATTAAGAATTAAGAAGACTTGAAAATTGCTGATCTGACAGAGCTTGAGCAATTTTGCCAAGAAAAACATCAGGAACCAGATGTGCATAGTTGATAGAGACACATCCCAGAAAACCTGCAGCTGGAATCGCAGCCAAACATGGCCTAGACCCAAGGGGGGTGAATACTTACGCCACAAACATATATTTAACCTTTGTGTTGCATTGAAAGATATTCTCCAAACAGACATTAACCAGTGTTAATCAAATGCTGAGAAGATGAACACATTTCAATTGCGGAAAAGTTCAAGGGGGTGAATACTTATGCAAGGCACTGTATACTGTGAGAAGAGATCCAGCTATTTTCAAAGTGACTAGATGATAGAAATCTTGTTGCGGTGTAATTGCTTCTCTCAGTGTGACGCTGAGAAAGAGCTCTGCCTGAAATGATGTATATATCTCATTAAACACACACGCAAACACGCGTATACGCAAATGATTTATAGCGCGAGGAGGAAAAAAATCAGCGTGAGTTAGACTTTAAGTAAAAGCGTACAAGCGCAGACTGAAAATGACGGTAGGAGAAGTTGTTTGACTTCCTGCTTTTCGCTGAGGGTGGATTGAAACCCTGGAACTTGCGCAGTAAATATAAGATAAAAGTGAGGCTTGCGATTAAACTTCATCTGAGCACTTATCTCTGGCAGACAGGTGCTTCAGCTCACACAATAAAACTGCTATTTGAGGCAGTTCTTACATAAATTAGCATGTCATTGGCTGCGCACTGGGGAGATTCCCGCTCAGATTGTGAAGTCCTGTGAGCGCTTGGGTTTTTAGTCCCCGGGTTCCTGATGCGGCGTTCAGCTCGATGTCTCTGATATCTACTGAAATAATTTGTATAGCCTTTATAACAGTGTGTTATTACCAAACCAGGGAGTAGCGCCCGGAAATATGATGATTTTTTTTTTTTTTTTTTACAAATGACAGGCAGAAAAAAATTCTCCAATAGCATGGATATAAAAAAAACAACAAAATAAATAAATAAATAAATTTTTTTAAAATAACACGTACAGTCTAGAAGCACCTGATTTGATTTGTTTGCCGTTAGCATTTTTTACAGTTTTGTTTTTCAGTGTTACGTCCTACAAAAATACACGATTAACAAAAAAACAAATGTGAAAGGGGGGTGAATACTTATGCAAGTCACTGAATTTTAGGGATGTAAATGAATAAAAGTACATTATGTGGAACGAACAGATAATGTGTTCTGAAAAATATATACGTTTAGCACCATTCTTGTGGGAGTAATTATGAAATAGCAGTTTTAAAAATTCCACAATTAGCTCTTTTATTTTTGTATTTGAACCTTAAAAACAATAATTATTATTTTTTTTTTAACTTTAACCTTGCCAGAAAGGTTCACTGGTTGAGATGAGAGGTGTACAATTGAGTAATAACAAAAAAAAAAGTCATGTGAGCTGGAGGTTTTTACTGTTTATTTACAGTTTTTTTTTTTACAGTTAGATATGAAGCTTGCTGAAAAAAACAAAGACCACGTTTTTTTTTTTACAAGCAACGCCTTTTATAAGCTTGCAATATTTACCATTAACTAGTATCTGACTTGTTGTCGAACCCATGATGTTAGCTCCTGGACTCGATGCTAGTCTAACCTGGCATTAGCAAAGAAGTTGCTAGTTAATGATAGCAAGTTAAATAAATAAACTTAAGAAGGAAGATGCCTAGTTTTCTACGAGTCTTTGCTTACTCCAGGATACTGAAAGGTCCTACTGAGGTAGGGGTCAGGACAACACCGCGCCACACACAACACCGCGGTGTGCTGGATTATACACACAACCGCACACGGATAGCTGTAGCGCTAACTACATTGCGTAGCATCCAATGCCAATCCATTTTGAATTTTGATTGAATGCTAAAATTCAGCTCGTTCAATAGTTATACAGGAAATAGTCATTATAAGGAGTACTTTCAATTTCAATTTTCAATTTTCAAGCAGTACTTTGCTGTAATTGAGTAATAGCGCTCGCTCAATGTCAATAACACTCAAAAGTAATTGCACCAAAATCATACCGAAGTATTATAAAGAAGTACAGATACGCAATTTTCCATCCTTTCATTCCTGGCTACTGGGAAAATAACTAGTAAATTCTTTGGTCGTAAGAAAACCCTTCAGCTGACGTCCCGGGCGTTCCAGCCTCTGAATACAGATACAGCACTGAACAGTTATTACTGTATAACGGCTTCTTCGCTCGTACGGCTTAAATGTCCCGTTTTTCTAAAACGCTGCTTCTCTAAAATGAGTGTTTTATACCTACATCCACATATATATACATACAGTACTGTACAAAAGTCTTAGGCATCCTATTTTCTTTTAGCACAAACACTGTTTTAAATTTTTTATTTTACGACTTTTATGTTATTGATTCAGTAACGTTCAGAAAACGTTTAAGATTTCCAAACATGAGTTTTCTTTCGGTAAAGAAAGCAGCGGATTACGTAAGAGATCACTTTTCAGACAAAAAAAACAAAAAACAAAGAGCAACTTACCAAATAATTTCCTTATAAAACTACACAAATTGTACCTGAGACTATTGATTTTTTCTTTTAAAGCAAAGGATCGTCACACCAAATACTGACTTTTTTAATTTTATTACTGTTTATTGCTCTTTATAGTATTTTGTAATTTTGAAACATTTAATTTCATTATTTTTGAAGGCGTCGTTGCTCTACAGCATTTCTTTGCACGTGCCTAAGACTTTTGGACAGGATTTTATATATGTATATATGTGTGTGTGTGTGTGTGTGTGTGTGTGTGTGTGTGTGTGTGTGTAAAAATATGTAAAAATATTTATACTGCACACAAATTCAAATAACACAGCAATGAGCTCCAAACTTTTTTTTTTTTTTGAAGCCAAAACGCCTTTAAGAACAAACAAACGCACAAATTCCGTTCGAAGGCGTGTTTCTGCGATTTACATTGCAAATAAGCGCAGACGAACACGAGCACTCTTTCTTCTCTTTTTTTTTTTTTGTTTTTTGTGTTTTTTTTTTTTTTTTGGGAGCCACGAGGAAGAACGTGTCATCAGCTTGCGTCAGCTGGCGTTAATACGACGTGACACAGTCGAGCCGGCGGTTGAATGAATTCAAAGCAAACAAGCAAAGAAAACAAAACAAAAAAACAACAAAAAAACAACAACAAAAAAACAAAAAAACTGTTGTCTTCGCTGTGCAAATCAGTTCATTAATTCAGCAACAAATCTGGATCTGAGCATAATGTATAATGTATAATGTATAATAATATATAATGTGCTACAGATCAGATATGAGAAAATATTCAGTAATTATAATATAATTAATAAATAATTTAGAAAAAAAAAATAAAGAAAAAAAGAAAAACAATTTCCAGTTTTGTTTATATGCTTGCTGTTGAAATATCAGTGTGTGTGTGTTTTTTATATTTATTTATTTATTTATTTATTTATTTATTTGAGTGCCGACGCAATTTATATTTCAATTCGCCGAACAAATCTCGCTCGCTAAATAAACCCGTTCCATCACTCATTACAAATGACACGTCTGCTTTACATGAGAAGCCATCCGTCTTGGGAGAAACGGTACGCATGATGCACTGAGACGCTTTTTTCCGGTAAAAAGGCGAGCACTTCTCAGGAGAAGGAGAAGAAGAAGAAGAAGACACACAGGCTATAGTTCTGTCCGTCTTCATTTTCTCATCTGTCTTATTACGCTTAACATGACAGAAGGCATTGTGGAGATTTCTGCAGGTTGCCAGCCCGTGAGGCCGTGATTCATCGTGATTTAATTGGAATAATGTATAAAATGAGTCATGCTTGCAGCCAGGAACAACGACTCGCAGCTCGGGCGGCCTCGGCAGAGATCAATGTTCCTAACCTCCGTTCCACAAAACATTCTTTAATGGATCCCCCAGGGACTGTCGCCGCCTCCTTCTCCTCCTCTTCTTCTCCTCTTCTTCTTCTTCTCTTTCTGTCTCTACTCATTTATTTATTTTAATTCGTCCAACTCTAGTGCAGTTGGCTTTTAATTATCCACCTGAGGACAGACAAAGCTGTGTCAGAATGCGTTTTGTTTTTTTTTGCCAAAATGCTAAACAATACGGTTTCACCGATCATCTCATCTCATTTGGTGACATATGCAGGTTTATGGTCCTTGTGATGAGCTGAGACTGGTGGAGGACGCGGCCAGGCTGGAAACGTGCCCATAATTCTAATAAAAAAAAAAAAGAGAGAGAAGGTTTGAGGTTATCAGCAGTTACATGCTTTTACAGCGGCAGACTATTGGCTAAAATTAATGAGGTGTTATAATGATGATATGAAATAATACAGATTTACAGCAATAACTGCCGATTTGTTTTAATCCCTCTGAAACTGGGGAGAGAGGTGAGGCAGAAAATTGTTACGCTTGTTATTATTTTTTTGGTTTTGTATTGTCTGTGTGTGTGTGTGTGTGTGTGTGTGTGTGTGTGTGTGTGTGTGTGTTGTGTGTGTGTGTGGGTGTGTGTGCACATTTTCCCATTATTTCAGCCTGGAAATTAAAACAATAACTCTTTCGAGCATGTGAAATTTTTTATTTATGTACTTTTTTTTTCTTTGTGTGTGTGTGTGTGTGTGGAGGTGCATCTGCCTGAAGTGAAATTAATTTCAAATTAATCAAATAGTTTAGTCCCATTTTTTTACATAGCGGATGTGCTGAGTATTTATTAAACTCGTTTATAGGGTATTTAAAGTTTCAGCACTAGATTTGTGTAGGTGTATACTTACGTTCATACCACAGTGGCGCTAATTATTTTGTTTCTGATCGGACAAAAAAACGGTGATTAGTTTTCTGTAACAGCAGCTCTGATAGTAGCGCAGCTCGTTCTAATACGTTATCGTTTCTATAGTAACGACAAATGGTGCATTGCTGTTGAAAATACTTATACCAGAGCATGATATGCTGAAGTTTTTTTGTAAGGAGGTGTTTATTTAACACGGAAGGAGTCTCCAGTGTCAGCGCTTTGTAACAGTAGTTTTAGAAGAGTTTACTCTTTTTGTGCTTTCTCAGTAACATGACACGCTGCTTTTTGTCAATATTTTTTGTCTTATTAACTTTCAAAAGTGCGTAAAAAGAGCGGCTGGTGAGGGAATGACTGATTGAACAGGAAGAACAGGAACAGGAAGAACTTGTTTCCAGAACATTATTTGTAACTATAAATGGATAAAAGGTGCGTGTTCTTGTTGTTGTTTAATACTGTATATAAAAAAATTGGCATAATTGCAGTGGTGTAAGAGGAATAAAACACTTCCAGATGTGCTGTAAATAGGAAAGTAATCAGGATAGTAAGATGATGGTAAGAGGATGGTAAAGGACGGCAAGATGATGGTAAGAGGACAGTAAGATGATGGTAAGAGGACGGTAAGAGGATGGTAAGAGGATGGTAAGATGATGGTAAGAGGACGGTAAGATGACGGTAAGATGACGGTAAGAGGATGGTAAGAGGACAGTAAGATGATGGTAAGGGGACGGTAAGAGGATGGTAAGAGGATGGTAAAGGACGGTAAGATGATGGTAAGAGGACAGTAAGATGATGGTAAGAGGATGGTAAGAGGATGGTAAGATGATGGTAAGAGGACGGTAAGAGGACAGTAAGATGATGGTAAGAGGATGGTAAGAGGACAGTAAGAGGATGGTAAGAGGATGGTGAGAGGATGGTGAGAGGATGGTAAGAGGACGGTAAGAGGATGGTGAGAGGATGGTGAGAGGATGGTAAGAGGATAGTGAGAGGATGGTGAGAGGACGGTAAGAGGATGGTGAGAGGATAGTGAGAGGATGGTGAGAGGATAGTAAGAGGACAGTAAGTGGATAGTAAGAGGATGGTAAGAGGACGGTAAAGGACGGTGAGAGGATGGTAAGAGGATGGTAAGATGATGGTAAGAGGATGGTAAGAGGATGGTAAGCGGATGGTAAGAGGATAGTGAGAGGATGGTAAGAGGATGGTAAGAGGATGGTGAGAGGATGGTAAGAGGATGGTAAGATGACGGTAAGAGGACGGTAAGATGACGGTAAGATGACGGTAAGAGGATGGTAAGATGACGGTAAGATGATGGTAAGAGGATGGTAGGAGGATGGTAAGATGACGGTAAGAGGACGGTAAGATGACGGTAAGATGACGGTAAGAGGATGGTAAGATGATGGTAAGATGATGGTAAGAGGATGGTAGGAGGATAGTAAGATGATGGTAAGAGGACGGTAAGAGGACGGTAAGATGACGGTAAGAGGACGGTAAGCTGACGGTAAGATGACGGTAAGAGGACGGTAAGCTGACGGTAAGATGACGGTAAGAGGACGGTAAGACGATAGTAAGAGGATGGTAAGAGGATGGTAAGATGACGGTAAGAGGATGGTGAGAGGATAGTAAGATGATGGTAAGATGATGGTGAGAGGATGGTAAGAGGTCGGTAAGATGACGGTAAGAGGATAGTAAGAGGACGGTGAGAGGATGGTAAGAGGACGGTAAGAGGATGGTAAGAGGACGGTAAGATGATGGTAGGAGGACGGTAAGAGGACGGTAAGAGGATGGTAAGAGGATGGTGAGAGGATAGTAAGAGGACGGTGAGAGGATGGTAAGAGGACGGTGAGAGGATGGTAAGAGGTAACTCCACTTCCCGTTGTTAATTATTTTCCACAACACAGAGTGTTTTATTGTCACTCTTTACATAACATATATTTGCACCACAGATAATTCTTTTCTGACGCTAACCAGCCATGACACATCACGTCACGTGTTTTTTGTTTTCTTCTCCCCGTCCGCAGCGAGCGTAGCAGCTCGGTAAAGCGGATCCTCAAACAACAAGCTTCAATTATTCATCCGGGAATAGTATTAATTTCCTCAGTCTACTTTTGTTTTTAAATCACTGAATTGAATTTCCATTTCACAATGATATTACAACGAGCGCCTCAGCGCAGGCAGTCCGACGTCCTCCTGCGTTGTTTGTTCCCCCCCCCCCCCCCCTTTCTTCCTTCTGGAGCTTTCCACAACTTCGTGTCAGACATCATGGACCATTTTAAGTGGATTAGGATTATTAAAAAAATTAGACGCCATAACTGGCTCCTTGAAGAACAATCACAACACAGTATCACTCCTCTCGCTATACTGTGCTGATTTATTACAGACCTGTGTGCACACAGACCTTTTCCTTTAATATACACCTCCAACTACCCATCGGTCCACACACACACACACACACACACACACACACACACACACACACACACACACACACACACACACACACACACACAGCACTCACAGGCGAGATGATGAAAAGCCTGAGCTGAGTTGTTGAAACCTCACTTTCTGTGTTTAATGGTATTGTGGGAGCACGGCACCAGGAGATACCTTAGAAAACCAAAGCACTGTTCTCTTTATTATGGTTAGACCGCCATTAAATGGTTCCCTACAGAGCCGTACAGGTCTAAAGATGCTTATAAGAGTGAAGCTCCACAACCAAGGCCTTAATCAACGCTTCCTACACCCCATATTCATTACCGCGCTTTGTTCCTGCAGCGTTCCTCCGCTTCACACCAGCACTTGGCTTGATCATTGTACTGTAAGCGAGAATTTGTTTCTAAATGGTATTTTAGTTGTTTTTTTTTTATTCTTTAGACAAGAGCCGGTGATTGGAGTTAATCTCATGCTTTCACTCCACTCCTCGTTTGTATTACAGACCAGATACAGAACAGAAGAAATTACCATTCGGAGGTATAAATTATATCGTAAGGCGCCGCGCTTGGAAGGATTCGACAGGTCATCTGGCGCCGAAGTGAGTGGAGAGAAACAGATTAGCCTCTTATTCTCAAAACGCATTCAGAGAGACTCGGGCCGTCATTATCATGTCAAAACTGGTACTTGTGTGTGATTATACGTATGACCATATGTATTGTATAAAGCAGGGGTGTGATGATGCAATGACATTATCTGTATCGATATCTGTATACTACTCAAAATATTGAAAGCTCGAGTATCGGATGATCCACCATTTTTAGCTGGTATCAGCCCTGATACTGATACTGATACTGATATGTGAGTGCCAACATATATTTCCCTCATGAGCTTCATGTCAGGCTTCATGAATGTAGAAACCTCCTGCTCTCATCACTGTAAACCTTTAATTATTTCACCCATGAAAAGCAGGAGAGAAAAAAATACAAGGTAGTAAACAGCTGGCTATATGTCTATATTTACTAAGCGATACACCTCCTACTCCAGTATTCGAGTGTCATTTATGTATATTCTGTAAAGATAACGATGGACCGTGAAGAAGACAGCGCGCGAGTCATGATTTCAAAGCGTCGGTATCTGAATGAGCCGTTTTGTGTGTTAAATTAGCATTTCAGTCAGTACTGTTTACTCAGCACTGTGTGTTGTTGGATCACGGCCACTTTGGGAAATCCTCCCTGCTCTCGGACGCCATACTCATCTCAGGCTTTATTAGTGTCTTATTTATGATCATCTATGTGCAAAACAACCTGATCAGAAGATTTCGATTTAAAAAAAAACCCCAAGGTTTATAATGTTAATTAGATGAATTCCCTTGATGAAAAAAACCTGCTTTGCATTAATGAAGAGTGACATGTAAACAAGGTTCATGTGTTTTTTTAAATTTTTTTTTCTAAACTGACTGACTGTCACTTGCATTTCCCGAAGGCCTGATCTATGAATGGTATTATTCATCTATGCTGAATAGAATCTGCATTCTCCTTTCATAGCGCTCCATCAACTGGGCCTCTTATTACAACACATTACCCACCAATTATGCACTAATTAAAACAGAGCAGTAGTTACAGCCAGTGCAAGGAGCAAATTAGTACATTTGTCTAGTTAGGTTGCCTTTTTTGATAGAGATTGATAGTAATGTATTTAAATAATACTGAAAGTATGGCTGCTACTTGTGACGGATAATTTATCAGAAGAATACAATTTGTCCAGCATCACTGAAACCAGACTATCAGGAAAAATGTGAGAAATAAAAAGACTTTAACACCAATGACTTGGACTTGGAACTTATGACTCAACACAATTCAACACCTGTAACTTCAAGAGTAAGTCTAGAAGACAAAAGTAAAGTCAAATGTCAGCCTTGCTATTTGCTATGACATACCGTATGTGAATATGTAGTGCAAAAGATTAGAACAAACCATTTGTTACATGAGTAAGAAGTAAATCTTAAGTCTTGACCCTCAACTAAATACAGACAAGTCCTAAAATAAATCCCAGACAATTCGAGTTCCAAATAAAGACAGACACGTCCCTAAGCAAGTCCAATTTAAAGATTAGCAAGTCCTGGGTCAAGCCAAATGAATACAAACAACCCTAAAATGCCAAGACAGGCAAGTCCTGATTCAAGTCCTAGATTAACAGAGACAAATTCCACGTAAAGGCAGAGAAGTTCAAAATCAAGTGCCACATAAAGATAAACAAGTTCCAAGTAAAGACAGACAATTCCAAAGAGATATATATATAAAGATAGGCGAGACCTGAGTCAAGTTCCAAGTAAAGACATTCAAGATCCACATCAAGTATCACATAAAGACCTACTTCAAGTCCAAAATTAAGACAAACAAGTTCTAGCTCAATTTCAGATCACTTCAATTTTCTTTATATAGTGCTTTTAGCAATGGACAGTCATGTCCGAAGTCCCAAGTTCTGCAAAAAGACAGAGAAGTCCCACACTAGTTCCTGAGTCAAGACCAAAGTGAAGACAAACAACTTCCAAATGCCACCTAAAGACAGACAAGTCCATGGCCCAAATAAGGACATGTACATCCTAATTCAAGTCTCACATGAAGACAAACAAATGAAGTGAAGTGACTTGTGGCCAAGTGTGGTGACCCATACTCGGAATTTGTACTCTGCATTTAACCCATCCAAGTGCNAGTGGGCAGCCATTTTAGCTGCGGCGCCCGGGGAGCAGTTGGGGGATTGGTGCCTTGCTCAAGGGTCTCACTTCAGTCGTGGTATTGAGGGTGGAGGAGAGCACTGGTCATTCACTCCCCCACCTACAATCCCTGCCGGACCCAAGACTCGAACCCATGACCTTCGGGTTCACCTTCGGGTTACAAGGCCGACTCCCTAACCATTAGGCCACGACTGCCCCCACTTAAAAGCCCACTTGAAGAGAGACAAGTCTCACTTCAGGTTACGCATAAACGATAGACAGGTCCCAAAGTCCCACATAAAGAAAGGCAAGTCCAAAGTCAAGTCCCACACAAAGGTAAATAAGTTCCAATTAAAGACAGACACATCCTAAAGATTAGCAAGTCCTGAGTCAAGTCCCAAATGAATACAAACAACTCC
>CM074946.1:1592430-1624705 GCA_037577455.1 Pangasius macronema
TGGGCGATGGTCTTAAACTTTTGATCAGCTGATGAACAGCCTGTTTGAGTTTAAATGCAGTTTTCAATAAATTGCCAGTTTTTTTGTCTCTTGCTCCTTTTTCTTTTTTTGACATTTTGAATCAGTTCTTACAACCTGGTTATGATCCACCAGCGTGAAATGGGAATACTTGGAATAACAATAATAATCTATTGAATTTTATTTTTTGACTAATTTTTTAAATATATCCAAAAAAATTTTTATATAAAATGACATATTATCTAAGTTTCTAGAGGTGATGACACACCAAAATAGACTAGTCGTCACTTTCGACTCGACTTCATCCCAAAGGCGCTTCCCATCCTCTCCTTCTTCTTCTTCTTCTTCTTGTTTTTTTTTTTGAATCTCTTTTATAGCCATGAAAGTGTGACTCACAAATACACTTATCTAATCTCAGAGCGATGTTGAAAAAAAAAAAGAAAGAAAGAAAAGAAACCACAGCGATTCCTTTGTTTCCCATCACTGGGTTGCTTGGAAGTCCTTCGCTTAAAAGGATTCAGAAGCTGAGTTCTGGATTCAGATAGCAGACTCTGAGTTATATCAGCAACCGAAATCAATTTGAGCTGCCCCAATTTGGCAAGCTGTCAGCAGCTCGTAGGAGGCTGCAGGAACTAAAATCCACTAATTCAGAATCGGTTTGGTACATTTTAGGGCGGAGGGTGGAGGCGTGAAGTGGAGAGAGAGCGAGAGCGAGAGCGAAAGAGAGAGAGAGAGAGAGAGAGATAACAAAAGTCAGCCAATAGGAGACTAACACAAAAATAAGAGGTAGCAGCAGGAGTGAGATTAAGCTACACACTTTATTGATGCCAACCTCAGGCAGCACACAGAATTTTATAAATATGTTCACTAATAATAAGTCTGCGGTAGGAAAAAAAAAACCCACAATAAATGGCAGACGGGGCACTTCAGGGCAGTCGCTATGACAGCTCCATTAGTGCAAATGACAGAGTGCGCTACTCCCTGAAAATACCTGGGAAAAAGGAAATAACATCAACAGCAATGATCACTGAACTGAGCAACTCCTCTCCAGCAATCTGCTGCACTCCACAAGCACTAAGCCCGGCCCTTCATTCTAACAGCACTAGAGACGCATGTGCAAACTGATCATCGATATATTTACGCCGTGATAAGGATTATTACCACACAGAGCTGGGGAATTCTCAATTTATATTATACATCAGCATTCCTACAGTAGCAGCTCGTTCACAGGGAATTGTACGGCTGAGGCTCAACGTAAATGGATTCAGAAATTGGTGAACTTTTCTGTAACATTTATGGAAGGAGTCTCCAGTGTCAGTGCCTTGTACCAGTCAGAGGTTCCGCTTCAATACATCAACGCGCTGTTGATTGTTTTCCTGCTGGACACAGAGTGATTTATTTCTTATTCACTATTCGTACAGCAGCGGTGAATTGAGTATCAGTGTTATGCAATACAGTTACAGCTTTTCTTGGGACTTCTTTTTATATCCTACATATAAAATCATATACAATGTGCATTATAGGTATTCTGTAACCTCTAAGGTACATCATTTATACACTACTGGTGCAGGAATGCTGTAGAATTCTGATGGAAACCTGTAGGAATCCAGTAGAAACCTGCAGGCATCTAAAAATCTGATGAAACATGTAGAAATCTGACAGAAATTTGCAGGAAACTAATGGAAACATTCAGTAATCTGATGGAAACCTGTGGGAATCCAGCAGAAACCTGTTGGAATCTGATGGAAACCTGTTGGAATCTGATAGAAACCTGCAGGCCTCTGATGGAAACCTGTGAGAATCCAGCAGAAGTTTGTTGGAATCACTACCTTTGGACGTCCGGAGACTACCTTTGGACACTCTTAGGTCGTCTTCAAACAACCTTAGACTAGGAAACCTGTAGAAATCTCATGGAAAACTGTTGGAATCTGATAGAAACCTACAAAAATCTGATGCAAATCTACAGGAATCTAAAGGAAACTATTAAAGCTTTTTCAAAAGGATTGTAATTTTTTTTTCCCAGAAGGTTGCTCAAAGCCGAAGGACTTTTGTTTCATTTAACGTTTGTAAATGTTTATCTTTGTACTAAGAGGCTACTAAACCGGGAAAGCCGCTAGAGACTCAGAGTTGATTTCCCAACACATCCATACGAGCGAGAAAAGCGGAAACCCTGTTTAAACACCTGCTGCTTTTTCTTTAGGCTTTGAAGGAACATCTCAGACTTTGAAATATCTGATACGTCTGCGTATCTACAAACATTCATATTTACCTCAAAATGTAAATCTCTCAGTGCCAGAGACAAACTTAAATGTCTTTCATCAGACTCGCACACAAGCCTGCTTCACTCGGTGATGCTTGAAACTAAAACACGATTCAAGCCCCAAGAAATCTGTGTTCGTGCCTAATGTTTTAATGTAAGTCTAGGAATTACTGCGAGAGCATCCTGGTTTTTGGGGTTTCTTTGTACATCATATTTTTTGTGTCAAGTCTTGCTTGTGGCAATCTTTTAGAAGAACAAGATCGACAGTCAAGGAAGCTGGGACGTGGATATGAGGTGGAGGCGGATTTATTCAGGTTTCATCACATCCCATTGAGAAAACACAACTGAACCCATGTTCTTTATACTTTGTTTACAGATTGAAGCTGTTCTTGGGCAATGGAGTGTAAAGGTGGGCTTGTTTTGAGTTTTGAACTTTGATTGGTTGTCACCTTTTCAAGCATTTTGTGTAAATAAAAGGCGAGTGCTTGAGACGAGCCGAGCCGAGCTCAGTGTCTTAATCTCAAGCCCTTAGTTGTTGTGATGTATAAAGGGAGAAATAAAACGAGAGAACGAAGGTCAGAGTAATTATGTGGTGGCCTTGAATAACATTTCACATAGTCAAATTTTATTTTCTACCATAAATAGTTTTTTTTTTTTCTCAAAATTGAGATGTGTTTCTCTTTTCCAGAAGTAAAGTTCAAAAACATTGGCATTATTTTATTAATTCAATTCTCAAAATAGTGAATTAAAAGATCTATCCTGCACAAATATTATGATTTTACGATGTGGATTTGGTATCTCAGATCTTTATTAAGGTGTGTACACATAACATAACTGCTGGAACACAACATGAAAAATAAAATGCAAAATTAATAGTATGTGCTGCATCAAGTGCTATTTTAATCTGCTGAATAATGTGGAAGCCATACTGTTAAATTCAATTTGCAATGATTAATGTGAGAATTACAACTAGGACTATTCATGCACCAATATATTACACTCCTATTAGATTTATTTTAATGCTCATCATCTTCTCCTACATCATTCTCATATAACGTTTTATTAGTCTTTTTATTTTTCATTTTAAATTATTTCCTTCTTTGGTTGGCATTTTCTATCCTTGTCAATCTTTTCTCTATCCTTGTCTTTAATCCAGGCTTAAAGACAAGTGTTTAAAGGTGGTGGTCTAGATGCTAAACGAAAAATCTTGCATCATTAGAGTAAACTACACAGGTTTCTAAATGGGGAGCCTAGAAAATCGACTTCAGCATGTGCATAACCTGGTTCTGAATACGAGTAACTTTCCTTGCGTTACTTCCCCTATAAAAGTTTAATATAACCTTTAACGTAAAAGCTGACTCCGAATACAGCTCCAAATCTACTTTCTAACATGACGTAACTTAAATGAAAGCATTCACACATCGTTTTGGTAGATGGAAGTACTAGATCCCAAGTTTTGGTATATGGAAGTATTTTCCGGACTAATTTCAAAAGTAATTACAAATCGCATTTGCTATTGCTTTTGTATTTGTGCACGCAAATTGTGTGTTCAGCACATTTTCCTTCTTGGCCGTCGACTGTGACTGACGTTACTTTCAAATACAAACACGCCCCATAGCACATTCCGACCCCCAACGCTGATTGACAGGTTTCTGTGCAAGGAATTCTTACAGGCTCCGTACGGAACGCTGAGGAAGTGAAATAGCGAATGGGATCATTTCGATATGACAGGATCATAACTCGTAACACACGGGAAATGCAACTGCAAATGGACTTTGCTTTTCCATTTGAAATTTGCCAGACACTGTCCGTTCGTGTAAACGAAAATACGCGATTTTGCATTTTCATTTGAATTATGTCACAATTTATGCGTCCGCAAGTAGAAAACGCGATTGCAAATGCTACTTGAAAGTACTTTTGAAACTTGTCTGGGAAATACTTCCATATTCGTAAAGCGTATTTATATTTTGTTAAAGATGTCAGTGTATGTTATTAGTAGGAAATATCGAATTTGGTCAAAATTTTGGGAAATGTTTTGGCGGTTTTTCAGATTTCAGCCACAGTCACATCTCACAAATGAAGTGTAGTTCTTTAAATAAATTTCTACGTGTTTTTCGGACCTTTGTCTGTAATCACCGACTACGTACGTGTCTAATGGTCACATAATATTTGGACAGTGGGAAAAAAAAAAAATTAAAGAAAAACCCATCTTGCTAAAATGCTATTTGGACAAACTTTGCTATTCGGCATCAGGCTGCCTCTGGCTCTGGCATACATCATGAGTGATTCTCCACTCTTGTCACTTGATTAAATTTCCATTAGCCATGCTTACCAGTTGTTGTGGCACAGAGAGAAGGATGTTCTCCAAATGTGATTGCCAGGAGGGGAGCAGAGGTGGGATAATGACACAACAGCGTGATTGGAGGACCTGCAAGGATGTGACAGCCTCCCTCTCTCTCTCTCTCTCTCTCTCTCTCTCTCTCTCTCTCTCTCTCTCTCTCTCCATTCTCATTTCCGAAGAACATGACAGAGACGGGAAGAAGAAGAGTGGGAAGTGCAGAGATCTGTCTGAATCATGTGCCTCACTGATAACCTATAATGAAACCACCAACCACAAAACCTGCATGCCTAAATCAAAGGGTACTAGACACACTTTGGTCTCGATCATCACACCAATTTCTTTCCTAAAGCCGAATGTTAAAAGCCAGGATTCGGAGATATTTGCTGCTGGAATGGCGTGAGGCTCGCCGTTAGTGCTAATGACCGGCAGGATTAATTAGCTTGAGGAGGATGGGCAGCATGGAGACCAGTCTATCCCTCATTAATCCACTCGCAGGTGTTCTCCTGCCACGCTCTCCACCCCCCTCGCCGTCTGCACCGAGAAAAGATTGACGAGAAGCTAGCCCACACCGGCTCAATCTTATTAGCCCACAGCTGAAAACAGACCGTGGAGAGTACTTCCAGTCGAGAGCAGCTGAAGATGAAAAGAAATAAGAATACTACAAAAATTAAGATGATACTCCATCGCATTGTTCTTTTTTATTGCTCATATTTTTTGCAAAGCACATCCAGCTTCAGCGTGATCGTAAAATAACATTGATTGGATTTGTTGTCTTTCTCATCTCTGATCTAAACAACACATAAAATGTGCTGTATTCTTTTTTTTTAAGACACACAGTATGCACTTGCACTTAAACTTTGTTTACCATACTGTATATTTGTGGAAATTAGGTTTAATTAGGTTTAATTGCGATAACTGGTCCTACTAAGGATAAATGGCTGCCCAGAAATGGAGTATTCTGTAAAACAAGAAGTGCATTCATGTATTCGTTGGACAAAAAAAAATGTCCTGTTGTGTTTCCTCTTGGGGATAAAAACAACAGCTTCTTAGAGCTCCAGACGCAGCACAGTTGGGCTGCTTTCACATGCTGCAAGATTCCAAACAGTGGATTTCTGCATCTGAGACGTACATCACAAAAATCAAATCGGGTAATCTGACTCCGACACACAAATTGACACGTAATGACAGTATTTTTTTTTATGTTCCTGAGATATGTGTATGTTACTGCAATCAACTACATTACTGTGATCAAAAATTGTTTCTGCAATGAGCGCATATTACTGTAAACAACTACATTACTGTGATCAGTAATGTTACAGCACTAAACAAATGTTACTGTGATTAGTGAATGATACTGCGATCAAATACATTACTGTGATCAGCTACATTACTGTGATCAACTACATTACTGTGATCAACTACATTACTGTGATCAACTACATTACTGTGATCAGCAAATGTTATTGTGATCAGCAAACATTTCTGAGATCAAATACATTACTGTGATCGGCAAATGTTACTGTGATCAACTACATTACTGTGATCAGCTACATTACTGTGATCAGCTACATTACTGTGATCAGTGAATGTTACTGTGATCAACTACATTACTGTGATCAATTACATTACTGTGATCAGTGAATGTTACTGTGATCAGCTACATTACTGTGATCAACTACATTACTGTGATCAGTTAACATTACTGGGATCACCTAACATTTCTGAGATCAACTACATTACTGAGATCAGTGAATGTTACTGTGATCAGCTAAAATTACTGTGATCAACTACATTACTGTGATCAGTGAATGTTCCTGCGAACAGGGAATGTTACTGTGATCAACTACATTACTGTGATCAACGAACGTTACTGCGATCAGCTTTATTAATGCGATCAGCTAATGTTACTGTGATCAACTACATTACTGCGATCAGCTACACTCCTGTGATCAGTAAATGTAACTGTAACCAGTAAACCTTCCTGCTATCAGGGAATGATATGCATGTTACTACGATCAGCTACGTTACTGCGATCAGTGAATGTTACTGCGATCAGTTACATTACTGTGATCAGTTACATTACTGTGATCAGTTACATTACTGTGATCAGCTACGTTACTGTGATCGGCAAACATTTCTGAGATCAAATACATTACTGTGATCAGCGAATGCTACTGCAAATAATTACATTACTATGATCAGCTACATTACTGCGATCATCTAGTGTGATCAGCAAGCCTTACTACCATCAGAGAATGTTACTGCGATCAGCAAATGTTACTGAAACCAGTGAACATTACTGCAATAAGCTGCAATAAGCTAATTGCCCTCATAAGATGTCAGTGATTCCATATTGAACTGAAACTACCAGTACCTCCTGGAGTCACATGAGTATCGAACAATACTGGTTCTAACACACACTAACAAGAGAACTTCTCACGGTTATAAATACCAAATGACTGTATCAATACAGTAAATTTGTTGAATCTTGGACAGCTTAATCATTATTGCCTCTGCTTTCATTGGAGACATTTACAGAAGGTGATGTCTGCAATAAGCCGATGTTCTCTAATACACACCAATTAGCACTTTGGATGATTGTGTTTTTTCCGTTGCTTAGCCATGTTTAATTGAATTACATTTCATTTTCCACAGCTCTAAACACAATCCAGCAAATAATTAAAATTTACCCGAACTGCACTGAGCTCACAGATTATGCTATTTTCTGAAAGCACACATGTAGCTGTTAGCTGTGTCCCTATAATTTATTTACCAATTGAGTTTCTTTTACTCAAAAAATCACAACTCCATTAAGTCCTAATTCTCACGATTTTATGTGCATCAGATGTGGATTTGTGCTTCAACACTGTCAAAATGACTCGGAAAAAAACTTTGCTTTAATAAACAAAAGTTACTATGATGGAGAAATTTTAACAGCAATTGTTCTTTTACATAGGTAATCTATACACCAGGTAATCTATACACCAGGTAGTCTATACACCAGGTAATCTATACACCAGGTAATCTATACTCCAGGTAACCTATACTCCAAATAATCTATACTCCAGGTAACCTATACTCCAAATAATCTATACTCCAGGTAATCTACACACCATGTAATCTATACTCCAAGTAATCTATACTCCAAATAATCTATACACCAGATAATCTATACTCCAAGTAATCTACACACCATGTAACCTATACTCCAAATAATCTATACTCCAGGTAATCTATACACCAGTTAATCTATACTCCAAGTAATCTAAACACCAGGTAATCTACACACCATGTAACCTATACTCCAAATAATCTATACTCCAGGTAATCTACACACCAGGTAATCTACACACCATGTAAGCTATACTCCAAATAATCTATACTCCATGTAATCTATACCCCAGGTAATATATACTTCAGGTAATCTACACACCAGGTAATCTACACACCATGTAACCTATACTCCAAATAATCTATACTCCAGGTAATCTATACACCAGGTAATCTACACACCATGTAACCTATACTTCAAATAATCTATACTCCAGGTAATCTACACACCAGGTAATCTACACACCATGTAACCTATACTCCAAATAATCTATACTCCAGGTAATCTATACTCCAGGTAATCTACACACCAGGTAGTCTGTACTCCAGGTAATCTACACACCAGGTAATCTGTATGGTTAATTGTTCCACAAGGCCAAAGGTGGAAAAAGTACTAAGAAACGCTACTTAAGTAAATGTACTTAAGTATACTGTATGAAAACCTGACTCAGGGTATGGAGTCAAAAATCTGCTTGTCTGAAGGTAAAAAAAAAATTTACAACTAAACACATTCAAGTAAATATTTTAATGGATTAAAAATGAACACGAAAGTCATTCAAATGAATTTGTTTGTTAGTCTGATTAAATATGTACAGCACTGCTAGAAAGTTTGTGAACCCTTTACAATTTTCTGTATTTCTGCATAAATTCGACCTGAAATGTGATCGGCTCTTCATCCAAATCACACAATTAAACAAATGATGCAAAAACATTATAGATTTTTTTATATATTAACCAAAATTATCCAACATTAAATATCTTTGCTGGAAAAAGTTTGTGAACCTCTAGGAGTGCGAGTTAATTTAAAGGAGCAGGAGAAATCAGGTGTTTTGATCAAGGGGATGGCAATCAGGCCATTTTTATTTATTTATTTTTTTGTGAAAAGCGAACATTAGCATCAATGTGTGCAGTTTTGTTTGACATTGAAGTGAATATGATTGGATATTTTGAAAAAAAAAATGAAAGGTAAAAAAATATATAAAATGAGGTAAAAAAAAAAAAGAGAGAGAGAAGATGATGTAAGGAGCAAAGTGTTTTCAATTTCAATAACAACTGAGTAAAACACAAATCTACCAAAATAATACGTAAGTATTAGGTAAGTCTTTTCCACCCCTGATCAAGGGTTCTTTGGATGGTTGAGGGTTCCTGCTTTCTGAAGAGAGCCGACTTGGAACCTTTTCTGAAAGGAAAACACCCTGTTGTAGTATTCTACAGAGAACCTTTCAGAGCTTCCCCAAAAGCAATCGACTGAAGAACCATTCAATGTGTTAAAGGAACTTTTTTTCTTCTTAAGAGTGGAGATAATTGGTTGTTCTTTGCGAGCTTGGAGATTGTTGCATTCTTCTTTCCAACCTAGCACCAATATCTCACCACTTCCCACTGTACTGCCTTCTGTTTTCCTTCTCTTCCTGTGTCTTCTTTCTCTATTCACTTCCTGACAGAGAGACCACTTCATATTGACAGCGCACACTCATTTAATTAAACCAACTCATGCTAGTTAAAGACATGCTAATGAGACCAGCCTTCCAGGATCTCCTCAGCTACCTGTAAAGTCGTGTATTCGAGTGAAGGTAAACTATATCTTTTATGTAAGGAATGACAATGAAGTGTCATACTTTTTTATCCATTTATAGTTACATTTAACCCTTTACTGCACATTGTTGCCATATGGCAACAATTTACAAACTACCCCCTATTTTTTTTTTTTTAATTTTGAAATATATTTTTATTTCTTGAACTAATTCAAGCAATAAAAATCCATAAAAAATAAATAAATAATTCATGCAGTAGAGGGTTAATGTTGTCGAATGTCCAAGAAACAAGTTAGTTTCTGTTCTTGCTCCCTCACCAGCCTCTCTTTTCTCTCTCTCCTGAAGTTAATAAGCCAAAAAAAAAAAAAATACAGCTTGTTACTCCGAAACTGAGAACCTCCATAAGCGTAAAGTTACAGCTTTGACTCTGACTTGCACAGCGCTGACACTTGAGACTAAATAAACATCTCCTTACAGAAACCCCTCACCATATCAACGATTACACTCATCTTTTTTTCAATCTGTTTCTGTGAAGCGTCCGCCGCACACGTCCCTGCGAACGAGCTGTTACTACGGGAATCAGAACCATCGCGTTAATATCAATCTTTGTAGCTACGCTAGTGTATGAATCAACCTTCTGACCAATCAGAGTCGAGAATTCAGCAGCGCCGTGGTGTAGAACGTTCATCACATCAACGTAGGGATGCGTTTAAAACACAAGGCACAGTTCCATCATCAACTTCCATTTATTAGTATCAAACCACTGCTACAAAATTACATCAAACAGGATGAAAATGAAATTGCATACGTGCTATTCACAATGTAAACTTCAAAGTAATTAAGGTATATGATTTCTCTTTTTTTTTTTTTTTTTTGTTCTTGACAAATATCAATATATATCAATGCCACTTAAAGCCATATATGTCATTCCAGTGATCTAGAGCCTATAAATATACAACTATTATCTGTGGTGGCTAAAGAACCTCCATAAACATTAAGATGACCATTTAAAATTTCTCATCACAGAATTCTTCAGCATATCATGATTTGGAAAACAAATTGAAAGCAAAATAATAATAATATTAATAATAATAATAATAATAAATTAGGCCCCCCGACATGTGTTCATGATGTCCATTATATACTTTCACCACCTTTAACCAAGGATTTTTAAACTATTTTTTAAAAATAAAATTAAACTATAAATAAAGTTAGCTTGTCGACGCTCAGGAACATGGACGTGGACGTGGACATGAAGAACAAGAGCTTCCTAGCCTGAACATAAAGGAGCTTGATTATCATCATTGTGCTATCAGAATGAATATGAAATACAGACATATGATTTAAAAAAACAAAAAATTATATTTTCCCCCAAATGTATTGAATATAGTTTGATAAATCACTGTTGTTGTTGTTGTTGTTGTTGTTGTTTATTTAAATGCTAGCAGGTTGAGACGAGTCAGTTTCTGTCAAGAGGTCTGTGTGAATACTTCAATCTTTCCCCCAAAGATGATGGTTGTAGCTTTGAAAAAAAAAGAAAAAAAAGTGAAAAGTATCATTAGGTGTCACCTAGGTAGCATCACTAGGTTCCTATGTGGAGAAGTGGAGGAACGACAGAACGTATGTTGTGGTTAGATCGATGAGCACTCGCAGTATGAAATATAAAAACGTGCAAGCATTAACGTAACACCTGACATGTTCTGAAATTTGAAACACAGTAATGGGTTTCTCTGGAATAATGGAGGGATGAAAAAGAAATTCTAAAAACGATAAACACTGCTAAGTTCTGCGAGTGTGAAATGGTCATTAATTTGCTAGTTTCTGGAAAAGTCGTGGTTCCTCGGTGCTTGTTTGAATAATTAAGGGTTCTTAGCTTTCCAAAAAGGGTCCTACTTGGAAGCCTTTCTGAAGAAGAAATGCACCTTTAAGGGTTTCTCCAGAGAACAAGCTGAAGGATTCTCATGGGATTAAGAGTGTTAATCTAAAAGTGTAAAGTGTACTGGATAATGGAGAGGTAAAAAAACAGAAATGATTCACATACAGAAGAACAATCCGAATTTGTGTCAATGTAAGTTCAGATGGTCATCATATGCATACCAACTTTGGTGGCTCTACATCATACCCATCAATCAATGCACTCCTCATAGGTTCTTCTGGGAGGAGAGCTTTACTTTCCAAAGAAGTTCTATTTGAAAGCCAGTGGAACAAGCTAAATAGTCTAGAGTGTCAGAATTAATGCATTTGGGTTCCTGAGAGGCTCTTCTGAAGAACGAAGGAATCTAATTGGAAGCCTCTCTGATAGGAAAACACCTTTTAAGGGTTCCTTGAATGTACAGTCATAGTGGTGTAAATGAATGAAAATTTTGGATGGCCTTAATATGTGCACCAACCTTGTTGGCTCTACATCGTACCCAACAATCTATACACTCTCAGGAATAAAAAGATTCCTCAGTGGTTCTATGGAGAGTTAAGAGGTCTTATCTATTCATAAGGGTTGGAAGTGGAAAGGGCTTTGAAGAAGGACCCTCCAGAGGGACAAGCTGAAGAGACTAGACTCAATGAATATCAAAATAAGTACATTTCTTTTGGATAATGGAGGGATAAAAAAAGAAATAGAAAAGCATTTTGGTGTATATGTAAGTTCAAATGGTATATGTACACAAACACTGGTGGCTCTACATCATGCACTCAGAAAAAAAAAGGTTCCTCACAGGTTCTTATCTTTCAAAAAAAGTTTTGACTTGGAAGCCAGTGGAATAAGCCAAAGAGTCTACAGTGTAGAGTTGATGAATATCAAAATCAGTTGTATTAGAGGATATAAAGATTAAAAAAAAGGATTAATGAGGGAAAGAGGAAACAAAGTGGGGTAAATAAAAGTTCAGATGTCCTTCATATGTATACCAACATTGGTGGCTCTACATCATACCCACCAATCTATACTCTCTTGCAGATAAAGGGTTCCTCATGGGTTCTTCACGAACGTGAAGCAATCTTAGCTTCCTAATAGGGTTCTATTCAAAGCCTCTCTGATAGGGAAATGTCTTTATGGATTCCTCCACATGAACCAGCCAAAGAGTTTTAATGGGAAAAAGGTTCCTTGTGGGTTCTTGTGGAGTGTTATGGGTTTTTAGCTTCCTAATAGTGTTCAAGAGTAGAATTCAAGATGTCCTCCAAGCAAAGGACCCCTTAAGTGATTTTTTTTTCCTCAAAAAAAATCTATTTGGAAGTCTCTCTAGTAGGAAAACACCTTTAATGAACAAACCAAAGTGCCAATGGATATTAAAATCCATGGATTTCTACTGGATGATGGAGAGGTTAAAAAAAGAAAGGATTAATGAAAAGAAAAGAAAAGAAAAGAAATTGGTGCAAACATAAGTTTGGATGGTCTTCATATATACACCAACTTTGTTGACCAATCTATAAACTCTTAGGCACAAAGGGTTCCTCACAGGTTCTTCCAAAGAGTTAAGGGTTATCAGCTCCCTTAAACGAGTTTACGATTCCCCCAACTAAAGAAACCTCAAAAGCAAAGAGTGCGGGATAAGATGCAGGAGAAAAGAAAACAAGGGAAAGAGGAATAATATGTGAAAAGCTCAGGAGTAATTTGAGAGTTTAATGATTTCAGCTTGAAGGTTGATGAGATACAAGTGTTTGGAAGAAGCAAGTTATACGTATAAGTAACTGAGCTGGAGTGGACACATTTCGGTTAGTTCTGGATTAAAACTCCTTCGGAAAGAGAAATGTGTACAAACTTGCAAGGAAGAATAACAAAAAGGATATGAAATGAAAGGACAGTAATTTGGCTTAAAAACAGATAAGACACAGTTCTCTAATTTAAAGTGAATCTGGAGATAACACTTAGTGCTTCATCATCAAAGAGTTTCATAGCCGAGTGTTTAATGCATCCAGGCACGTTCCCAATCCCATCCTGCTAAGACCATCGTAAAATAGAGCACTTGATGAAGCTCAAGAGTGCTACTCAAGTTACAGACACATCCACTTGAGTAGAACGCTGAACTATCCTTATAAACCACCAATTTATCCTGCACTTTTCACCTAAATGGCCACCATGATGTCTTGGCCTCATCAGTTTCACACAGCGCTCAGGATTAGATCGCGCTGTATAAATACGTATCGCTTTATCAAGGACGCTGCGTCGTCGCCTGGATAACTTATTTTCCAGCTCCCTGAAAATAGAGAGGGGTGTGTCGACAAAGTGTTAGGAGCAAAATAAAGACTTTTAGGAGCCACACATTTGGCAGCTACTTTATATATAATGGCAAGATGAAAGTGACATTATGGTAGAACCTGTAAACAAGCCACAGTTTGGCGGATTTTGTTCGTTGCTCAGTGGAGACTGAACTAAACTAACTAAACGTTGTGGTTGGCTGTTGAAAAACGACAAGCGTACAACCTGCACTACTAGAGCTGCATTTTTTTTTTTTTTTTTCCCATGACATGCCGGATTCAGTCGGACTGCTGCTGAGAGAATGAATGCTCATGGTTAGTGAAGGCAGCAGCCCTGCAGCACTCCATAAAAATCCCACCATCAAAATCTAACAAAGGCACAGGAAGGACTTTATTAACCGCTGGGTCAAACGAATCATCCCCTTCCTGCTCACAGAGATACCACTCTAAAAAATAAAGCCTTTTTTTGAAAGATGCCAGGGGTTGAGAGGTGAGCTACAGGTGTCCGAGGTGTTAAACCTGCACTGAGAAAACAGTGAAAGCTCAGTTCTCCTAAGATCCTAAGAAAGGGCGCGTTAACTTGTTGTCCAGCAAAAGTATTTCAGAAGATACTGGTGTAGAGATGACCATCATGAAAAAACTCTAATCTAGTTTTCTAAATATGTCCCAAACTTGACTTCTGAAGCAGATCCACTTTTGCAGTTTAACCAATCACATGCATTTATGTCAATTAATTCGCTTCAGGTAGCTCATCAGAGCAGAGACTAGCTACAGGGCTAGAGATATTACGTCCATAAGGGAAGCGATTTCACAGACTTTTCATGGTTTATTTAAAAAAAAAAAAGACAGAAACAGAATTTTTAAAGGTGAACCCACAAAGACGTATGCGTTTATTTACTTTTGTCCCTGACGCTAGTTCAAAGTGGCACCGTGAAACTACGAAACAAAACAATCACTTCCAACTGTTTTATTTATAGCCACGAGCTAACTGTTTATGTTTAAGCATTACAAAATAACTGTCGTCATCATGATCATTCAGTCATGTAAGCTCCTCCTACATCCCTTCGTGAGCCTTCGTTCTAATTTTATGTAACTTACTAACTTTATAAATTTCGGTTACACGATTTTGCTATTTTGTTTATTTATTTTTTGAAGATGCGATATGTCTAGCAGGAAAGCTGCGATCATCACAATGAGACAATGTACATAGTGCGTCATTATAACATACTGCAGGTACTAAACACAGCTAAGGCTTTCACTTCCTAACAAGTAAAGTCCGGGAAAGTGCTGAATTGTTTTCAGCGCTGAAGTGGTTTAAAAAGAGCAACTGTTCATTATGTCCTTTTTATGAAGCCTTAGATTCAGACGAATATGTAGAATCGTATACCTCTGCAGTTTTATCTCAGATTGAAGACAGGAAAGTCGTCAAACCGTGTGAGGAATTAAACGCAAAATAACCTTAAGACTATCCATGTGAAATTGTAATTAATTAAGTTGCAATCATTAGATGTAAATTTGCAGCACTTGTTATTTACATACTGTTTTTTTTTTGTTTGTTTGTTTTTTTAAAAGCTGTAACTTTTTATTTTTTTAATATAATTCTGCATGCATGAGCACCTCCTGACTGTTCTGGTGTTTTATTTTAACTCGAGATCCACTTAGGCAACGTTAATGAAGTCTGGATCGCTCTCCAACTCTGAATATTTATGGAAAAAAAGAGAGTTTGTGCCAAAATTGCTTCATGATATATTTATAATAGATAAATCTGGACTTGTCTTGCGACATATATACTGCACACACGGTTTTACACTGCGAACTGCACACTGATGTTCATGAGCTTATTTTACCTGCAGCTTGTTAGCATTTTATACGGAGTTCAACAGCTCATTTAAATACTTTAAAAGGCACATTTTTATACAGTACTTACTCCCCAAATTGGTTGTCATATGATGATGAAATCAACATGGTGAATGGTGGTGTATAAGCCAGAATTAAAGATTTTAGCCCGAGATAAAGAGCTTAGCCCAAGAGAAACATTTTTTTATCTCAAGTTCAAATGTTTTACCAAAGTTGAGGATTTTAGCCAGAATTAAAGATTTTAGCCCGAGATAAAGAGCTTAGCCCAAGAGAAACATTTTTTCATCTCAAGTTCAAATGTTTTACCAAAGTTTAGGATTTTAGCCAGAATTAAAGATTTTAGCCCGAGATAAAGAGCTTAGCCCAAGAGAAACATTTTTTTATCTCAAGTTCAAATGTTTTACCAAAGTTGAGGATTTTAGCCCGAGATAAAGATTTTAGCCCGAGATAAAGAGCTTAGCCCAAGAGAAACACTTTTTTATCTCAAGTTCAAATGTTTTACCAAAGTTGAGGATTTTAGCCCGAGATAAAGATTTTAGCCCGAGATAAAGAGCTTAGCCCAAGAGAAACACTTTTTTATCTCAAGTTCAAATGTTTTACCAAAGTTGAGGATTTTAGCCCGAGATAAAGATTTTAGCCCGAGATAAAGAGCTTAGCCCAAGAGAAACACTTTTTTTTTTTTTATCTCAAGTTCAACTGTTTTTCCAAAGTTCAGGATTTTAGCCCGAGATAAAGAGCTTAGCTGAGTCCAAAAGATTAGCAAGAGATTAAGACTTGATTTTTTTAACCCAAGTTAAAGATTTTGGCCTGAGATAAAGATTCTAGCCCGAGTCAAACATTTTAGGCAGAGTTAAAGATTTTAGCCAAGAAAAAGATTTTAGTTGAGTTAAAGGTTTTTCCCCAAGTTAAAGATTTTAGCCCGAGAAACATTTTATCGAGATAAAGGTTTAAATTGTACTCAAAGACTTTAGATCGAGTTAAAGATGTCTGTCCTGAAGTGAAAAAATTTTAACCAGAATTTTAAGATTTCAACCGAAATTAAAAGGGTTAAAAGAGCCAGGGTTAAACACTTTATCCTTGGCTAAAATATAAATCTTTAACTTGGGCTAAAATCTTTATCTTGGTTTAAAATCAAACTCTTTCATTCTGGATAATATCTTTGACATGGGCAGGAATCTTGGTCTCGGGATAAAATCTTTAACTCGGGTAAAAAAAAAAACTTTAGGTACCGTTTTACTTTTTTTTTTTTAACATTTACATTTTCAGCCTGAGATAAAGATTTTATCCCATATTAAAGATTTTAGGCCAAGCTAAGGATATTATCACAAGGAAAAATCTAAAAAGCATAAAGAACGTCATTTAGTGAAATATTTGGAATAAATCTGCTGATAGTGTTATAACATGTGCTTATAGACAGGCTTTCACCCTAAAAGTTTATGATTATGATGGTTGAGAAAACATTTATTTATCACTGATATGATAATAACACTGCAGTTGCAAACTCATCAGTAAAATTCAGGTCAGGTCCTGATTGCAGTTGGATGAATTTTATAAACTTAATTTACCTGAAGTTGAAAGTTTAAAGGCCGCCTTGCTGCGTTCGGGAATTACTGTCACGTCAAAGTTTAATTCATTAAACTGACACTAATAACTCTTAATTTGCATTTGGACTTTACATTTCGCATCACACTGAAAAAAAAAAAATCAAGTACAAATATCTTGAATATAGCAAACGGATTATCATCGTAAGATTACGCTAAAAGCAACAGATTGTTAAACATGATTGAGACGTTATTTTTAATATTAAAGCTCGATAATGTAGTTATTTTCTGCTTTTTTTATTTTTAGAAGGAAGCAAAATGATCTGCTAACAGAACTTTTCAATTCAAATTTCTAAAAATGTGAAATATTGTTTAGAAATCGGTTTAATACAATGATATGCGCTTTAGCCTAATCTAACAATAATAAATATTAGACAAATTCTGCTGTATTTAAGATATTTTTGCTTGATAAGTATTTTTTGTAGTGCAGAAATGTCACTAATCTTGTTCTGTAAGTAAGCAAAAATATCATAGTCATATTTATCTAAGCAAATATAGGAATATTAAACCTTTTGCTAGATATTTGTTACTAATTTCAAGCTTGAAATTGTTTTGTTCTATAGGGAGATCATTTTCTGTTCAAATTTTAAGCATTGATTTCTAGAAAGAAGCAAAATTATCTGCGAATAAACAAATTTAAAGCTTGGAAAAACTAGCTGAATAGCCTTACAATCGATTTGTCCTCATCTCCTAGTAAGAAATATTAGATATACAATGATATTTTCATATTCAAGATATTTCCACTTGCTAACATATATCTCTTTGCACCGTACAGGATTGAAGTCAAGTCAGGATTTTTTTCTACCTGAAAAAATGGAGCTAAATCAAGCTGTTGGAAAAAAAAAAGAATGTGTGAAAGAAATAATACAGATTGTTTCATACACATTATTTAGTTGAAAATCAACATCGGGAAATTTTTTTAAAGCCGTCTAAAGGAAATCTTGTTGTGATGTTTTGTTTGTTAGCTTTGTTGGATCGTTTGTGTGATGGTTATCCGGCGAGTAAAAATGAGTCAAAACAGTCTTGGAACTGGTTTTGTACTCAAAAGGTATTGGTTTATGATCATTGGCCACCTTAACATACATTTGACATGCAGCACAATCATAATTTCTGCACATCGGAAAATACACAACGTGTGTGTGAGCGCTAGGGTAGAGGTCAAACTAAACCTAGACACAAGGCTCTACCGAGAATATAAAATTAGTTCTACTTTCTCCAAACACACACACACACACACACGACTTAGCTTCTATCATATCGTATATCTGTGTTCACACCCTCTGAGTTAAAAAGTTAATGTTTTTGATTACAAACCTTTCATTTTTTTTTTTTTAAACTGCTCGAGTCTATTTGTTCGATAAGAAGTTTTAACAACAGATATGGCATCTAAACTGAAAGACGACATTGTAAACTATGCCATACTGCACACTTTCTTTTAAAATGATAACCAGTGACATTTAGATTCACACTTCATCTCATTATGTCATATTTCAAATATCATATCATCATACTGTCAGCTTTTTTTTTTTTTTTTTTCCTGCTTCCCATTTCAACACAACTTCACATACAAAAAAAACCGACTAAAGCAAAAGCATTACTTTAGGGAGCACGTCATGTGATGCATTAAAACATCGTCGAAATCCTGTACAACTCATCGTAACAATAATTACAAAAATAAAATCGAACCGAATCTGTTAAAAGTGATTAAAATCGTAATACACGATTTCCATGAACGAAGAAAAATAAAGACAACAAACGCGTACAGTGAAATAAAACAGATAGAACCAAACACGAGGGTTCGTTACTAAGGAGACACACTTTGCCCAAACAAACAAACAAACAAACAAACAAAAAATTCTTGTAGAGAAATCCATCGTGACCATTAGGAAGGGAAATCAAATCAACCGCTAATCACGTGTGCATACTGTAATGTAAATTTGTTTAACACCAGTTAAATTCGACATAATTCTGCATAAAACTGATTTTATACATACATTATATTCACATTATGCATTTAAATACATCTCACATTGGTTTTATTTCCACGCTCGGTGGCTCCCAGAAGCAAAGAACATAATTATATAATCTTTTAAATATATATGTATATAATTGTCAGCTCTGTTGTCTTGTGTAGCAATTTTCAGTACCGCCAAATTTAAATTTAAAAAATAATAATAATAAAAATAATTAAAAAAAAGAATTGAACAGCTGAAATTTTATTATGTTTGGGGAATCGAGGTAAATATTTGTCTCAGAATATATGAATAAATATTCGTGACTCATCATATGACTAAGCTCAAGCAAATAAATTGTTAAGATTATTAAACCGATTTCCAGAAATCGTTTCTTATGCCATGTTTGACCACGTAAATAATTTCAGTCGTTTGTCTCATAGAAAGACACGTAACAGTCGTAACAACACGTCAAATTAGAAAGAAGATCTAGAAATGGGTTTAAATATTCTCATAAATATCTCATGTTTGTTTTCTTTTAACAAGCTCATGACGAGAACTATCAGATTAATTCAATTTCAGTAAAAAGAAAAATGATAACATAAAATAATTTTAAAATTATTAAAAAAAAAAGAATTGAACATTTGAAATATTGTGAGAAATTCGGGGAAGGTAAAATATTTATTATCAAATTATTACGACGCATTGTAAACGTAATATAATTATATAATTATATATAAATGTTAAATCTGTTGCCTCTTGAAGCCTTTTATTAGTACTGCCAAAAATCATATTTCATTCAAAAAAAAAAAAGCATGAAAACAATTTGAAAAACAAACTTAAATAATGAAATCAAACAAAATGACAGCTGTTGGATATTTCAAAATATCTATTAGTATTTTAGTTGTTAAATTCTTGTTTTTTGTTTTTTTTTTTTTAAATTTTATTAAAATGTGATTAAAATAAAATTTAATGAAATAAAAAAGCTGAAATTTTGTTACACGTTTGGGGCGACCAATGGCGAGGTAAATATTTATCTTAGTATTTATGTTCAAATTATTATGGCAGAGTTTTTACATGTTAGCATAACGTGCTAAAGTCACTGAATTATGGCTGTCATTTTGGTCCACGCGCTTGTCGGTGAAATACTGGAATATTGGAGAACAACCCGATGTCCCTGTTCCAGTAGACGCCGAAACGTTCCCTTTTCCAAAAAAAAAAGCGTTTCGATTTTTCTGACTGTGCAAATCTGAGTGGTTTCAAATTAGCCGGCTAAATATTATGACCTGAAAGAGTACGGAGGAGTGTGTGTACGAGAGCACTCTGATAGCGGTGGCTCACTTCAGGGCTTCCTCTCAGAAACACGACAGCACACTTTTACCACACCCTCCCCCGCCTGCTAACAACAACTCCCCAACCCCCGCTCCCCCTCAGAGCAACACGGCTAATTCTCAAGCTTTCTAAAAGAGCACAATGGCGCTGATTCACAAAGTGGGCAATCAAGAAAAGAAATGAAAACAGAAATAATAAACGAGGGGGTGGTGGAGGAGGAGAGGGGAGCAGAAATGTAAACCGTACATATTTACATGATGAGAAATTCCGCAGAACATAAAAAAAAATAAAAAAAAACACCAGGTCGAAAGTACTGCTTACTGATATCTCTCTTTTTCGCGCGAAAAAAAAAAAAAAAAAAAAAAAAAAAGCAAACCACGTTGCCAGATCGGATCCGGAAATGAGCCGTGAGAATGGTTCAGTCCAGTTCAGTGCGTATGGCTGTACGTAGCGCTAGTAAACGCAGAGCAGAGAGCTGAGAGTCAGCACCAGGAAACCGCAGGCCAGCAGAGCTTCCCCGCCTCCGGTGGTCCCGTACTGAGCTGTGTTTGGGGCTGTGAATGAGAACACACACACACACACACACACACACACACACACACACATTACTGATTTTCTTCTTCTCCTAACAGTCAGGAGTCAACACTCTCATTCAGATCGAAAACTACAGAAACCCTTCGTGTTATTACGGTGTAACAATTTTTCAAAAATATCTTATAACTAGTGAACTAAAGCTTACTTAGCAAGCTATGTCACATGGTTAAAGCTGTCATGGCATTCTAATATACATAATAATAATACATCAGCCTGGAAAGTGTCATAAGGTTTCCATAATGCTACATAAGCCCATTCTGACAACTAAACATTTATAAAGCCTTATTACAACCATCATCAGCTGTCCTTACGAGTGCTTTTATTCATTCTGAAGTAAAGCTGACATAACACCCAAGTCAGGTGACATTAGGTTTGAGACACATGAGTCAATGCTAACGGAGCAACTGGCAATCATTTGGTGACAGTGTCAAGTGACATAAGGTTGAGTTATGATACTTTATAGACTGCTGTACTGTATTCATGATTATATAATAAGTTTTCAGAAGGGGTGAGGAAAAATATACAAAGCTCTTGTTATCTTACTTGGCAAGCTATGTCACATTATTACAGCTGTCATAGCATTTAATGTACAGTAAGTCAGTCTGTAAAGTGTCATAAAGTTGTCATAACGCATCCTTAATATTGACATCTGTTATAATAAATGTTCAGGTTCATGTCAGTAGTCATGAAGGGCTTATGTATGCTTATGAATGCCGTTACAGTCCTCACTGTTGTTATAATATAACTGACATAAGATCCAAGTCAAGGGACAAAAAGTGGTGTTATGTCACTTTACGCACTGATTTCTAATTTGTCTGATAGCTGGTGCCTGTTGGAATAAGGCTTTATAAACGTTTATGCTTGTTAGTTGCCAGGAAGGACTTACGTAGGTGCTATGGTAACGTCAAGTCAGAGACAAGAAAAAATATCCACACGTTGAGATTCATCTTGAAGGGCTATGACAACTAACAGTGTTCATAAGGCAACACAGCACCTACATAAGCCAATCCTGACAAACATAACATGTCATAAATCCTTATTCCAACAAGCATCAACGCTTAAAAAGACTGCTGTTGTTAACTGTGAGGTCAAGCTGACATGACACCTGAGTCATGTTACATAAGGTTGTTATGACACTTTCCAGACTGACTGATGTTGTAGCTCAGTGAAACCAGACGACTGCCATTTGTTACCCTGGCACTCTACTCACTTATGTCACTTGACTTATGTCAGCTGATACCTCTTGGAATAAGGCTTTTAGCAGCACTCATGCTGATGTCGGTTGATACGAAGGGCTTATGTAGGTGTTATAACCATAACCAATAAACTTGACCATTTGTATTTGATTCCTTTAAAGCTAAGTTAACACAGAGTGTATGAACATGCCATGTTGTGTACAGGAACATTTACATCTCACACACACACACACACACACACACACACACACACACACACACACACACACACACACACTACTCAAGAGAGGTTCTTCAGAGCAGGTGTGTGAGTGTACAAGCATTCATCTCATCTTCACCCGAGGGTTACACACCTCTGTTAATGACAGCCACTGGCCTAGCTAAGGAGATTAATGCTGAGTGTGCTTACACACACACACACACACACACACACACACACACACACACACACACACACACACACACACACACCCTGGCCTGAGTGTATGCTAATGAAATGGGGCTCTCCTAAAATGTGATGAGTCTCATAAATTTAGATGAATGAATTTGAGATCCGAGTGCTCTCCATGAATGGATTAGGAATATGTTTTTTTTCCCAGCATGTCTGAAAACACCATCAAAAGCTACGATCTCGGAAAACTCAGCAGCGGGAATTTCTGTGCAAAGTTTCCTGTTTGAATTAAACCTGCACCTCTGATTTACACTTCACAGCCACCAGGATTTTTACAGCTCTTCCGTGATGGGGATAAATTACACGTGTTCTTTTACTCAGCGTTAGAGAGGTGGTGAATGCACTGGCCGGAATGGGACGTGGATGTGGACGTGGATGTGGATGTGGATGTGGAGAGCAGCAGAAATGAGTAAGAGGCTGGAAAATGGAGCAAATTGGGATGATGTTAGGAAGATGCATGGTCAGGTTGGAGAAGAGAGGCAGAGAGGGGAGAGGAAATGGCCCTGTGGGCTGCGCCTTCGCTCGGCCTCTATCCACAGCGCCGGATAATGACACACTTTTTTTTTTTTTTTTTTTGCTAGGCAGTGGGAGTAGAGCTTGTCGCCATGGAAACAGCTCACATCCTGCGTTGGCCTCTTTGCCAGAGTTAGAGGAGTGCGCGAGGACCCACCGACGGAGCGAAAAACCTTCGCGGACCCGTGAGCACCGACACCGCTGAGCTGTCTGGATGGTAAGAGTGGTTCATCCGTACATCCCGCTTTACCGTTCTCGTCAGAAAGTCCCGTCTCATCGGAATCATCACGAGTGTTGAATCAAGGGTTACGCCAGGAACAAATTTTTTTATCCGAGAAGTAATTAAAGGAAGCAGGAATATTACCTGCTCAGTGGCAGCGTGACTGTCGGAGGCTTGTTTAATATCCCACTGGGCCGAAGTCGTTCCCTGTTGTTTTGACGGTGCAGGTTGTTACTGCACTTGCTGTTTTAATTAACTTCAACCCCCCCACACCACACACACACACACACACACACACACACACACACACACACACACACACACGACCAGGGAACGCCAAGCTCCTCCTACAACTCTCTCTATCTATAGTCATACAGATAGAAGATTACAGTTGCAGTTCACTTTAAATCTCTCTTTAATATGAAAAGTACAAATGGCATGCGGTTATAGGAAAATAATCAATGACTTGATTAGTTGCTGTCCGGCATGTCCTGAAATGTTTTATTCCACTTATACCACAGCAATCTGCCAACTATTTTGTAAATAATAAATAATCTAGAATAATGACACCATTACCACAATCCAAAACTCCCATGTTTATGAATATGCATGATTATGCAAATTAGACACGCCCCCATGTCCTCCTGCTATGCCTGACTGTTAGCCATGAAATGAACTCCTTCGAACTGCTAGCTTCCGACAAGAATTTCAGCACCAGAGTTTCCTAATGAGCCAAACAATTTTTTGTTACCATAGCAACTCATCACTAACATCAGCTAAGCTATGTCGCGAGTGCTTTCTGTGGCTCGGAGTTTCCTGGGAACACGCTGTCATCCTCTATTCATTTACATATCGGCTGGGATTGGTCCAGAACCGCGGAGTGACATCACAACCCGAGCTCATGTAGCTCCGCCCCTCCCCAGTTCAACTTCATGCATTAGTATGACTACATAGAAGCCTATTTTTAAAAAATTTTATTCAAATGTGGAGAATGTGAACTTTTTGGTAAAAACGTGTTAAATTTGACCCAAACGGTAATCTATCGAAGACGTGTCATCCACTGACCTGCACACGGCATACAAATAGCCCCATTTCACACTATAATGCATCAGCTGTAATTTGGGATGATGACTGCAGAGGTTTGTAAAAAGCGAGAGAAACGTCGGAGCTGCACACCGAGAACCTTGTTACACTGCGACGAATTGAAGCCGTGTTTTTCTTGCACGAGTGGAAGGACGAAATTAGTCCCTCTCTTGTTTCCGTACATTTGTTGTGGTTGATTTAGCTAGCCACTTAAGTCTCTTTCTGGATGGTGGCCTTGGTGGATAAAATGGCAGGATGAAAGGAAGGGTCAACAGCCCGTTAATCAGCGAGCGCTAGTTTTTAATCCCACCATTCCTGTTGACTGGCACAGAACTCTCGGCTAAGCTGCTTAATGAATTCTGCTATCCTGTTTGAGGCTTTCCTTCTCTCTGATAGTCAACCAAGTGGCTCCTTATAAACAGATAAACACACCGAGTTACTAAGCTTGGATTTTGCGGATTAATTGGAATATTCCGGTGTATTAAGCCAATTTATTAAGACCGACTTTAATTAGACAGACTTTTAAATAAAGATGTGAAACTGCTATATATGCAATTTGAACTCTCAGTAACAACTACACGTTGGTCCTCATTTATCGTGCTGACTAGCTTTTCAACCAGGACAAATGTAATGGCACCCTATAAAAGGAAGCGTTAGTGTTTGTCTGTGGTAGCTGCAGTGGCTGAGCTGCATTATTGGAAGATTTAGCACACGTCAAAAAAAAAACAAAACAAAACAATGTGACCCTTTATTTATTTACCATCCTAGAGAAAATGGTGCATTGGTAACTAATTTATTTAATTTTGCAGTATAAATATATGAAAGCATACTAAAATTATAAGCAATATTACTTATGTTAGTCTCGCCTTGACAACCGACTTTTCAGGTAAAACTTCTAGCTTTCCTAATCCATAGTGTAGACCAAAATAATGAGCTAACTAATAGAGTTATAATGATATAATGTTGGTATCATAATAACTTATGTGACATTTCTGTGATATTACAGTTATATCATTGTATAACATTTATTTATTTATTTAATATCAATTACAAACTGATTGAATTTGGACGGAGCTGATTTGACATTGAAATATCCTGATTTTTAAATTTTTTTTAAATGTATCAGTGTTAAATCATTTATTTTTGTAGCCATTAAATAAAATTATATCCATCACCCCATAATAACTAGCTACTTAACTTCTGGTAAAACATTTTTTTTTTGCTAGATTTATTAGCTTTCTCGATCAGCACCTTTGCTAACATTTTCGCTTTCGCGTCCTGCTTAAAAAAATTAAATCCTACCAAGAAAGCCAAATGACTAACGTTATGATTTTAAAGCTCGAAGCTGCATGAAATTGCTATTAAGGATGCTCCAGACTGAGCGCTAATTCTTTTAGCTGCTTGACGCCAAAAAGAAAGTTGGGCTAATGTTACATGACTTTTTATCTTACACTTGTCATCCTTAATTCATCCTCCATTATCTCCAGCACTTCTTCCCATCCTGCTTCTTTTTCCTCCTCTCCTCGTTTCCTCTTTCTATTTAAAATTCTTGATAAGTAAGTCCTGTACGCAGTCATAAAAAAAAAAAAACTCAGGCAAGTCTGGAACACGTTAGCGAGAAGGTGCTTGATTTCTGATCACACCAGAAGTGTTAGCTAGCACACATTTTGACATCTGACATTTCCGTGGTCATGTGATCAGCCTTCGGGGGGGGGGAATCCAGGAAACTGCCCATCATGTCCTAAAGACATATCTATGTGAATGAATTTCCAGATATTTCTCCTGTTCTTCTACTCCGACTTTGGTTGCTTCACTGCGCTAATGTTTAAAACGGGTCAGTATGGTATGCGAGACATCGTGGTATCGTCCTGACGTCTGTTCACACATAAACTTCACGACAATTTCACAGGAATTTAACCCTGGCTTGTGTTGATGTTGAATCTCTTCCACCTCATTTACAGCTAAATTCCTGCCATTTCAATTTTTTTTTTTTTATGATGTACCAGTTGGTCCTTTCCACACCTAGACCAAGATGTCAGATGTTCCTAACAGATGAAGGTGACGGTGAAAATGAGACCTAATGCTCATCATTACAGTCTACCTGCTGCTACGTACATGTTGTGTTTGTCATAGAGGTGTGTATTCTGACAGCTAGCATTTAGCATTAGATTGCATGCTCAGACATTTGAGAGATTAGTTAGACTTAGCTAAAGTTCCTTGGTTTCTTGGTTAAATTTCACTAATTTACCATCAGTAACTAAAATGTGTGTCTTATTATTGTACTTTTGCACTTATACCTCAAGCAAAACTTTCTACTTCAATGAAAAATTTAAAGCTGTACTTCAAATTTTACTTGTCATAAACTCGCCTTGCCTTGTTATCAGTCTCCACCCCTCACCTCATCACTGGTCTGTTTAGCTAAGTGTGTGCACCTGTCACGTGTTACCCTCTGATTAGTTTACGTATTTTAATCCTTTTAATGTACTTGCTGACGTTTGTGATGCGTTTCACGCATGCGAGGCACACGCCTTCTTTTCTGACTCCCAAAAAGAGAGACTTCCTGTTCCTGCCTGTTTCAGACCGCCCACTTCCACGTCAAATCCAGATCCAAATCCAGATATTTGGAGAGCGCTAAAAAATTCAGCTACAGTCATTCCTTTTCCACGTGAAGTCTTTCCCGGGCTGCCACACACACACATATGACAATGGATCATGTGTTCTTTCTGAAGGAACCCCGTAAACTTCACGCCTAACGCACTTGTGTCTCTCACTGAGCTTTAAAGCAATACGGCACGGTTAAAATCTGCCCGAGTGAATGCAGCTCTACTTGAGTATTGCGTTTAAAATGATGTGAAGATGTCTGTGTTTGGAGGTAATCTGTCCTGCTGATGGCCGGCTGCATCTCTTCCCCCTGGAGCCTGGTTCTCCAGTGTTCTCAGAGAAGAGTTCAATGTCCTTGACCATCAATCAGAGGCCTATTGTTCCCTGTACTGCCTCCAGAGGGGAAAGAACACTTCTAGCTAAACAGGACTAAAACCTCAACCCTGCTTCAGCTGAGGCAAACTGGCAGACAAGCCTCAACACAAATCCTGTGACAAATACACCTTTTAAAATTTGCTTTCAGACTATTGGCGCACACACAAAGCCTCCCCTGGGACTCAATCCCCTACTTCATACTGGCACAAACAATAAGAAAGCTGCTACTTTAGCCTTATTTTAACCCGAGCACTGAGCAGGCCCTGTCATTATTGTGTTAAGTGCACTTTATGAAGACTCATGAATAACACCTGCAATTTTTTTCTCTCCTTTTCTGTGACTGCACTGTCACTTTTGTAGCAAAAAAAAAAAAACGCAATAAGCAGTGAATGAAGTTTTTGACCCGGCACTAACAAATGTGAAAAACGTTCAAAGCACTCATTGACTTTAAAGCACTTGTACTGTCTTATGCTGTTTGCACTCGTTTGTGTAGTCTCATGTACAGTGTTCTATGCGGCGTCATGATCCTGGAGGAACGGTGTTTCGTTTCACTGTGTACACTGTGTACTAGCTAAGTAAAGCCACTTCACTTGACTTGATAATATGTCTGTAGACAAATTTGCTATCAGTTCAAGCGGTTTTGTTCGGTATTCAGAACACTTTATATGTTGTTGGAACTAGACGGCCCAAAACCACAGAGTTTCAGAGATTTAAGTTCACTATAGCGGCGATGGAGCGAATTCTTGCATGCTAATCATTAACAAAGCAATTTTTTTTTTAAAATACACATCGTCACAAAGCAGCTTTACAGAAATCTGGATGTAGAGTTAGATCCCTAATGAACAAACCAGAGGCGAAAGCTGGGAAGAAAAAAAACTCCCTGAGAAGACATGAGGTAGCTGTCAAAAAGTGTCAAAAACACCTCATGCTAGTTCACTGATTAAGAATAGCATCGAGATACAACTGTTACAGGGAAGTTTGTACAGCAAGAAAACCAAACACAAGTCATATTTATAACAAAAAAATCCATGTCATGTTATAACGCATTCGTTAGACATTATGCGCATTGTTATACACATTGTATGACTAATACTACAGAAACCAAGCCCCACGTTTTCTGAATGAATTACACCATATTATGAAATCATGCTAGAAAAACTTTACGAATTGACAACATACTACAACATTTTACAACGTCTGTAAATTTTTAAATTTTTCTTCAAAACTGATACAAATCGGCTAAAATGACCGATTTCTGCAGCCTCTTTCTCAGGTGCCGTAGCTACAAAGCTAATTAAGAGCTCTTTTTAATGGTCATAATGTGACGTGTCAGTCATTGTGATCAAGAGATATCCTTCACTTCCACACAAGTGCAGATGTTTCCCACATATGTAATGACACAGGCTCTCCAGGAAATACGCTCATTATAGATGTGACCTTCATAGAAAGCGTTAAATAAGTGAAGAGGTAGGTGTTCAATCTTCATTTGAAGACAGACAATGAATCTCGCTTCTGAAATTGCGGCTCTGTGTCACGCACGTACCTCGACAACCAGCGATCGTCTGTAGATTTTGTCGCTTGCTAGCGTAAGCGCTCGCGCTACGAGTCCTGGGATGAACATTTTATAGGATTTCAACTCATAGATACAAATCTACATGTTACTTCCACACGCAACGCACAATGTTCATGCTAATCAAATTGCCACTGACTGACTATTACATTCTGGATTTTTTATTTTTTTTAAATACATCACCATTCCTGAGAAACAATCATGCCTGAAGAGGTTTGATTAAAGCTGTAAAGGGCTCTGAGATTTCATTATGTGCGCCGGAAAATCGCAAATGATACGCATCCGCTGTGTGACGCAGTAAACACCGTTATCAAAGAGGCTATCTGCGTACAGGAGTCTTCGTCCTTCATCCCCGGAGAGAGAGGGCAGGACTGAGTGGGCTGGAGAGAGCTGGACTGAGCGCTTAAATTAGCGGAGTTAGCTATGAATGGAACATCCAGAAGGTTCTCAGCATGCTTTCACTTCACTCTTAGCCATGCCTCAACTCACTCGGAAAAAAAATTACATAAATGATATATGACTATGAATGAGAGCGCGTTTGTGGGGAATAAAAAGGACTTCTTCTTCTTCTTCTTTTTTTTTTTTAAATGAATATATTCTCATTACAATGTAGTGCTAAAGCAACAGTATTTACGTTCTTGCATTTACGTTCTTCATATTTATTCATTTTTATCTAAAATTTTTTTTAGATTATTAAATTATTCATTTGACTCTTAGATAAGTGTCGAATTTTAAATAAAATACAAAAATTTAATTAAGAAATAAAATATAAAGCAACAATGATTAAAAAAAAATAAATGAAAAAATAGAAGAAAAAAAAAATTCAGAAAAATGTAGAACATTAATTTGATATTTCACATGAACAAAAATGAACTGGAACTGGACTTCAGGACGTGCTGTTAGAGGACGTGCTCCATCACGCTACTCAGTCGCTGATTAGTTTCCTGTAACAGCACCACGCAGAGGGTTTTATTTCTTACGCGCCGCGGCGTTTTTGAGGTGACTTTCCCACCTGCCATGTCGGGTATTATTTCTGTACCACGAGGTTAAAAACCTGGCTTTCCTGCTATGCCACATTTTGTGTTCAGTAACGTGTGCAGTGCCCTGAGGATGAGCAGCTCACACACACACACACACACACACACACACACACACACACACACACACACACGCACACGGTATGCAGGAGTGAGACATCGTCAAACACCAACCTGCATATTTCATGCAGTGTTCAGAGGCTGCTCTTCGTCCCCGGAATACTAACACTCTCTCTGGCGTGTGCAGCAGGGTTAATGTCATTTTTCATAAAGCACACGTGTGTGTGTGTGTGTGTGTACGTCTGCATGTGTGTGTGACTACACTCAGTACTTGTCATTGCGCTGTTAAAGGCTTAAATCCGCTCGCTAAATCCGTCACGTGCCTCACGCCCCAGTGCAATAGTAATGGCACCCCTCTGAATTCTAGCACTCGCTCCGTAAAACGTGTTACAAGCCACGATTTGATGACTCGAATAAACTCCACCCACTTATTCTCCACCGAGCGATGGGTGGAAACGGGAATAGCGTGTGGGAAGAAAACAGATGAACCATGTTTACTGCTAATGAGACACTACTGTAGAGCAAGACACGCCCCTGGGGGTGGGGCTTATACGTTCTAGAGAGCATTCAGTTGGATGAAGACAAGATTAGTACAGGATGAGTCATCTTTTTTGTTTCAACCTGAAATGTACCATTGGTACAACCTTCTCCTTTATAAGGAAGGTTCTAAGTGGAATGAATCCTAAAATGGTTGACCTCCGAGCCTTTTAAAGAGATCCTGAAGGGATCTGAATGAGGGACACACCTAAGAACCCTTTAGGGATCTACCTAGGGTTCTCTATCTTTTGACTAAGAGTCTTTGTAGAACATTTGCTGCATCAAAACAAACAAACGAACAAACAAAAAAAAAAAACAGGGTTCTAGATTAATTGTTTTTTTAAGTGGCCCTGCACCAGCAAAGTTCAAAGTGGAGTGCTTTGGGAGCATTGTCAGGTTCTACCTAGAACCTCTAAGGCTTTCCAGAGAGGGAGAAACCGAAGAACTTCCAAAGAGGAATAAACCTATTTCACCTGCTAGTATTTTTTTTGTAAAGGAAGCTGAATGTGGTGTAGCAGTGGGTGACGGGGTTAAAATACAGAAGTGGGATTTTCATTCTACAGGCGGTTTCCTGAAGTTTCAGAGCGGGCACACACACACACACACACACACACACACAGATACAGAGCGAGAGAGAGTAAAGAGAGCGAGAGAGAGAGAGAGAGAGTGAGAGAGAGAGAAAACGAGTCTTCAAATGTAATCTCTGGAAATCCACTCCATCCTTTTTCCCCCCCGCTGCTCCTTCCTTTCAGTCACCGTGACAGTCTCCGCGGGACTTACAGAACCGCATAATCAGCAGAACCCTGGTACTCCCACAGTTCCATACTGATGCTGTTGGGTTCCTGCTGCTCTGGGTCAGGAACCCTTTTACACCTTTATGTTCTCCCTGTTCTGTGCAGGAGAGTATTGAGAGTTTCGTAATGAACCAAGTTCTGCTGATGTGATTAGATTTTGTTTAGAACCGGGCTCTCCGGGGAGCCGACAGTGACATTTTCCCCCCTCCGTGTTATTTCATAGTAATAGCTCGCACACAGCTGCTCTGACTCCAATCCGGGACGGCTGCAGAACCCGCTGCTTTATTAGCACCAGTAATTTGGAGCTCGTGCACCAGGACAAGAACCCATCTCTTCATAGACAACAATATTAAAGCTTCCTGCTTGGGTTCTCTTCCAAGTACTGGCAGGAATTAACAATAATACCACAAAGTGCTGTTGGCAGTATCTTCAGAGGAGGCTATATTTGAAACAATAACCATCTCCCAAAGTGAGGATTAGGTCTCAGAAGCAATTACAAAAGGCCCTGAAGCGGGAAAAAAGAGAACGATCGGCTACGGAACTCTTCAGGAAGAACAGATCAAATTTCCAAAAATATCTGATAGGAATTAAAAAGATAAAAAAATTCACATTTGACTACTAATGTGTAAAGGTTCCATCTAGCACCTTAAAGGGTCCTTTGGTGCCTTTCGCAAAAGGTTCTAACTTGAAGAATTCAGTCATAAAGAACCCTTTCTCTTGTTAGATAGTAACGATTAAGTTCATGAATCTGAATCTTCTTCTTCTCCTTTGGGCTTTTCCCTTCAGGGGTCTCCACAGCGAATCATCGCTCTCCACCTATCCCTATCTTCTGC